>CM076579.1:735330039-735930039 GCA_034641835.2 Pinus albicaulis
CCTCGAAGCTGCCAATCGAGCCTCCTCTTTCTCTATAATTTTCTGACATTCGTTGATTTCCATAAACCGACTAGGAATGCCATGTTTTACCACGTCATTTTCCCTTAGTGTATAGAGAAAGGATATGTAATTGCCGGCATGTCGAGCTCTATTAGGCAGATTATCCCCCGCCTCCTGCAACCTTCTATTTAGATAGGGAAGGGTAGACTTGAGTTCTCCTATCATCGTCAGGAACTCCCACTACTCAGTCACAGCCACGATTATATCCGACCAGATCAGGCTTCTGGCCTCGAGCAGGGTGAGATTTCCCTTCGCTTTACTCTTCAACTCAGCAATGGTCTGTTGTTGCTCAGTCGTGGTCTTTTTCCCTTCCTCAATTTCTCTTTGTAGCCCATCAATTTCTCTGGCCTTTTCAGCCAGGGCGCCCTCCAACTCTACCACCTTTTTCTTGGCTGTCGTTGTTTGCTTCTCCAACACTTCTTCTATCGCCATAACAGGATAAGCACACACAAACTGGCCCCACTGATGTTTCGCCGTATTGAACTGTAGGCACTCCCACTGTGTCCGGCAGCCTTCGCATTCTCGCTTCTCCAAGCTCTTCAACATTTTGGGCTTTCTTCCTTCCTCTCTCTTGGGATGAAATCGCCCCGTTTTTCTCCTCCACATGCACCAATACCTGGCCCATCGATGTAGTTTGTATGCCACCGTTTCTAGCTGAATGCCCTTCGCAATTTGGCTATCAGCTCTGTATTCTCTCTCGTTCGAATTTTTAATCTCATTTTAAGAATGCGCACTGAATGGGAAAGGGTACCACAGTACCTGCTCGCTGAAAAGAGTCCTCAGGTTGTCGTGTTTTTGTTCTGTCTTCCTTAGGGCAAGGGTGATCTGTGAAAGCTTATCTTTCATCATGTCGCAGATTGTTTGGAACAGGTCAGTCAGGTCCTGTACCGGAACCTTCTTCATATCGACAACCAGTTCAAGCACTTTATAGCTCGGAACATCTGAATTCGGGTCCAGGATAGCCTCGGTCATAGACAGTACCAGGTCTTCAGTGTCTGCATTGACCGAAGCGGAGAGTCTGGTGTGATATTTCTCAATGAATCCTCCCAATTCGACCCTGTATTTGTCTCGGACAGCTTTATTTGTCAGCTCCCTTTCTTTTGTCTTGGAAGGAGGAGGCTCGACGATGGCCTGAGTGACTTCAGTGTAGTCAGAGGAGGCAACGCTGTCTCTTAGAACCACTATTCCTGCCTTGCTTTTATCTAACTCCCCGACTTTTGTAAAGGGCTCCAAAATTATCCCTTCCCCGATGACCTCAGCTTCACTAGTGGCCACCTTTTGCCTCTTGGGTGGTGGTGCTCCGGAAGTACCAGCTTCCTGCTCATTGCCCCCTTTATTCACTTCTTCTTCTCCTCCTGTAGCAGACGAGTCCGTCTCCATCTGCGAAAACATAGGCCAGACCTCAAGATTAGCCCTCCACTCCAGAAATGGCCTAGACTCATGAATGTAGGGCGACTATATAATTTCAAATATAAGTCAAATTTCCTTAATTTTCTCAGTCCATGTTCTCAACATTTTCTCGGAACACTGAGTATGATCTAGAGTTGGTCACACTACTAAGGGGCCACATTTGTCAGTCTAGTGAGTCCTTTCAAGATGTTGGCTTTCTCTAATGTGGACGAATGGACAAGTCACCTTGAGGGCTTCCTGATGTACTCAAGGGCGTATTTCTGAGAGAAAAGTCAAAATGTAGGGGGCTACTTCATCTATTTAATAATTGGACAAGATACTCTTCTGAGAGAACCACAATGCAGACATCTCCAGATTTCAAATTGGAACTGGCCATCTCTGAACTTAGCGTCATGAATAGATGAGCAATGGACATGGAAGGCATTTCCCAATTGACATAACCTTCTCCCCTAGGCAACTGACGAACAGAGCAATTCCAGTCGAAGACTGGCCTGGGCTGGGAATTCTTAGAATACATCCTGTCCAGCCCCAAATGGTTGAACTTATCAGCGTGCTGGAACAAGAAGAGGTAAAACACCAATGAGCAAAAACGGAATTTTCGGGCTTGAGCGAGCTCTCGAAATTGGGTCCGGATGGTAAAGGAAAGGAAACCTGGAATGTCCAGTGTAACCCCATTTTGTGTCATAAGCCACAAAAATCGAATGCATACTAAAGAAATGTCTTCAGGGCTTCCTACCCCCAGGAGGCCGGCGATGAGGGACAGAACAGGTCGGACTTCTTCAGCGAACAGACTCAATGGGAACGGCTCCAATGGGGGTAAGGCTGTTGCCTGATCAATGGTTATGGCGGCTATGAAGGCACGGCGGGCTTCCCTCGACAGCTTATTGAACTGAGCGAGCAAGGTTTCATCTTTGAAACTGAAGTAGGCATCGCTGGAAGGGAAACGGAGGGCCTGCCTGATAACATCGTGAGAAAGGGAAAAAATTATGTTACCCTGAGGAGAAATGAAAGCATCCCGATGTGAATCGTAGGAATCTCTGAGCCAGACAATAAAATCGACACAGGAATGGACTTGGGGGGTGGTGTGGTGATAGAAGCCGGACGCGACAACTCGGAAACGATCAGCACTTTTACAGTGGCGTCCAAACAGTAGGGGCTTGATACTCCGTATGTCGAAAGGGTATTTCGGGTCACAAATACCCGCCTGCAAGTCACGAAGGGGTTCAAAACCAGGAGGGTTTCTAGACTCATGGAGTTGGGGAGTTTCAGGTTTGTTTTTCTTGGGCGTTCCTCTCCCCATGGCAGTTATTCAACAATTTGGAAAAGAGAGAAAGGAAAAAGATGGAAAAACGGAAAATGGATTACCTGAACAGAGGGTGACAATGCTTGGGAAAGCGACGAGGGGAACCGTGACAATGACTTGGACAAACCCGACGTTCTTCCCTACTCGGTATTCGCCGTAGAAAACTACCTGAAAAGATTTACCAGAGAGAAATACGAGAGTTTTTTACCATTCGGGCGGACTGTTTAGGTTAAAAGGTGAAAATGTAAGAGAACAGAGGGCAAGTGTCGTAAGGACACTGACACTGAGACACGTGGCGCGTGGGGATTGGGTAAATCAGGATGTAGGTGAGCGCCTCGTGTCGGATTAAAAGTTGGTATGGGTCTTAGTACCAGCTGTCCTAATAGACTTACCTTACCGTTATTCCATATGCGCTGTCCAATCTTTAACATGTAGGATTTCCCCTTGCCGGACTAACACATATCTTTCCCCGCTGCGTAGGCCCACCTTAACTCCGCCACGAGACAGCGTCCCGCGGCCTAACCTTGCTGTTACTTTTCAACCGTAAGGTCTTACCATGCCACGTGTCGTAGATCCGCGGGGGTAAGGGCCTCGTCCCTTCCCCACAGCTCGACCCCCTCGGACTTACTCCGTACGCTGCCGTGTATGACCCGAGGCCTTTTTCAAATACATGGGTTAACATACAATGCCGCGTCCCCTTTACTTTGTATTTGAAGTTCGTATATTACTCTGCCTATCACCGCTTAGTGCTATTTGCTCATTGGTTTGAATATGTATGTGTTCACCACCCTTTCGCTTTTCAGCCCGATTTAACCTAATACTTGCCACTTGATTATAAATCTTTAATACAAGGCCCATTCCTCCTTTTGGTACTCCCGTGGCTAGTGCTAAGGATTGAACAACAACCACCATGGTATTTATTCCAGCAGCATTAAAATGATCCTGCCTAATTTATCCTGCCCAAAGTTAGAGCTGGCCCAGTGGTATTGTTTTGGCCTACAGATTATGCTATGGTATTGACAAAGGATAAACATATATAAGGAGAAGAAATTCATTGTGCAAATCATGAGTGTGGGTGCAAGATGTCTGAGCTTGAATGAATACTTCTCTCTGAAGTATATCTGAATGGAAAGGGTTACACTTGAATGATAAATCTGAATGTATGATGCACCAATAATGAAGAAGGGGATCTAGATCTGAATGGCTCTTGTATTTGCTAGATCTGACAGTGGAAGGTTGATCTGGGATGAGGCAAGGCATTCAGGTGAACATCTCTGTCAGCTGTGTGGTAACCGAATCGTATATCCGATCCAGAAGAAGTACTACAAGCTCAGAACAGATTGAAGATCGTACGCTGACGGTTTTGCAGGAAGCACGTATGTACGCGGCCGATGCAGTGCTAAGGGTGAACAAAATATAATCGTAGGTACGTTGGATTCCAGGGGCATCTTGAAGCACGTATATACACGAGCATCGCGGAAGGGAAAGCGCGCAGGGCCCAGGGGTTTGTCAAGGTATGAAACATCTGATTCAGCCATTTATTAATGCTATCTATCTGGTTACCGTAGCCTGATGGCGTTGATGATGTATGTTCGTGCTTAAAAGTGAAAAGGGTTCCGCCGTGGGAATATGATGAATTCAGCTCGTGGTTGGGTTTTACAGTGGTTGGATCCAGTGTGAAAATTGATGAAACGTGGTCCAAGGTGGTGCTGAGGGTTGTAGCCTTCAGTCAGGGGGTCGTAGCTCCCTTCCAGGTGAGGCTGGTAAACGAGATCGTGGGGTCGTAGCTCCCTTCCAGGAGAGGCTGGTAAACGAGTCAGGGGGTTGGAGCTCCCTTCCAGGAGAGGCTGGTAAACGAGCGCAGGTGGGTGCCTGCGTGCTGGTCAAGTCTGCGCCAGCACATATGTTGTAAGATGCTTTCTCTATAATAAAATATTGAAGGCTGAGCAACTGCAGCGGTGGTTTTCTCCCGACTTGGGTTTCCACCTAAAAATCCTGGTGTTCATGTGTGATGCTTTGTGTGATGATTTATTCTGTTCTTACTGCACATGTTTACTGCTTATTGAATATCTGATGAATAAATGAAGGAATAATTTAAGTGAAGAATTGATGACATAAATAGATATCTGTGTATACGTGAGTTTCGTAAAGGGTATCCGCGTATATACGCAAGTCTGGTTCAGGAAAGTAGCGTATGCATTTTAGAAGCAGGAAAAAGTGAAAGTTTTGAATATGCAGTAAATACTGATTCACCCCCCCCCTCTCAGTATTTTTCCCAACAGTGGGGTCAAAGTTCAATACCACTCTTTGAAGACCTCCACCCGAATTTATGTCTCGGACGGTGAGGTGGGGCCGAAGTCTAATACGGGCCATTGGATGAAATGGAGATGTGACAGATGATCAGAGAGGTGGAAGGGATTTAACGTATGAGGGAGTTGATTGATTGGTGGGGTAGGGGTATGAAGAAAGTGATGCGATATAAATGGTACATGAATAATGGAATGTAACGTGTCACAATAGTAATGGAGAATAATTGATAGTGGAGTATAACGATGGAAAAATACAACTCATAGGATTTAAAACCTATGGTTCCAAAGGTTTATTTTTGAAATATTAAAGATAAATATTTAATAAAGTATGATTTCGAAAATATATATATATTTTTTAGCAAAGTTTTTTTTTTTTTCCTCTTCGAAATACAACGACAGAGCATAGAATTCTCATGACACAGAGTTTATTTTAGACTATAAATTGATTTTCCCCTTCAACTAGACCTTAATGGATGAGGTGGAAATTTAACTGCCCTTTTTAAGTGAAAAACTGAAAAGCTTTCATGGCAGTTTTGACCCTAAACTTGACCTATATGTGATGGAATGACATGAATTTATACCTCTGAATGGAGATGAAATAGTATGAAGGAGCAACATATCATGATAGGACTCATTCAGTTACCAAAATTATTGTTTAAGACTTAACTAAAAAAAGAAAAAAAAATTGACTAAAGACTTAATGAAAAACTGTTGAGATTGCAACAAGATGATGAGCTTAGTGAAAAGAGTCGCCTTCACTAGGTGGGCCCACAGGCTATTTTTGGCGCAAGTCTATTTTTAGACATGTCGATCATATTCTATGAGTTGCAGGATGCTATTTATGGATGGTTGGTCAAGTTGGAAAAATAGATGGACTTATATTTTTAGACATATTGGGCAGAATCTATTTTTATATTTCCAGTCTAAAAATAGATATGTCGAATATTATTAGCTCTTAATAATATTTGGGCTATAAAAATTATCTTATTCTCTTGGAGCACTTCAGTTAAGTGCATAGATGTGGCACAGGAGTTGACAAAATGAATTACGCTATTCCTGAGGGTTAAGTGGAGCTATTGCATGGATACTTCAGTTAGAACTCATGTGACAGAGTTTGGTGGAGTTATTGAGGTAGTTGATGGAGTTGTGTTCAGTTTAACTGAGTTAAACATAGTTGAGTTAGTTGTATCTAGTCTAACTGATTGATACACTAGTGAGAGTGGTGTGAATTATTTATTAATTAATTCACTAATTATTAACTCATTAATCAACTAAAGAATACATCAGTTAACTACAGTGCATGGACAGTTTCAGTGGAGACCAGTGAAGAGGTAGGTGAAAGAGCAGTGTGACTATCAGTTGTGACTATAGTGTTGCATGAATTGCAACACACAGTGGTTGGAGATGCCAATGAGGATTGCGTGAGCAAGGCTAGATCAATTCTAGTTCATTCAGAGCCATTCTTCAGCAGTGATTGTGTAGTAGAGGTAGGCTAGCAGGTGGCAGAGATCGATGCATGGGATTTGCTAGTTCAGACCTGATTAGTGTGTAGCAATTAGAGATTGTACTGAGAGCTTGTGAGGAGATTTGTATGATGATTTTTACATGATCTCTATGACATATAATATATAGATAGTTGGGGGTTTTCAGCTTTAATCTTTCCCATAAATTACTGTGTTCATATGTGTGAATTTTTGTGGTTTTAATGTGTGCATGCAATTGATTTTATTTCCGTAAGTAATGATCAATAATAGAAGAGATTTTGTATTGTGCATGAAGTAAAATAGTGTGTGATCAGGAGAATCTTGGATGTATAAAAAATTAGTTATATAATTTCTACATGGTATCAGAGCAGTATTGATTATTGGAGCAATTGCAAAACATTGAAGCGGTTGAGTTTTGTGCTGGTGGAATTTGAATTTGCAGCAGTGTTTTCTTGGTGTCGAAGTTGAGATGTCTTTCAATGGATTGTGATTGGAGTATGCCCTTGAGGGTAGCTCGAATTATATTTCATGGAAGGACAGGATGGAGGAGGTGCTGGAGGACAATGGGTTGAAGGAGTTCATAGATGCAGAAATTCCAGAACCTGCTTCTAGCGATGTTGCCGCACTTGACGCATGGAAAAAGAAGACAAAAAAATGTCGAAGTATTTTGTTGGAAGGTGTGAAGGATCACATAGTGTCCAACCTTCATGGTAAAGCTTCTCCATTCTTTATGTGGAAAGCTTTGATAGACTAGTTCCAAAGCAAGAGCGACCAGAGGAAGTTCGCGCTCAAGGATAAGCTCGGGAATGTAAAAATGGAGAAAGGTGACAGTATACCCAAGTACCTCACGAAGTTTGTCTAGTGCAGGGATGAGCTAGGAAGTGTGGGGGTTAGTGTAGATGATGAGGACTTGGTGAGCTTAGCTCTCCTTGGGCGTTTGAAGAGTTGGAATTCCTATCAGGACTCTGTCAATGGTGAGGAGAAACTGCCAGGATGGGAGTGACTTTGGTCAGATCTTGTGCAGGAGGAGATAAGGTAGAGTACCAGGGACGGATCTTCATCGAAGAATGAAGATGAAGAAAATTGTGCTTTGGCTGCCAAATCAAGGAAGGGGAAGGACAAGAAAAATTCTTCTCAATCCGGTGCGAAAGGCAAGAAGCAGGACATGTCCAAGGTGAAGTGCTTTCACTGTCACCAACATTGACATTATGCCACTAATTGTCCACAGAAGAAGAAAAATAAGCAGGCTGCTAGATCTGTAGCTGGAGAGGCCTTAGCATCACAGTTTGAGTTGGATTTTCATTGATCGCATGCTTGGTCTCAAGCGTGATGGGATCAGTGTGGTTTCTTGAAAGTGGTGCATCTTTTCACATGACCGGAGACAAAGATTTGTTTATTGATTTGGATGAGAAGGATCTTGGAATGCACATCGAGATTGGCGATGATGGTAGATATAGTGCGATTGGTATCGGGACCATTTCCTTTGAGAGGGAGTCTGGTAAACCCTTCATATTGAAGGAATTCATGCATGTTACAGGATTGAAGAAGAGTCTTATCTCTGTGGTGATGTTGGAAGACAAGGGATATGATGATGTCTTTAGCGAGGGAAAGGCTTTCCTGCACAGTAAGGCAACTGATGAAACCCGGAGGATAGGGGTTCGAGTTAAGAACCTTTATCAATTGCAGGTATATGGCTGCGCAGCAATGGCAGGCAAGGCAGAAGGAGTGGTGAGTCGGGATGAGGGCAAGCTATGGCACAGGAGATTGTGCCATCTTCACCATGGTGCTTTGAAAAATTTGCAGCAGATTTCTACCGGACTTCCCAAAGGTACACTTGCGCAATTAGATCAGTGCAAGGGATGTACTTTGGGAAAATTTGTGAAAGCCACCTTTCACGAGAAGGATAGTCGCGCCACAAAGATCCTTGAGATAATTCACATAGACGTGTGTGGACCTTTCTCAGTAGCTTCGACAGCAAAGCATAGGTATTATGTGATCTTTGTTGATGATTTTTCTCGTAAGTGCTGGATCTTATTCATGTAGAAGAATAACAAGACATACTCTAATTTCTGTGAGTTTAAGGCACTGGTGGAGAAAGAATCAGGGAAGCAGGTGAAGGATCTTAGGAGCGACAATGGTGGTAAATTCATCTCTGGCGAATTTAAGGACTTTTGCAGCGTAGAAGGAATTCGAAGAGAGCTCATAGCACCTCATAACCGACAACAGAATGGGGTCGCTGAGCAAAAGAACAGAACAATCGTGGGTGCTGCATGGGCGATGTTGCATGATCAGGGCCTTCCCATACGCTTGTGGGCTGAGGCATGCAATACAGCGGTTTATGTGCAAAACCATTGTCCTCATAGTATAATTGGCATGAGTACACCCGGGGAGGCATTTTCTGGTAAGAGGCCTGATATTTCTCATTTGAAGATTTTTGGCTCACCTGCTTACATTCATGTGACGAAGGATGTCAGGGAGAAGCTGGAGCTGACCGCAGAGGTTGGGATATTTGTGGGGTACACTGATACACCCCACAACTATCGTGTGTATTTTCCAGACAGTCAGAAGACTGTTGTGCGACGAGATATCAAATTTCATGAGGAGAAAGCCATGAAGTGTTTGCTTGAGAGGGAGCCACACTTGCATGCAGAGGAGGAGCTATTAGTTCCTAAGGATGAGCCTTAGGATGTGGATTAGCCATAAGAGGAGGTTCATGGCGTGGAAAAAATCACTCATGCAGCGCCAACCATCAGAGGGCAGAAGCGCACTACAGAAGCTGAGCGACTGAATCTTAATGCAGAGAAGATTGTAGGAGAACCTACATCACAACGCAGACAGAGACAGTCACCTGACCGATATACTAGATACAAGGCTCTGATGAGCAAGTGTATCGTGACAAAACCATCCTCTTATGAGGAAGATGTGGAGGACCCTGCATGGGTAGATTCCATGGTGGAATAGTATGATTCGATTATCAGAAATAGTGCATGGGAGATTGTCCCAAGGCCGGAAGGGAAATCAGTGGCAGGTTCGAGATGGATCTAAAAAGTGAAGCAAGCAGCTGGCGGGAGCGTCGAGAAGTACAAGGCAAGATTTGTTGCCTGGGGCTTCTCACAGATTGAGGGGATCGACTATGAGGAAACCTTTGCTTCTGTAGCAAGGTATTCTTCCATACGGATGATTCTTGCTCTCTCAACGTAGATGGGGTGGAACATTCATCAGATGGATGTGAAGATTGCGTTCCTCAATGGAGTCATTGAGGAGGAGGTGTACATAGAGCAGCTCGAAGGTTTCAAGATCTTCAGCAGAAAGTTGCATGTGTGCAGGCTCAAAAAAGCATTGTATGGGTTGAAGCAAGCACCTCGTGCTTGGTACACACGGATAGAATATTATTTCACCGGACTTGGATTCTCCAAGAGTGAGGCGGATCCGAACCTATACCAGATTGTGGTGGAGGGTAAGTTGCTGATCATTGTACTTTATGTAGATGATTTGATTTTGACGGGTGATGAAATTTTGATACACTCATGCAAGGATGATCTTGCAAATGAGTTTGAGATGAAGGACTTGGGCCTCCTTAATTATTTCCTGGGATTGGAAATTTGGCAACGTAGTGATGGATTGTTTGTGTCTCAAGGCAAGTATGCTCGGGAGATACTGGAGAAGCTCAACATGCATGGTTGCAAGCCTATCGACACTCCTCTTCTTGGTGGATGGAGGAAAGAGGATGCTACATTGGTAGAGGTAGTGGATGCCACTATTTACCGACAGTTGGTGGGGTCGCTTATGTATCTAGTCAATACATGACTTGACATATGCTATGCTGTTAACCAACTCTCACAAGCTATGGTTAAGCCTACCAAGCTCTTTTGGAAGGCGGGGAAGCATGTATTGAGATATATCAGAGGCACATTGAGATATGGATCATGGTACAGACAAGAGGATGAGTTGAGGTGGCATGGCTTCACGGACCGGTATTATCATATCAGAGATTGTGTGGAGCGGAAGATCATGTTACTTTCTTACATTCCTATGGAGGATCAGGATGCTGATATCTTGACAAAGGCACTCACCAGGAGAAAATTCGAATACCACAGAGGCAGGATCGGGGTGGTAGATAATCCCTATCTTGTTGAGAGGGAGTGTTGAGATTGCAACAAGATGATGAGCTTAGTGAAAAGAGTCACCTTCACTAAGTGGGCCCACGGGCTATTTTTGGCGCAAGTCTATTTTAGACTATGTCTATTTTTAGACATGTCGATCATATTCTATGAGTTGCAGGATGCTATTTGTGGATGGTTGGTCAAGTTGGAAAAATAGATGGACTTCTATTTTTAGACATATTGGGTGGAATCCATTTTTAGATTTCCAGTCTAAAAATAGATATGTCGAATATTATTAGCTCTTAATAATATTTGGACTATAAACATTATCTTATTCTCTTGAAGCACTTAAGTTAAGTGCATAGATGTGGCACAGGAGTTGGCAAAAGGAATTACGCTATTCTTGATGGTTAAGTGGAGCTATTTCATGGAGACTTCAGTTAGAACTCATGTGATAGAGTCTGGTGGAGTTATTGAGGTAGTTGGTGGAGTTCTGTTCAGTTTAACTTAGTTAAACATAGTTGAGCTAGTTGTATCTAGTCTAACTGATTGATACACTAGTGAGAGTGGTGTGAATTAATTATTAATTAATTCACTAATTATTAACTCATTAATCAACTAAATAATACATCAGTTAACTACAGTGCATGGAAAGTTTCAGTGGAGACCAGTGAAGAGGTAGGTGAAAGAGCAGTGTGACTATCATTTGTGACTATAGTGTTGCATGAATTGCAACACACAGTGATTGGAGATGCCAATGAGGATTGCGTGAGAACGCTGGATCAATTCTAGTTCATTCAGAGCCATTCTTCTGCAATGATTGCATAGTAGAGGCAGGCTAGCAGGTGGCAGAGATCGGTGCATGGGATTTGCTAGATCGGACCTGATTAGTGTGTAGCAATTGGAGATTGTACTGAGAGCTCATGAGGAGCTTTGTATGATTATTGCTACATGATCTCTATGACATATAATATATATATAGTTGGGGGTTTTCAGCTTTAAGCTTTCCCATAAATTACTGTGTTCATATGTGTGAATTTTTATGGTTTTAATGTGTGCATGCAATTGATTTTATTTCCACAAGTAATGATCAATAGTAGAAGAGATTCTGTATTGTGAATGAAGTCAAATAGTGTGTGATCAGGAGAATCTCGGATGTATAATGCATTAGTTATATAATTTCTACAAAAAATCTTAAAAGAACTATCTTTGATCACTGAAAAAATGACTCCAACACACTATACATGAGGACTTCAATGATTGGTTTCTAATGCGAATATTTCTCTGATTCCATGTAAAAATTACTGTGTAGATTGTAAAATTCTCATGAAATTTACTAAATCACAAGACTAGAAGCTACTCTGTTGATCTGTGGAAGTTAATTCACGATCGAGAACACATAACATCAACATGCAAGAAGAATCATCACACATGCACATAAATTTATCTAGTGGAAATAAACTACTCAAAACCCCTTACTATATGTATTTCATTAATAAAATAATAAATATGAAATACAATACTTTCTCAAGCCTGAGCACAATCTCCAAGTGTATAGTCTATCTCTCTACCTGACTCACTGAACCTGGCCAATACTTACCCAAATTTTCAAGCCTCCAAGCTTCTATTTTCTTGCATTGTTCCTTGAGTAATTATCCCCTATTAATTAGGAAATTCCTTCATATGGATTGCGCAATTACTTTAGGTCATTCCTCTGACTACATGAACTATTTGTACACATTGGAATGGTCTAAAACTAATAGTAAGTTGCCTTGAAATATCCATCTCAACCGGGTAACTCGAATTCTATACATGCATGAGCTAATTTCGGTTGATTAATTAGTTATCTAGGTGATCACTGAGTGTGATTGAAGTTACACTGAACAACTTGTCCTTCCACTAGCTTATCCAACAGTTGGAACTATTTTAACTGAACATAACTCAATTTAACTGAATTAAATTACTACAACTGAAATTAACTCAACCTAGGCTTCTAAAATTTACAAACCCACTGCACATGACTAAACTTCACGCCCCTAAATCGAATAAATTGAGTTAGTATCATATTTTTTAGGAATCAACTCAAGTAAATTGAACTTGAACTCATTAACTCAAATTCAGTGTTCTTAACTGAGTGACAAGAGCCATGTCACATTAGTTAACTCCTCCAATTTGTCTGCTAATGTAGAATTTCAAATTTTCTCAATTTTAATTAAGGCCCAAATTAAAATTGAGACTTTCTTGCTTCCTTTTCAAAAATCATGTATCAACATATACAAAACTTGTGATATATCGGTGCACACACAATTACATTGTTTTCTATTGAGATATTTAAATTATTGCTAAATGCTAGTATTTTTGTGCTTAATATGAATTATAAGTATAAATCTGGTGTTATATAATTTTGCATTCATATATACTAAAACCAAATTCTTCGCCTATATATAATCATAGGAATTAATGGTTGAGGAGGTTGAGGGAATTACATACAATCCTTGTCCCTAGACAACAAAGCCTCCCTACTTAGGGAAAACAAAAAAATAACATACCACCACACGTACCCTTCCAAGAAGGCTACACCATACCCAAGATAAACAAAATTAATGAGTATTGTAATATTAGGAAGGATAAGAAAAATTACCCCAAGTTGCACCCAAAATGACTACACCTACCAGCCAAAGAGCCAACTCAAACAATTTTTGTGGAGCTTGAGTCTACAATTTTATCAACAACTCCAACACCATCCTGGCAAACATCTCATGCCAATACAGAAAAAAGGGAACTAAATCCACTGTAAACCCCTACTGGCGTGCTAGCTTCGACATGTTAATTCAGAATAAGGTGTCTACATCTCCAAACCCATAATATTGGTTAATAAATACAACAATATTCCCTTTTCCCATCTCCTGAGAGGGAAGTAAAATCTCATCCGCACCAGTGCAATTACACACCCAATGTACACAATCCCCTCCTTCACCACAAACCAAATATAAGAAACATCAACAATACAAATCTCCATGAAATTACACAAATTACTTCACATGCCTCATGTTGGAGGAGTGTAAGCCATGTCACTGCCCTATTACTGACATATAGAGTTGGTGGGGTGGCTGACACCCCTAAAAACATTTTCCACCTGGCCCACCAACCCCATTCGACATAATCATTTTCTTTTTATTACAATAATTATTAATGAATTATTAATTTTTTTTTTCAATAATTTTTTTTTAAATATACTTTTAAATTGTTATGTTTGAAGAATTAGATTTACATTTTAAAATTTTAATTTTAATTTTAACTACAAACCATTTAAAAAAATGAAAATTAAACATTTCCATTTTGCTAATCAACTAAATCTATTTAGAAAAGATAATTTTTCACACACTCGATTTACGTCAGTACACTTAAGTTAGTGGAACAATACTTTCATTTTGACAAACGAGTTGACAACGTATAACTCAATATTCCTAAAAAAATATGCCATTCACTTCGGGCTTAGGGAACATTGCCTTCATCTGAGAGTGGGAGCTCATTCTCAATCTCGGATGAAGGCAAAGTATTCGTAAGTAACTTCTAATTTTGTAAGTAAGTAGATTCTAAAGTTATTCTATGAGTTTGTTTCCCAATCGAAAATATGGTTATTATTTAATGTCAATGAATAAGAAATGTGGCTTTAAATTAAATGTTAATTAATTGGTAACATTATCCATGTACCTTGTTATAAAAGGTAAGGGTTCATTATAGTTTTTGTAAAGGATGTAATGTACATATTTGGATTTGAAGTATATTTTATTAATTGGATTTATTTTTGCATTAGTAACCATGGGTTGCCCCCTTCATTAATGGAAAACCAAATTCATTCCTTCAAGCATTAAAGGATTGTGGTATGGTTTTCCTTTGTATCCTTTTCTTTATATCATTATGGTAGTTCATTGAGAGGGAAACTTGAGAATTAATGGAGGGTTGGTAATATCCCAGGAATAAAAGTTATTTGAGGACTCAAAAAAATCCTATCATTTTCTATGTGCAAATGAAACTATGTTGTTAGGGGGAGCCTCCACTGTCATTTCCTCTATCTGCAAATGAAACTATGTTGTTAGGGGGAGCCTCCACTGTCATTTCCTCTAGACTTAAAATCTTACCGGTCCTTTTCACCAATTTCTAAAGGGGTTTAATAAATTGTGTTAAGAATCAAATCTATGCATGGACCATAATATCATAAATCTAGTTGCCATCATTAAAAAATTTCAATTCCCCTTCCAAAAAAAAAATAACACTCCTTTAGATATTTAGGAATTCCTCTTTGTCTTCATTCCCAATGTTCAACTTCATGGAAACATATCATTCACAAAATAAAATTCAAATTCAACCACTGAGGGTCACAATGATTTAACCTGACAAGTTGTCTCGTCCTCATTAAAATAATTTTCTCGATATATCCAATTGATTAATTATCTTCTCTCCTTTCTCCAGTTGGGGTTAATCAATCCATTTCCAAAAATCTTAGAAAATTTACTTGGGAATATTGAAAAACAAATAAAAAATGCTTTCATTTGGTGAATTGAATCATAGTTAGGGTTCCCAAAGCCCGTGGTGGCCCTGGAATTGAACACAATCAATTATGCTTTAGGGGAAATGATCATATGGAGGGTAATTATAGTAAAAGTTTATTGGTGGAATGGTGATTCATAAAATATACATTTTGAGGATCACCTTCACTCCTTTGCCCCCTCTGTTTCGAATGGCTCTTAAATTTAGAAATTTTTTTAGTAGCTCTCCCTCTCATCCAAAATCAATAATCTTTGATCCCTAGTAATGGAAAAAAATCAATATGTGGAATGAAAGTATTATGGGAAAGCCCCTTATCTCCACAAATCCATTTTTTATTCTACTAAAAATTTGGTTATGATATCATGGGAAGTTCTTTATATTTGATATATCATGTTAGTTTAGTCCCTTAGGAATTTGGAGAGGTTGGAATCTTGGGGAAGTCCCAAGGTACCTCTAGGAGGTCCTCCCTCCTCTATTTTCATGTCTCAAGGGGTGTTATCCTCAATCAAAATATGATATGGATGCTCAGGGCTAGATATCTCATGTTTTCATGGTCAAGAAAGATATGAAGTGCATCTTTTTCAATCTAAGATTCCTCTCAAACGAGGAATATGGAAAAAAAAATGGCATATTAATGGTTTTACAAATATTAATATCTTTTTTTTGAAAATAGCTCATGGATGAATTATCACAACCAAAATCTTAAGCAAAATAGGCATCTAAGGTCCATAAATATGTGTTCTTTGCCCCCTCTTGGGACAAACCTATCTTTAGACAAGTATGGTAGTTGATTTTTCATAGGATCTTCTCCATAATAATTTTTCCATATACTCCAACTAACCTTTTTAAAAGGTAGAATAAAATATATTATGGATCATTCCACTATAAATTTATCATTATAATAGTATTGGAAAATCTCCCCAAAAATTGTTACTTGAAAATTTTTGCTTGCCCATACATAAGCCATTTTTCTTGACAAGAAAATAGATCATGGGAAAGTGGAATCTAAGCCCTAAATCTTTTGGAAAACCACTTCAATTTCAATTGTATCAAATTATTAGCTCCCAAAGATCTAAACTACAAGAAAAATTCCCTCTAGCGGAGGTTTTTTTAGAAGCCCCTATAAAAATATCCTAAAAATCCATTTGTAGCAGAGGTCACTAGCGGAGTTGGGCAGGTGGATGTTTTAGCAGATGTTTTTTAACTGTGCATCTATAAAACATTAATGCACCAATGCATTATTATAAATAGATGCATCGATGCTTAATAACATATGATTCACTTTGGTAGGGCTATTTTTTATAGAAATAAAAAATAGTGGTGCATTGAGTAAATAAGGCGCATTGGTGCGTATACTACTCGATAACACCGTAAAAGGGTTAAATTTTAAAAAATTTCCATCCTAAAATTTACTTTTCCTAGTCCGGTGCTATACTCTCATGACGCCCTTGTGATAAAACAATATATAAATGCCCAAGTGCATAAATAATATGGTGCATCATTGTGGGGTTTTTAATTTAAAAATAATAGTGCACATATTATATTATGTGCATTGGTGTGATTAATTTAACTGAAGTTCCCGATGCTTAATGGAACAATAGTGCATCATTCAAGGGCTATTTTAAAAAAAATAAAAAGTAATGGTGCGCTCAGCAACTCTCTAGAATCGGTGAATATACTACTCGATAGCATCGAACTAATGTAAATTTTAAAAAATATCGGTTGAAAATTAATTTTCACCATTTCGATGCTATACTCCCACGAATCTCCAGTGTTTAGACATTATAGGAATTCCCCGGCGCGTACACATCATGGTGCACCATTACAGGGATTTTAATTAAAAAATAGAGGTGTGCTAGGTGAAACCGGAGCACTGGTGCGTATACTGCTCGATAGCACTGGAGAGAGATATAGTTTAAAAATGTTGGTCGTAAATTTCATTTTCACCATTTCGGTGCTATACTCCCACTAAGCACCAATGCTATTTATTTTCTAAAATGACATGGTGAGTAAATAACATAATGCATTGCAATATGGTTTTAAATTTAAAAAACCATGGTTTGCTTCGTAAATAATATGCCTCAATGTTCTTTGTAAACTATCTTCCTGGTGCGGTTACACGAGCACACCAGAACCGAGTTAAATAAAATAAAATAACCGGTTGTAAAAATCATTTCTACCCTTTTTAGTGTTGTAGAGATCTCAAGCATTGGTGCAACCTTTTCCTCTATGAAGCTCCCTTCCATTGGTCTTTGCCATCCTTTTTTCCATTGATCATTGTGTGCCTTTCGAATTTTATGAAATGATGGTGAAATTTTTTTTTATCGTTTACTTGGAAACCATGCTTCCTCGATGAGAAAATGTCTAGGTAATGTTTGTGTTTCTTCTTCATTTTTTAGTGGAGTAGAATTGAAAATTAAGTTAAAAAATACATTGTTTTGAAAAAAGTTTCTTCGAGGTGTGTTTGAAATGTTCAACTCATACCTTTCATGGTGGACCCTATAAATTTACAGGGTGCATTGTAAATCATTTCATAACGTTAATGCACTGTTAGTGGTTCAATGAATTTGGTAAATTGAAATGCACCGGGTTGTTAAATTCCATGATTCACCATTTTGAAAATCATAATTTTTATGGTAGTGCGTCGAGTAAAATTAACTTCTCAGTGCGTTTATTTTTTCCCAACACAATCCCCACTATTTAAACCTCAATGGATAACTTAATTTTTTTCCGTTTACTTGGAAACCATGCCTTCTTGATGATATCCAGGTAATTTCTATGTTTCTCCCTAACTTAATTTTTTAGTGGAGTAAAATTTAAAATTAAGTTAAAACCTGGATTGTTTTTTATTTTATTTTATTTCTTCGCGGTGTGTTTAAAACATTTAGTTCACGCTGTTCACAGTGCACCCTATAAATTTATAGGTTACACCGCAAATCGGTGCATAAAGTTAACACACCGTTAATGGTTTTGATGCATTGTGTAAATTGAAATGCACCAGACCATAAAATTCCGTGATGGACCACTTTAAACATTATAATTTTTACAACAATGTGTTTGGTAAAATTAACTTCCTGATGTATTTATTTTTTCCCAACTCACCACCCAATATTTAAACCTGGACGTTCTACTACGTTACATCGACATAAAATTAATACACTAGTATGAAAACTTATGTCTACACATTGCATTGAAAAACAAAAACAACTAATGTTATGTATGTATGTGAACCGAAGGTGATGCATCAAGTTGATGTACGCACTAATTTTGGTGCATTCCTATTTGTTTTGGTGCACCGTGTCCCATGTGTTCCTGTGTTTTTGGCGCACCAATCTTGATTTTTTTTTTAATTGAAATTTATATTTGCATATTGATAAACGAATTTTTCATTTAATAAAAAAAAAATGTTTTATGTATTAGGTTGATGTATTTTATCATGTAGAGACATTAGAGGAGAGAGGAGCAAAAATAGTAAGAGCAAAGACTTGAATATTACAATATGGTATGAGGGTCAGAGGCATGAGAGAGGGTGAGGGATTTGTACCCTTACACTATAACCGTAGCGACCCAAGGCCTCTTAACAAATGTAGGCATCCTTAAGTATTATGAGGAGGCTAGATCCCTGAAGGGGAAATCTAGTTTCTTGGAAAAACTGATCCATCGGTGTGATTTCCACCGGCAAGCTTTATGTGTCAGTCTTGATTAGTGGTTTCAACCCACAGAGGAGGAAATTTATTTTATCACTAGCCTATTTAGGAGAGGGGAGGATTTTCCCTAGTTCCCTGATGTCCCCCATGGTGTTGAAATATAGAATCAACTTGATTAGGATGAATATTTCTCGTAAATTATGTTTTTTTTATTGATGTGCCCAACATTTCAGGTGAATACTTCACCCATACTCAGGGAAATTAATATTTTTTTATGAAGTGAATAGTGCTAGACTTGCTTAAATAGAGGATAGAATTAGAATATAGCTGGAAGAGGGGGTGGGAGTGATAAGACTGATGGTTCAAATGAAAGATAATACTTATTTGAAATTGAATTCAGATTGAAGGAATCAAATAATATAAAAAACTCAAATTATTATAGTAAAATTTTTTAATTAATTTTATTTTATTTTGTTGAAAAATTATAATAATAAATGAAATGATTTTTTTTTTTTTTGGTAATCTTGGTGGGAATACATCTTCAGCATGTCAAATATATCACCTCGATCAGGGTGGGGAATATATCAAGGAGTTCCTTAAAATAACACCCAATCAAAGTCTATCCAAGACCTCGTGGGCACTAGTAAATGAAATGATAATGATTTAGGTCAAAGATAATCAATTGGTCAAATTTGAAAAGTAAATATAAATATTTTAATTTAAATTAGGTGGTTAAGTAAGAGTTACACACACACAAAGATTGAAGATATTATTATTGTATAAAATAAAGGGATATGATTATTAAAATATAAATATTTTAAATTAATCTAGGTGGTTAAGTAAGAGAAAAAAAAGAGATATATATGTAAATTAATATAAATATTAACTAAGATTGAATTAAATTATTATTATAAATATAATAAAGGGAAATGATTTTTATCTAATGTAATAAAGGGATCGTATTAGAAAGGGATTTAGATATGGAAAAAATAGAATAAATGGTAATGAATGAGAATAATAGAATTAAAGATATAATTGAACTCATTTATGATTTAAAATTAAACATGATTTAGATTGAAATAAAATTAATCAAGAAATATGACAAAGATAAATAAATTTGAAGAATTAAATGGAGGGGAGAAAAGAAGAAGAGGAAGGGAGAAGGGCAAAGTTTAAGATGGGTTAGAATTAATAAAAGAGGGATCAGATTTAGAGGAATTGGATTTAGAGGACAAGAAATATATTGCGGTTTTCCATGCATGGCTTAATTGGTACACATCTTCCCAATTAAAGTTGTTACGATGCTTTTTAGTCTCTAGGTCTTTTGTAATGACACGTGTGGAGTGGAAGGGGGTAAAGACTAGGTTTTGGTTTTACCAAGACAAATGAGATGATTGGTATTATGGGAGTGTTCATCAAAGGTTGAATTAGCAATAAGGTTATGGTAGGTATCATCCATATTTTCTTTGAGCCGAGATTTGAAGGATCAACCAATTTGCCTTATGTAAGACTTTCCATAGGTGCAAAGGATTTCATAGACCTCGAGACCTAGCATAGGTTCATTCTTGTCTTTGTCCAATCTGGGGAGTTCGATGAGGGTGTTTTGGGGTTTGAAAAAGGTCTTAATGCTATTTATAAATAGAATTTTTGATAAATGATCAATAACCCCTTAAATGTAGGGTAAGGTTACTTTGGAAAAAGGGAGGGTTATTGGTAATGCTTTTATATTGTGGGTGTAGAATAGAATGAAAGGCCCCATTGATATGGGATGAGGAGTAACCATTGGATTTGAGGGCTTTGGTGAGATGATATTTTTCAATGTGAAAGGATTGTGAAGAGGAGATCCGAATGAGTTTGGTGATAAGGGTTTTAAGCATGATAGACTTTTGAGCAGGATGATGGTGGGAGTTGGCATGAAGGTATCTATCAGTATGGGTCATTAGGATTTTATACTCTTAGGGATATGTTGGGGAACATGCAATTTCTCCAGTAGAATTTCGGGTGTTTAGTGGATAGTTATGGATCACTTCTTTGGGTGCAAAGGAGGTTAGGTGCCTGAAATTATTAGTGAGTACCATTGTACACTGTACTACTGATGAGAAGTGTATTAGTTGACCTCTTTTTTTTTATGTATATTATTTGGTACATAGGCCATGATGTATCAGATGGTCTACCATTTTTTGTGGCAGTTTTGTATAGATTTAGATAGATGTCATGTTATGATACATGGGAGACAAAACTTCCCTTTTGCTTCAATTTTTTTTGTTTGTATTTTGATATGTTTCTCTAGATTAGGCCTACTTTTGACCGTCACCCTGTTAGGCCAATGACTGAGGTACAGATGTGCATGTGGGGTGATATGATTCTCAGGATGGTCCAGCCGAAGTATCCGACCAGGATTTTCGTTGAGGCACTGTAGCTACTAAGAATTGAGGATGACCACATGTTCTTCTTAGTGTCGTGTCCTTACACATAGATGTATTGGCGAAAATTTCCCAACATCCTCTTCACACACGAGGAACCAACATATGCTAGAGGTAAAATTAGTGTTTTCTTTGAATTAATCTACTTTCATTTTGTTATATTAATTAATTAGAATAAAAAAATTTCTAGCACATTCTTTCAATTGTTTTATTAAATTGTTTAAAGAATTTTTCTAATTGTTTTTGTGTAATATATGTTTTGTAGACATCAGCACATTCGTTGGGGACATGCCTCCTCCCCCACTAGATTGAGATCCGGAGATGTTCAAGACCATGAAGGGTGAGGTCGGACATCTTGATCAGATACATGTGAGCATGTGGTTGTGCTGTAGGCCTAATATTGGATTCATGATGGAGTTAGGAGACCAACTTTCTAGAGTTTTGGTTGAGGTGGGAGTCCTCCCTTAGTGACGACTCAAGACATTAGGGCAGATCGTACACTCACGGAAATTTGGACAAACTTGTTGCGTGATATGATGAGTCTTATGTGTCATATCATCAAAGCTAGCAAGTTTATATATGCATTGAGGAGGTATCATTTCTATGCAATAGATAAAAATTCTTCACCTAGTTCTACCCCATTGGATCATGGTGATCAGGGTGCTAGTGATCCTTCTACTAGTACTTAACCGCCTAGTCTTCCTCGCTCACCTCATGATCACCCACTGCCTCATGTTTATTCTCAAAGAGAAACCAACCACCTCCTCCTCCACCTCATGGTTCGACTCTTGATCATGCAGTTTACCATCCATCATCTTCTCGCTTACATAATTGTGCTACTAACATCAAATTTCTATTATATAAGATATTTATACACTTATTTGACTTGTTTGTATATATATATATATATATATACAATTTTTTTGTTCATGTTGATGTAATTTATTTATATGTTGGTGTTGATGTGTATATTTTTAGGTCATGTTAGATATGCTCATTTAATGTTCTTGCAGATAGATGTGTATGTTATATCAGTTATTTGACAATATGAAATGTATATTTGAGGAGTGTGTGGTGATGGTGTTAGATAATGCTTGTGTTTTGTTAGATGTGATCATGATGATGATTCCCTATTAGATTATTAGATTTGTGTACTAGCTAATGACATTTATATGTGCTAGATGTGTATATAATTAGATGATATTAGCAAATTTGAATGTGTATATATGATGATGTTTATATTTTTTAGATGGTTATCATCATGATGCTTATTTTTATGAAATGATATTTATTATAGATTATGCATTGGTGAACTTATATCAAAATTTTATATATGAAATTATATGCAAAACGAATTACTTTAAATAAAAAATGTAAATTTATTTTTTATAAATTACAAAGTTTAATATGATTGAAACTGTAATTGTAAAATTAGAATCAATATTTTTCTATTGCATAGATAGTTCATACATATTCATTTTAACTAAATTATTATTCAAAAAGGGATTTCCAACATCATATTTCCTACTTATAGAAAACATGGAAATAAAAAAAGATGTTTAGAGGACATGTCTAAAAAATAGTCACTACAAAACAAAATCACTTTTACACACAATTAAATTGTAAAAAACTCTAAACAAAACTAACTTTCTATTCATAGTCAAATTTATAAATGAGAAAGTTATGGCTTATACTTATAATACAAGAGCTAGACAGTATCTAATTAATCTTTGCAATTAATTTTCAAAACATATATTGCAACAGGTACTCATTAAAATTAAAGTTTATTTATTAATAATAATTATGAATGAAACATTTAAAAGTTAATAATATACATGTAAAATGGGCGAAATATCTATGTTTAAAAATCTTGTTATATTGCATGTTATCGTAAGTATTAAGTTTCAATTAAAAAAATGTTATAAAAATAAATAAAAATAAACCATGGTATTGGCTCATTGTATTGTAACAAAGTTTATTTACAAGTTAATAATATTGTTATATTGTATGTTATCGTAAGTATTAAGTTTTAATGTAAAAAATGTTATAAAAATAAATTAAAATAAGCCATGGTATTGAGCCATTATATTGTAACAAAGTTTATTTACAAGTTAATAATATCTATGGTGAAATCAGGTGTGTTTATTATTGGGCCAAGAGACACTATACAACCCAGTATAGGGGAGATCTCTAGGTGTAATGTAAGTATGTAAAAAAATTTACATGTTGGCTCAATATGTTGAATTTATATTTATATGTTCAATTTATAAGATGTAAAGGATTTGTTAACATTTACAGGTCATCTCTATTAAATAATAAATAATAATAATAGGTCAAAGTAATATAGAGTTTGATTGAGATGTTGTAGTGTTGTAAAAAGTTAAAAATAATAAAAAAAACAAAATTCAAATTTTTATATTGCAATTTTGTTTTTATTAACAAAATTAAGACTTTTTAGATGAAAGAAAATCATAATATACAAAAAAATTTCTATAACCATATTTTAATTTAATTAATAATAACATGAAAAATTTAATACTTATAATATATTTTTAATCATATATATTAATAACTTGTAAATAGGTTTTGTTACAATACCATGGCTCATAAATACCACATGCTCAAAAACCATCTCTCATTTCACAATCAAAATATATTAAGAAGAAATCTTTTGGTAAAAATCACGTTATCATGAACAAAGTCCACGCATTTCGAACCAACTAGTGTGGTTCATCATCAGGACTAGGTGATGATGAACCACACTGGTTGGTTCGAAACGCGTCGACTTTGTTCATGATAATGTGATTTTTACTGAAATATTTCTTCTTAATTTATTGATGGATCACAGAAGCCAAAAATCTAGTAATAATCAAAATATATGTTATATTTTTTAGATATATCTAAAACCTCTATCACATTAAAATATATAATATATAAATAGTAGCTATAAATTAAGATCCATTTTACGGTGTAAATTAAAATAATAATTTTGTAACCATATTTAAATTCTTTTAATAAGCACATAAAAACTTAGTACATAGACAAAAAATTTAACTATGGATATTCACCCCCAATTTATTATGGATATTATTAACTCTTTGTGCTTGATAGATTGGAGTTACGATGGATATAGGCTGGTAAGTGTTAAGTTTTAATGTAAAAATGTTATAAAATAAAATTAAAATAAAATATTTATAATTTTTATTTTATTTTGAAATGAGTTATGGTTTCTGGGTAGTGGTATTTATAAGCCATGGTATCTTTTTAGAAGTTAATAATATCCATCATAAAAGAATATTAATGGTTAAGAATCTTGTTATAATGTAAATATTAATTTTTATGTATTTATTAATAAAATTTAAATATAGTTACAAAATTATTATTTTAATTTATATCATAAACTGATGTTTATATATATATAAGTCAAAATTTTCTATTAGCTACAGGAGTAAATATTTACAAAGTAATTACGTAAAAATCTATTGGTCTCACCCCGATAGAGTTTGTTCACCATTTCCATCAGTGAAAAATAAACATTATAACTAAAGAAAAAGGCTAGCCAACCATAACCGTAAAGGAAAGATATGCTAAAAGACAGACAAAATGGGAAAAACACCAAAACATATACTCAATCATTAGAGTTCATAGAATTTGGGTTGTCTAAACCCATCCCATGTGGGGGAGGAGGATGAAATGGACAATTGACGTGTTCCTCCAAGTGAGCCAACCAAACCTCCAACTACTCCAGCTTGTCCAGAATGTGCATATTCCCATGCCATACCACCACCACTTTTTCCCATAGTTGACACTAGAAGTATTGAAGTTGTGCCATGAATACCATGACCACCTCGTGTTTATCCCATTGATTTTTCCTGTAGGCTTCCAACTGGATTTTCATTGACTATCACAGTAGGCCTATAGTGGCATGAGACTAATTGTTCATCTTTCGTTGTGGTAGCCATCATTCACGATGACACCCTGTCAAGCCCCCATTTGCATCTTTGCTAGACCCTATCTTTGCCCTTTTCCAGTACTAGCACCAAGGTTTGGGTTGCACAACCGGTCTACTGTCGCCTCCTTCCAAATGGGAGCTTCTATCACCTCCACTGTCACCTCCTTCTGCAACCAAATGCCACCCCCTGTCACAATCCAAGGAATAGAAAGTAACCTTATCCCACCTCCAATATGCATAAGCAAGGAACCATTTTGAGCCACACACCCCAAACGACCATCTCGAGAATATTGTTGCAATACCCATTGATCTCCATAATATTTCCATCTCCCATGTGGCTCTACATAAATGCACTCAAGCACAGACAGAAGGTTTCACTCAGATTTTCTTTGTCATACCCTACCATGGAGCCCATTTGAATGTCATTCGCATGGAGAATCAGGGAGGAGGTCGGGATCGACAACCAAAGTCCTTGGGTTATCCACCCCGAACGGGGTATATATTATATATTTTAATTAGTATGTATATTATGATTTTATTTCATCTAAAAAATTGATCGTAGTTTTATTAATTAAAAAAAAAAAATTTAAAAAAATTTACATTTAATGTTTAACATCTAACATCTAACATCTAACACCTATAAATCTATCAAATACTAGGTTGTAGAGCCCTCTTGGTGCAATTAGATGATGTTAGTGAATTTGAATGTGTATTTTAGATGATGTTAATGTTTTTTATATGGTTATCATCATGATTTTTATTTTTATGAAATGTTATATATTTATTATAGATTATATATTGGTGAAATTATATCAAAATTTAATATATGCAATCACGTGCAAAAAGACTTACTTTAAATAAAAAATGCAAAGATATGTTTATAAATAGCAAAGTTTAATATGGTTGAAGCCATACTTCAAATATTACCATAAATATTTTTCTATTGTATAGATTGTTCATACATATTCATTCTAACTAAATTATTTTTCAAAAAGCAATGACATATGAATAAATTTTATTTTCCATTGTACTATTTAATCTTTTGAATAGACTCTTCTACCCTAAAAAATGTTATTATAATAAATTTATGATCTTCAATCATAAGAATTTTATTGGCCCTAAATTTTTATAGATGCAAATATTCCTATATTTGTTGTTTTTGTCATTATTTTGTAAGTTGATTGCTATCAAATTTTAAAATTTTTTCATTAATTGTGGTTTTAATCAACATTGGGAGAATAATTTAAATATCTCCAAAACCAATGATAAACATATGTACAATAACAAACAACTAATATGAAACCCAAATTATCATAAAATCCAAATTAAACTTATCACAAAATTAGAATTAAACAAATATGTTAAAATTTAAATTTTTAAATTATAAATTACACAATTGGAAACACTTAGTTTTAAGTGTAAAAAAGTTTCCATTGGGAAAAAAAATGTTTAAAAATGTTTGTCTATCTTACCAATTATATAAAATTCCAATAATTGGATAAATAAAAAAATATATAATTAGCAAAATAAAGAAAGCAAAAACATACAACAATATTATTAATGATGAAATAACACAAGTACATATCACTCTTCGTTGTCATCACCCTAATTATCTTTCTTGATTGGTATGATAACATTTTTGTTCTCAAAAATATGTTTTGATCTAGGTTTGTGTCTTAATACTAACCACCAATCCCTATCTAACACATCTGGGTAAAAAAAACAAAGCTGTAGTGTTTGGGGAAAACATAAGACTTTGTAGCTTTATGCCACATATTTCTAGATTTTATAGATATCAATCCACTATCATGATCTGCCTTTACATTATTCTAATCAAAGGTGACCCACCACTTTCACCTAAAAAGAACACATTGGTATGAAGGGAAGTCCACCTCAATGATCTCTTGTATCTTTATGACGTAACCTAATGTCCCCTATATTACTTTTTGATCGTGGTGGCTAACATGATTATATTGGTCGAAATCGATTTCCACTCCATATTCTTGTCTCATACATCCATCATCGGCATCCTCCATGTGAAAATGATGTCCATATGCCCACATATATGGAAACAAACACACCTATTAAAAGTGAAAAAATCACAGTGTCATGTGTCTAATAACCTGAACATAATTAAAATATAAAATATAGATGTTACAATTCAAAGATGCATTATGAAGTTAAAAATGTATAGAAATATATTATTACCGAGTTGATGAACCCAATACCTATGTTTAGCACATCCTCTTCAGCACGTGGGTAACAACCAGATGCATTGTATTTCTCTTTGAATTGGTCATAAACCGAACTGTTGGGGCATATCGTTGGCATATTAGGTGATCAGGATAAGGCACACTTCTACCATTCAACTGTCTAAATTATTTCCTGCCACTTTCCCATTTCCTCCTCTTCTGTTCATACAATGTGACCCACAGCTATGTCACTTCGCAATTGTAAAGAATGAATTTTTTTATGGCTTCAATTTATAAATTTGTTGATGAAATAAAACCGAGATATATAGTATGTATGCAATCAAAATATACATTATGAAGATCAGTGTGAATAGTTACTGTGTAGAAATTTGAAAAATCATAAGTCACTTACTCTTTATCACGCACCTTTTTCCTTTTGTTTCGAGAAGCTCCCCTTCTATTTTTTCTGCATCCCTTTCATCATTCCAAATTACCACACCTGGTGTGTTTTCGATCTATTGATGTACTCAATGGAATAATAGAAAGGCTCATAAGATATCTACCCCTCTTCCATAGACCCCTCACGTTTTTCCCTCTGTTGAACAAAACCTTTCAATTTCTTCATGTACCTCTCTAAGAAGAACATCCAATGACAAGAAACCACCCCAAATAACTCAACCTCATCTACTAGGTGAATTAGAAGATGAACCTACAAGTTAATGAAACTTATCGACAGTTTCTTCTCAAACATACAATCAATCTCAGTTATCTCTTGATGCCACTATGGATTTCCAGACATATGAATCTCCTTTGATCTGATCCAATGTAAAAATGAAGATAATTTAGATATGGCACATCGTAGGTCTTGGGGGAAGTCACAATTCACATACCCACACACAAGAAAAGGATAATGACACTGCAAAGTAAACACATAAAAAAATTAATTATATTTTATCCCATGGTGTGTTAGTGTTTTTATGGAAATGAAGTACCAAATAACACCTCCTTAGCAGTTGGTTTTTCCTTGCAAAAGATCACAGATAGAGTTGGTGTTGTTAGTGTATAAACTTAGATAAGAAAAGCATTGCAAACAGTGAAAACAATGCATCTACAAAGATCAAATAAACAAAGAGATAGAAAAACAAAAATAATGAAGAAAACAAGTCAAAAAAATAATGGAAAAAGTCCCCCTTTATTGACTAATGATGGTATAAGATTAATACAATAGATTAATACTAAAAACTTGAAGATAATTCTTTGAGCTATGGTGCTTAAAAATCCTCAGCAAGGAGGACCTTAGGGATAATTTTAAGGATAGAAAATTATCCTGAATTGTAAAAAATTGGCGAATCTCACTAATCCTTAATATGCAAACTATAAAATGTTTATTGATGTATTTGTAAAATTATTCAAATTTATAATGATATTATATATATTGTTTATATAATGTTGGCGATTTTTAACGTAAAATAATTTTATATTTTAAAATTTGGGTGAATCATTTTTATAAAAAAATAGAAATTGGCGAATCTTTTTTTTGGAAAAACCATGGAAAATTAGCCCACCTGCGAATATTAGCCCCTAAACTTTTCCATGGAGGTATGTTTCCTCAATCTCTTTGTAAAATTCTCCTCTCTTGTAAAATAAGTATGAAGGTTCTCTCAATGGTGGAATCCTCTACTCTCACTAAGATGATGGATTTATTAGAAGCAATATGGCCAACATGCTAGTGTTATTACTTCTTATACTTCAACCATGAAATGTGGTGTTGCTCTGATAGAAATTTGGCTAGCATAACATTGTCTCATATTTTGGTTCTCCCATGGCTTATTTATATAGAATTTTTTAATCCATCTTCCCTCTCTTGGTTCATGAATTTTAGTGATTCAAGATTAAGAAAATATGTTTCCATTGAGGGTTGCATATCTTCAGGGCGAATCTAATTCAGTTGTCCTTGACTGGCATATGTCAGGGAATCATCCTCCAAGTGTGAGAAGTGGTCCTAAATTTGTTGAGTCACATATTTCCTCAACCATGCAACTTTCTAAGAAAAAGCTACACAGTTGCACATATAGCCTTCTTGTATGGTGTGCAGTCCAAATTTCTTATTGGAAACCTTAGGATAAATTAAATTTTTAGAACATACATAATTTTTTTAGCTGGAAAATATTTATCTGTACATTTTGCTGGACAACCTTAGGTGTATTTTATAGTGTACGATTTTCTGGTGTTAATAGTTTCCCTTTGATGTATGAGGTTAAGAGAAATCGTATAGCTGAAATACAACACATTTTTCTGTTCTAACTAAGACTCTGAGTAACTGATTTAAGAGAGAGAGAGAATAACTCGTCACGGAAATGAGTAGTGGAACCCTTTGACTGAGGAGAAATAATAACCATGCTATGAAGAAAACTTGAGTGATGAATAAAAAGTTCTTAAATGAGGCGGGCATGTCACATGCTCATTATGATGACTAGTGGTGGATTAATACAATTAGACAAAGAATGGTCTAGTCAAAATGTAGTAATTGACATGTTGATGGCCAGTGATGATAATTTTTGAAGCCCTTAAGGGAATTTATTAACAAATAGACTGAATCAGTTGTCCCCATGCAACATTCAAGGTGAAGCACTGCTTGAGTGAGATTCTTATGTATGCAAGGTTCTTTGACTTTGGGTACCTCCCTCACAACATGGTTTAAGAACTACTAAATGAGTTACTTAGTGATACATGGGTCTTCGACTAAATGGTAGAGCTACAGTGGTCATTAAGCATGAAACCACCTTGACATGAAAACTATTGTTTGTGTCAAATACCAGGAGGACCAACAACATAAATGGGAAATGGTGATTCCCATTGTGCCACCCGAGGATTTTCCTTAAAGGGGGAACACATCCAAGGTACAACCTCAATCCTAGAATATGGGTGGTGAATTCGATGGGAAAGAAGCATTAACTGCCTAAAAAGTGTTAATATGAGGAATCAAGAAAGTTGGTGAAAGAAGATTGTAATATGGTGGGTCAATAGGGCATGATAAAAAAAAATTGGTGATAGTAATGGATATGTAAAACTGGCCTAAGGTTAGAGCTCTAATGCAAGTGGTAGCAGTCCAAATATATTTTCTGGTAGTGATGGCCCTGGGGTCGGTTGGATGTCCAGGGTAATATTTCCTAACTAACGTGAAGCGGGTAAGTAGACAATGTGTGAGCCCCGACTAATGGTGACTAGAATCTTCTGCTGGGTATAAGACATGAAAATTTTCCTAAAAAATATTTGTACACTTTAAAAAATAATTTAAGGGTGGTTTAGATGTATAAACATAGAGATGGGTGCCCCAAAAAAATGTTGACCTGTGTAATGCTGTATGGATGGTGTTGTTTGTTGAGGGTGGGGTCCCCTTGGCTAGTCTAGGTGTGGGGTCGATGAGGCAGATGACATGACTCATATGAGCTATGTGAATGGAGGCATGAATAGGCCAAATGTGGAATGCAGTAGTGTTTTCTTCTTGATCCATCACAAAATACAAGGGGTGGCCCAAGAATGGTGATGGTAATAAATGAGTGAAGCAGAATGAAGTTGATCTTCAAGGCATGTAAGTGAAGTGGTTCCCAGGCCTGAGCAGATGGTCATGGATCCCAATAGTATTTGGGGGTGTATAACATGAGGTGATCCATGAGCGAGAAGGCTCTATCGACCAATTTGGATGTTTACCATATGCAAGGAAAGGTGGCAGTAAACATGGTCGAGATGATGGACGTTATGGTGAATTTCGGAGAAATGATGTCAGGATATGCAAAGATTTATAGGATGCCTATCATGTTGAGTGGTGAAGGATATATTCTCTGTTATTTATCCATCAGGGTATTGATCATGACATGGTTTTCATGGGGTACTTGAAATTTCCATGGCCAATACCCCAAGTGAAAGCATATTTTTGAACATATGAATGATATGAAATCAACTGAACAAGATGAATTAAAAAACAAGAGAAGGCACACCTGAAGTGATATTCTGGCATGCAATGGGTCCAAAAAATAGTTTTGGAAACAAATGAAGCATATGGTACCATGTGTAAGATGATGTGGTATTGGTCCTTGTGTCTCTTATGGTTTTGAAAACATAGGTCCTAAGCTCCCGTAATGGGCTCTAGAAGATGAAAAAGAGGGTGATAAATAGGGCTAAGGGGGCCAAATATCACTTCATTTTCACTGTCAAGCTTGGGAGTTTGGAGCTACTTTGGGAGCTATTTATTTCCATTGTGGTCAGCCTAAGCAATGAGGAAGCGTACAGGGAGAGATGGGTTCGAGCATAAAACCTTAACTTTGTCAATTTTGGCAGACTAGGATAGATAGGTCATACCAACCATTATGAGGAGGGTTGTATTCATATTTTTTTTATCATTGATCTCGTTGAGAAAACCGTGTTGGAGATGATTATGCAGTATCAGGGTCATTATCTCCTCATCGGGTGTCAGGGCTGCAGATTTCGGTTCTACAGAGGTTATAGCTGGGCCACCTTTTTCACTGGGCATGTTTATTATATCCAAGCATGATGTCCTAGTTGATACAGGTACAACGTGGCAAGAATCAGAGCTTCTTTTATGCCAAAATTTTATGTAGTATCATGTATGAGAGGGTTGTGATGCTCTGACCCTTCTTAGCAGTGGCCCCAGGGCATGCTAGAGACCCATGTATCAAATGATGGGCACTGGTGATGCCACGGGCTGGTGGCAGTGCTACGGGGTGTTATTGGAACACCACTATGGAGGGTTGGTTTAGATCCGATCGTTAGTTGATTTTGGAGTTTTTTTACCATGGCATGGATTTCAAGGGAGACCTAGACATGGGGCTTCTTCCAGGTGATGCTTGGGGAGGATTTATGTGTTTTTCATTTGTGTTTTTTAAAATGTATAGATGTAATTTATATATGATGATAATGATACCATGTATGTTTACTTGCAGATACAGGACCCCATGGTCAACCATTGGCCTATTTTTTAGTTCATGATCCATGACGTATGGGTCAATGCAGGTGTGGTGCTTGTACCATAGTGACCTAGTGATGTCATGCCACCTGTTAGGCCTGAGTGGCCGACTGTTATGAAACCAACTCCAAAAATAGAAGAAAAGAGAGATCAACACCTTAGTAATAAGCCACTTTGAGGGGGAACCTCCTTTACATTACATAAATGAACAATTCTTGGATGATAAAAATTAAAAAACCTCCTTCTATATATAGAAGTCCATGGGGTCACAATATAATCCTAGCCAACCTAAAAATAAGAATGTAAGGGCACAATAATAACAATATGGGGGGTTAAAGGGGTACAACAATAACAATAAGGGGGCTATACTAACAAAAATAAGGGACTACACTAGTAATATAGGGACCTAACATGCCCCTCTCCTTAAAAAAAGTGTTGTCCTCAAGGTTTGATTATCTCTGGATGCTTCTACATAAAATTCTCATCCTCCCATGTAGAATCTTCAGTGGGTAAGTTCTTCCAATTGATGAGATGCTCCGAAATTGATCGATTTTGTAGCTGTCGAGTTCTTGTTTCCATGACTGCTTTAGGTTCCAATATTATTTTTCCTTCCTCATCAAGTTATGGAAATATTGTTTAAACTGGAAGTTTTTCACCTATAAAATTCTTTAAGCATGAAACATGGAAAGCTAGATGCACTCGCGAAGAAGGAGGAAGCTCCAATTTGTATGCCATAGTACCAAATTTTTGCAACACCTAGTAAGGACCATAGTACTTTGGCGATAAATTATTATCCTTCTTAGCTTGCTTGAATGACATTTGTTTGTATGGTTGTAGTCATAAAAATACCCAGTCTCCTACATCAAAACTTCTCTCACTGCGATGTTGATCTGCCTATTGTGTCATTCAATTTTGTGCCAAATTTAGATTATCATTTAAGAGTTGGAGAACTTTTTTTTGATGCTTGATGTGATATTCCATTGCTTTAACCTTAGAATTTTATCTTAAAGATGATGTGATGTGTTGAGCCTCAAGATTGTGCTTTCTTTCATCTTACTTTACCTCATTTTCCTTTGTCCATTGTTATCCCAGACCCAATTGATCAATGAATTTAGTTAAAATTACTTTTAGAATGATTTACATGACTAACTTGATAAGTTTTGTGATTTTTGTCATTGTAATGCATTTTGACCGGAACTAGCTGCAGAATGCAGACATTCCGTAGCTAACTGGCAATTCTGCAGCTATCTTCATGTTTAGGCATGTTCCAGGTGGCCTCTCAAGAAAAACCACATATGGGTATATTCCACGTCATGTCTACATTGTTCGTTGCTCACCATGAAGGAAAAACCGAATTCTGGATATGGTTTTGGTACGTGGGAACTCATTTAAGGAAGCAGATTTCTAATAGGACTGTCTTAGTCCAGATGTCCTTTTCCTTTTTACGCTACCACTTTAAGATTCCTAGTATGATTTCGATAAGGAAAGACAATGATCCTCGAATTTTTGCAAGTCTTGTTATGTAAATTTGTTATAAAAACACTTGGGAAACCGAGAGATAGGCTAGATTTTGCTTAGATTCTGTGCTACATTTCTGAAGACGCAGATTGCTCTGTTTAAGTTATTTCTCCTTTAATGAAGAAGACAGTATTGTTTTGAAAGCGTTGATTTGATTTGGAGTTAGATTCCGTCTGGTGGTAGAGGGCCCCTGCCTCCTGCACGGTTTTACTTGCGTAATTTAGATAAGTATCTTAGTTGCCTTTATGTTTTTGAAGTTTGAGTTCATAGTTAATTTCATTAGCCACTATAGTTATACTCGTTCTAAAAACTCTTCCAAAAGAAGAAACTCTTCCAAAATATTATGATAATGAATGGGAAATGGCTATAGTGTTGTAGGATTTAATTGTAATTTCTTTTGTTCACTATCACAGTTACACTTGTTCTAAACACTCTTCCAAAAGAAGAAACTCTTCCAAAAAATCCTTATGATGTCTAAGGCATGACTGTGATAATGAATGTTTCAGTTGTTTGTTTTCACTAAGTAACATAGTTGACCTTGCTCTTAAAACGCTCTTCCAAAATATCATAATGATGGGTAGGAGACAGCTGTGATATCTTAGTTTTTAAATTGCTTTCAGTCTTTATGTTTGCATTTGCACTGAATTGTACAGTCAGGATTGTTCTAAGAAACTCTTCCAAAATACCAATCATGATGGACAAACAGACTGTATAATCCCATAGATTAATGCATGATAACTTAGTTAGGATACTCCGGAGTCTAATTGCATTTAATTCATGCTCTGTTATTTTGTTTTGAGTTTGATAATGACTTGTTAGTTCAGCACTGTTTTAGACTAGTGACATCTTAAGTTCAGTTTTAGCTTAACTCATTGCATTTGCACTCCACATTTAGTTGTCATCCACTGCATATTAGATTACTTCAGTTGTTAAACTTAACAAAACAACCTTCATTATTTACAAACCTCTTCTTGTTCCAAATATATAATTGATTCATAACCATATGAACAGAAGACAGTATCATTTCAAGGCCTGAGGTACTTTTACAACTTCTTTACTACTTCATAAACAGAGCCTTTCCTCAAAAGACTACTTTAAAAAGAAATCTATAACTCTTGGGCGAGGTTTAGTGATGATTAACTAAGTTGCAGAATAGAGTTAGGAACTAGTCTTAGAGTAGAGATCTTATGATGGTATCAATGTTTTCCTTCAAATATGCTTCAACAAATCTCTAATCATGGATAAAATGTTGCATCATTATAAGCTAGTTGTTTAATTTTTTAGTTAGGAGAATTTGCATACTTAGCTGACCACTTCTCAAGCTCTCTCTCAAAATACCTTTGATGAAAGAATTGGACAAGTTGAGTTTATGTTTTGAGTCATTTGCTTAAAATTCATTATCAAGCTTTGTTTCTGCTTAGTCATAGTTTAGATTTGATTCTGTTTCAATATTTGCAATTGCATTTGTCATTTGTCATTAACTAATTAGGCTTCACTCTGTTTTTTAATCATTAGCTTCTTTCCACTAGCTTTCTAGTCATTTTCCTTATGAACATAAAACTACCAAAAGACCAAAAACATCATAAATCATCACAAAAGACCAAAAACATCATAAAACACTAAACACAATGCATTAAGAGACAAACACCTAGGCACATATAGTGCACTTCACTTCAGCAGTTTACCAACCCTGGTTGACAATTAAATGAACTCAATTTAGGAGACTAGGTTGAGACCAAACATTTTGGCGCCGTTGCCGGGGAAGTGAAAACTAGGTAACCTTTGTTTCTTAGCATCCAAAAAAAATTATATGCGTAGGGAGAGAGATTCAAGGGGAAGATTCATAAGCAGCAGAAACAGAAGTTTGATTCCTATAACACCACTTGTTTCACCTAGATCCAGAGATAGTACACCTTCAACTCAGACCCACATTCCATCCTTTACTTATCCTGGACTTCTAGAAGATCTAAGGTCAGCTATTCCATTAGAGAAACCTTCCACTTCATCCACTGAACCTGCCATAGAAGAAGATTTAAAGACTCCTGTTAGGGACACAAACCTTTCCACTTCCACAAGAGAGTCAACCATGGCAGAAGAAGGAGGAGGAGGAGTCTTTAATGGAGAACACACACTATTTGGAGGTAGAGGTAGAGGTAGAGGAGAAGGAGGTAGAGGTGTAGATGGAGGAAGAGGTAGAAGAGAAATAGGAAGCTCTTTTGGGTTCCCTATAATTGATGAAGAAACCAATACAACCATGAAAAACATTTCACCCTCTATCCTTCCAAACTTCTATGGACTTAAAACTGAAGATCCTGAAACCTTCCTATTTGAATTTGAAGTTCTGTGTAGAACTTATGACTACTTACAAGATGCTCAAAAACTGAAATTATTCCCTTCAACCTTGAAAGGAGTAGCATTGAAGTGGTTTATGAGTTTGATCAACAGTTCTATTAGGACATGGGAAGACATGAAACAAGCATTTCTAGAGAGGTATCTGGATTATTGTATGCCGGTCAATCATAAGGAAGAAGTGTTTAAGATGTTACAAAAAGAAGATGAAAATTTGGAAGATTTGTTGGAGAGATTTAATTACAACATCAAAAGAGCAAAAATGGAAAACCTAGATCAAGACACCTTAAAAGCTCTTTTGTTGAAAACAATTAGGGATGAATGGTTGGATATCCTTAACATGATGGAAAAAGGGGATATATCACAGCTCACATTACCTGAAATATCTGAGTTATGTATCAACCTTTCAAGAGGGAAATCTAAAACTGTAAAAGGTCCAAGAGATCCTGCTCTTGCAAGGGCAAGTAAGTCTGCTTCTGGGACAGTAAGTAGATAAGAAATAGGACACATGCTTGATGATTTTAAATCTGACATCTTAGGGAGTCTTAGTGAACAAATAGACACCCTTAAGATACAAAACAAGCAAAAAGTTGAATCTGATGCCTTGGCAATCTTTTGTCCCAAATGTAGAAAGAAACATGCCATGAGAGAGTGTCCTTTGGATGTAAAAGTTGTAGAAACCTATGTCATTTGTTCTGAAAAACATGAGACCAAGAATTGTCCTTCTCTTCCTAGTCTCAAGGCTATTTTTCAGGAGGAAACTCCTAAAGATTCCACAGAATCTCTAAATTTTGTATCTAGAAGGCCTTGGCAAGGACCTCAGACACAAGGATTCCATGATCAAATGTATAATCAACCTCCACCTTGGAATTCTTGGCAGCAACCTTGGCCTCAATTTCAAAATCAATCTCCAACTTGGGCACAAGTATCACAAAGTCCCTATGGAAGATACTCTACATACTATCAGTATCCACCATCCTATCCACCATACCCACATTTTTATCCTCAAAATCCTCAACAAAATTTTCCTCAAAATCTTCAACAAAATTTTCAACAAAATCCTCAACAACATCATCAGAACCAACCACATCAAAATCAACCACTTTCATTACCATTCCCTCAAAAATCAAATCAATTTCCTGCTCAACCCATACCAAACCCCAATAATAAAAATCCTCAGTACACATACATGATAGAAGGCCAACAGTTTCCAACTTATTTAATTACTCCTCTAGACCTTAGTGATGTTCAACTTAGGTCTGGAAGAATACTTGAAAAGAGGAAACCTTCTGTGATCATACAAGAACAAGATAACTCTGAGGAAGACTCTCTACGAGTGAACAAAAGTCTTGAGGAAGACACATCCTTTCAAGACCCAAACACTGAAAAATTAAAGCAAAAAGATCCAATAAATTCAACTCCTGTATTGGAGCAACCATGTACATCTACTTCTATACCTCCCTTTCCGGAAAGATTACAAATTAATAGAGGTGTAGAAAAACAAATTATGGTGCCTAATTATGACTTCCTAGATGAGCTGAGAAATGTTTGCATTAAAATTCCATTATTACAAGCCATCAAGGAAATTCCAATTTTAACCAAAACAATAAAGGAGTTGAGCATGAAGAAAACAAGAAAAAGAATAAGAGAAACAAAGAAAATTCAACTAGCAGGAAAAATAGCAGACATTATGATGGGAAAGATTGCTATTCCAAAGTATCTTGACTCAGGAAATCCAGTTGTTAAAATTCACATCAATGGAATTGAAATCCAAAACACACTCATTGATTTAGGAGCAGCAATCAATATCATGAGTAGACAAATCATGGATAAACTGGAAATCTCCCAATCTCCTAATCTTCTCTCTTTACACCCCCACTATTACACCAGCGTACGTATCCGTGATCAAACCAAACATGGGGTAGTAGAAGAAATTCCACTGTCCCTAGATTCTTGGGAGTACCCTGTGGATTTCATGATCCTAACTCCTAAGAATAATCTAGAAGGGCATCCTGTTATATTAAGAAGACCTTGGTTGGCTACAGTTGATGCTTTCATTAGTTGTACATCCGGTGATATGTACATCTCTGATGGTATTTTAGCTAAGAAATTCACTTTGTATCCTCTAGCTAGGACAATTACAGATTTATATGATACTCAATGGATAGAGGATGAAGAAGACTTACAACCTCTCTTCACAATTTCAGAAATTAGTGAAGATAATCAAATTCTGAATACTCTAGAAAAATTTGAACCCTCTCCAGAACACAAACATGAATCATTTCAAGAGGGATCCAATATTGAGTTTTTGTCATCAAGACATATGTCTCTTCATTATATGGATAAATTTGGCAGCTCTACAAGTGAGATCTTTCCAGGCAAAACTTTGAACGTAAATAAGAACCTAGAGAAATCTCAACAAGAAAAGTTAGTCAAAGTATTACAGAGACACTCTTCTGCATATGCATGGGAGTACACTGACATGAAATGGATAAGCCCCAAGACTTGCACTCATCACATCTATATAGAGGAGAATTTTAAACCAATCAGACAACCTCAGAGAAGGATGAATCCAAACCTTAGGGAGATTGTTAAAGAAGAATTGCAAAAATTGTTAAAAGTCAATTTTATTTATCCCATTTGAGATAGTCGGTGGGTCTTTCCTTTGGTGATTGTACCCAAGAAGAATGGAAAATGGAGGGTATGTATTGACTACCGATAACTGAACAAAGCTACTCTTAAAGACCATTTTCCTTTACCTTTCATAGTTTAGGTATTAGACACATTAGCAGGCAAGAAGTACTTCTCATTTTTAGATGGGTTTAGTGGCTATAATAAAATTCAAGTAGCACTTGAGGATCAAGACAAAACCACATTTACTTGTCCTTGGGCTACCTATGCTTACCGAGTATTGCCATTTGGATTATGCAATGCACCTGCAACATTCCAAAGGGCAGTATTAGGAATTTTTTCGGATCTAATACATGATTGTGTAGAGGTGTACATGGATGACTTCACAGTTTATGGGAATACATTTGAAGAGGCTTTAGAAAACTTGGAAAAAGTCTTAAAAAGATGTCAAGAAGCAAACCTTTCACTTAGTCATGAAATTTTTTTTATGATGTTTACTGAAGGTATTGTTTTAGGGCATCACATTTCAGGGGATGGGATTAGAGTTGATGAGGCAAAAGTTGAAGTCATTTCTAACCTATCCATTCCAAGTTGTCAAAGAGATGTTAGAAGTTTTCTAGGATTTACAGGGTATTATCGGAGATTTATAGAAAAATTCACCAAGATAGCATCTCCACTCTTCAAATTACTTACCAAAGATTGTGAATTCAAGTGGACTTCTGATTTCCAGTTAGCTTTTGAAACCCTGAAAACCAAAATTTCTGAAGCACCTATATTAAGGGGACCTAACTGGAAGTTACCTTTTCATATCTCGACAGATGCTTCCGATATAGCTCTAGGAGCAGTATTGGGACAGAAAGATTTGATTCCCTATGCCATCTATTATATCAGTAAAAATTTGACTCCTGCAGAGTTAAACTATACTGTAACTGAAAAAGAGTTTTTAGCTGTTGTTCATGCCATAAACAAATTTAGACACTATATAACAGTCTATGAAACTTTTATTCACACTGATCATTCTGCAATTAGATATTTAATGAAAAAATCAATCACTAATGGCAGAGTTATAAGATGGTTGTTACTCTTACAAGAATTCAACATTACTATTCTAGATAGGCCTAGAAAACAAAACACAGTGGCTGATTTCCTATCTAGACTCCAAAATATCAAAGATGACACTCCGGTTGAAGATCAATTTCCTGATGAATATCTTTTTGCAATCTCTACTCAAACTCCATGGTTTGTTGATATTGCTAATTATTTAGTTTCAGGAAAATTTCCTTCAATAATGAATGCAAGGGATAAAAGAAAAATCATTTATGACAGTGAAAAATATTCATGGGTTGTTAATGAGTTGTACAAGACAGGTCCAGATTTGATCATTAGAAGATGTGTTCGTGAAGATGAGATGCCTGAGATTCTCAAAGCATGTCATGATGAACCTTGTGGCGGACACTTTGCTGATAAGAGGACAGCCTATAAGATCCTTAATTAGGATATTATTGGCCATCCTTGTTTAAAGATGCTAAAGAGTATGTCAAAAGGTGTGACAGTTGCCAAAGAGTAGGGAAACCTTCTCCTTCAGGTGAGATGCCATTACAACCTCAGGTACATATTGAACCTTTTGAAAAATGGGCTTTGGATTTTGTAGGACCTATTAGTCCTCCATCAAGACAAAAGAGGTATATATTAGTTTGCACTGATTATGTTACTAAATGGGTAGAAGCCAAGCCATTACTTGTTGCTAATGAAGCATCTGTAGTTACTTTTCTTTTTGTGGATATTTTTACTCGTTTTGGTGTCCCAAGGGAAATTGTTACAGATCAAGGAGTTCAATTTACATCAAGGCTAGTGGAGAAAATGATGGAGAGGTACAAAATCAGGCATAGAAAATCTACTCCTTATCATCCACAAGCAAATGGTCAAGTGGAATCTACTAATAAGGTCATTGAAGGAATCCTAACAAAGACTGTTCATTTACATAGAAGAGATTGGGTAGTTAGGCTTCCTGAAGCCTTGTGGGCCTATAGAACTACATGGAGAAACACAACAGGCCATACTCCTTATGAACTTGTTTATGGAAAGCAAGTTTTGTTTCCCATAGAGTTCCAGATTCAAACTTTCAAAATGGCAGTTCAGCTAGGACTTGATTTAACGAAGGCACAAAAGCATAGATTGGAGCAGATTAATGAATTGGATGAGATCAGACAAGATGCAGTTCAGAAAACAAGTCTAGTCCAACAGCAAAGGACTAGATGGCATGACAAGTACATCAAAGAGAATAAGTTCAAAGAAGGTGACTGGGCTCTCTTGTTTGATTCAAAATTCAAGGATTTTCACGGTAAATTTCAAACACATTGGCTTGGGACATATGAAATTGTTGAAATTTTTGACAATGGAGCAGTAAAAATCAGGACAATAGATGAAGAAGAGGTCACTTTTCTTGTGAATGGTCATAGATTGAAGCTGTATCAAAAACCACTCTCAAGAGAAGAATTTGTCAAGAAGTTCCAAGAAAGCAGTGATGTGAAGTTAATGAAGAAGAATCTCTCTTCTTCATCAACTTGATTAAATTTTCTGAAGCATTTCTCTTTAAAAAAAAATAAAAATAATAATAATAATAAGGTATAAACATGAAAAACCAATCATTGATTGGCATGTTTATACAGAAAAGATAGGGTGAAAATCATAGTCTCTCTGACACTCTAACTTTTCCATTTTGTTTTTGCAAGCAGCTGTTACAAAATCATAAGTTCAGATCCATTGTACTTATGATCCATCTCATTTCATTTCATTCCATTCACTTATCTATCCATACTCCATTTCATTCATTCATTCATACTTCACTTCATTTCATATATCATTCATCTCATTCCATACTCCATCCACCTCATTTCCATGTCAAAATTTAAAGTTTGATGTCTTGCTGCCAATGAACAACACATGTCATGGATGGCAGGCCATTTCTTATATTCTTCCACTTCATTTCATAAATTGAATCCATTCCATTTCATCATCCACTTCATACATATCATGACTCATCATCCATCTTAATTCATACCATATAACATTTCACTTATATCCCAAACTACTCCATTCCATGATTAAAATGCTCTACAGGTACATTCTGCAGCTTAACAGACATTCTACAGCTGATCAGACTTTCCGCAGCCAAACAGTCATTCTGCAGCTACAAATCCTGAAGGCACTAATCAGCAGACATTTGAATTGCAATAAGATGATCCAGTATATCTATGAATAAGAAGAATCAAGAAGGTTTATGAAGACTCTTCCAAAGGAGAACAAAGAAGACAAAGACCACAAAAAGCAAATGAAAAGCAGAGGTAACAAGTTTTGATTATAATGGCATTTCATAAAGTTTAGCATAGTTTTAGTTATGAATCATTCGAAAAATTTGTTTTGATTATTTTTATTGATCATAACCAATATACCCTCCACAAACTTTGGATTAAAATCTCTCATTTCAAATTCTATACCCGACATCATTTAAGCGGTTAAAAAGGCTGAAGTGTTTGATTTCTTCACATCACCCAACCAAATCATTCAATGATGATTTTCTTTTCCGTTGTAAAAATCTCCGCAGTCTTTTCACTCATTAATTCGTTTTCTCCACCTCACTCCATTAACTCATTCCGTAACTACTTCCATCACTCCATTCTGTAGCCAGCCCTTCATTTCGCAAAACAGAGATATCCCTATCACCGTGAGAAGAGCAAAGGGTATATCAGTTTGAATATCAAAGCCCTATCACCGTGAGCAGAGATTGAGCATTATCACTGTAAACGCAGAGGTATAGCAGTGTGGAATTTGAAGCCATTTGTCACCGAGAGACAGAGGTATATCAGTGTGGAATTTGAAGCCATTATCACCGAGAGACAGAGATATATCAGTGAGGAATTTGAAGCCATTTGTCACTGTCAACCAGAGGCATATCAGTTCGAAGTTTGAAGCCATTGTCACTATTAACGCAGAGGTATATCAGTCCGAAGTTTGAAGCCATTGTCATTATTAACGCAGAGGTATATCAGTCCAAAATTTGAAGCCATTGTCACCAAGAACCAGAGGTATATCAATTCGAAGGTGGAAGTTATTGTTTCTGTGGGTAGAAAGAGTATTAATCTGAACATTGAAGAAGCAATTATGGGCCTTATTGTAAGAACCGAACCAATGGGTACAAAATACCTGGAAGGATACCCTCAATGTAAAGAAATGTTGCAACAGGTAGGATGGCTACAATTTCTTGAGAAATTTAATGGCTTCCACAAAGAAGTCACTAAAAAATTTGCAAGGTCATTTAGAGGAGCTGAAGTGGAAGTGGGAGATGTTAAATTCACTGTCACTGAGGTTTTCATTGCAGAAGCAACGAGATTGCGTAGAAATGGAGAGAGATTGTTCAAAAACAGAGAATTCCATAATGAATCATGGAAGCAAATTCTAAAATCACCAGGTATGGATATCACTGTGTTTAAGAAAGGAATTCCAAGTTCTGCATTGAAAAATAAATGGAGAAACATACTGCTTATTCTGCAAAAATTTATTACATGTGAAGGTAGATATGGCACATTTTATGTTTACCACATTAGACTGATAATGCATTTTTTGGAGGAAGAGTTAAATTTGCCCTATTTCTTGCTTCAAAGTTTGAAAAATATGGCTTCTTGTGTTCAAAGAAGGGTTCAATTCTTAGAGACAACTCTATATTATCATGGCTTGGTTAAGATTTTAATCGAACACCATTTAACCAAAACAAATGATACTTGGGATAATTTCTTGATAAGAAATCATTTTGAAGAGCCAAAAGAGCCCTCACCTGAACAACAGCCTACAAGGAGAAGTAGAAAATGGAGAGCTTCTAAAATTGAAATTGACAAAACAGTCCAGGAAAGTAGTGAGGAAATAATCTCAGAGAAGTTGACTCAAATTAAGAGACAACTTAAGAAAGAGAAGGTAATCAGAAAATCTACCACAGAAAAAGGAGAGGGATCTTCCCAGCCAAGAAGAAGCCATAGACTCAGGGGGAAACTAAGGAAAACTCAGATCAAACAAATAGGGGTGATAAATATAGAAGATGAGGAAACATCTATTGAAGAAGATGTTGAAGAGGATTTTAATGAAGGAACCCCTGAAATTGACCCTGCACAGCAAGAAGTTTATGACTATGTTGAAACTTTGGAAAGGAAAGCTTCAGAGAGTAGGGATAGAACCCCTAGTCCTCCACTGTCCGAAATAGATGTGTTAAGAAGGGATAGGTATGAGCTGGAAATACTTAATAGACACATAAAAAATGAGAATGATATTATGAAGGAACAAGTCAAACTCAAAACCAATATGAACTCAACCTTATCTCTACATATGGACAAAGTGGAAAAGGCTAATGAAAAGTTGAAAAAGAGGAACAAGAAGCTAATCAGGGCACTTACCAACTTAAGGTTCAAACTTGTCATCAGAAAACCCAGAAGATCTTTAGCTTCCAGGCAAAGGAGAAGGAGAGGATTAGATGTTCTTGCAGAAGCCTCCGAGTTTATGGAATAAGTTGCATGAGGACATGCAAGAAGTCAGCAGTGGGGGTATGTTGAGCCTCAAGATTGTGCTTTCTTTCATCTTACTTTACCTCATTTTCCTTTGTCCATTGCTATCCCAGACCCAATTGATCAATGAATTTAGTTAAAATTACTTTTAGAATGATTTACATGACTAACTTGCTAAGTTTTGTGATTTTTGTCATTGTAATGCATTTTGACCGGAACTAGCTGTAGAATGCAGACATTCCGTAGCTAACCGACAATTCTGCAGCTGTCTTCACGTTTAGGCATGTTCCAGGTGGCCTCTCAAGAAAAACCACATATGGGTATATTCCACGTCATGTCTACATTGTTCGTTGCTCACCATGAAGGAAAAACCGAATTCTAGATATGGTTTTGGTACGTGGGAACTCATTTAAGGAAGCAGATTTCTAATAGGATTGTCTTAGTCCAGATGTCCTTTTCCTTTTTACGCTGCCACTTTAAGAGTCCTAGTATGATTTCGATAAGGAAAGACAATGATCCTCGAATTGTTTCAAGTCTTGTTATGTAAATTTGTTATAAAAACACTTGGGAAACCGAGAGATAGGCTAGATTTTTCTCTAGATTTTGCTTAGATTCTATGCTACATTTCTGAAGACGCAGATTGCTCTGTTCAAGTTATTTCTCCTTTAATGAGGAAGACAGTATTTTTTTGAAAGCGTTGATTTGATTTGGAGTTAGATTCCGTCTGGTGGTAGAGGGCCCCTGCCTCCTGCACGGTTTTACTTGCGTAATTTAGATAAGTATCTTAGTTGCCTTTACGTTTTTGAAGTTTGAATTCGTAGTTGTTTTCATTAGCCACTATAGTTATACTCGTTCTAAAAACTCTTCCAAAAGAAGAAGCTCTTCCAAAAGATTATGATAATGAATGGGAAATGGCTATAGTGTTGTAGGATTTAATTGTAGTTTCCTTTTTTCACTATCACAGTTACATTTGTTCTAAACACTCTTCCAAAAGAAGAAACTCTTCCAAAAAATCCTTATGATGTCCAAAGCATGACTGTGATGATGAATTTTTTAGTTGTTTGTTTTTCACTAAGTAACATAACTGTTCTTGCTCTTAAAACGCTCTTCCAAAATATCATAATGATGGGTATGAGATAGCTGTGTTATCTTAGTTTTTAAATTTCTTTCAGTCTTTGTGTTTTCATTTGCACTGAATTGTACAGTCAGGATTGTTCTAAGAAACTCTTCCAAAATACCAATCATGATGGACAAACAGGCTGTATAATCCCATAGAATAATGCATGATAGCTTAGTTAGAATGCTGCGGAGTCTAATTGCATTTAACTCATGTTCTGTTATTTTGTTTTGAGTTTGATAATGACTTGTTAGTTCAGCATTGTTTTAGACTAGTGATATCTCAAGTTCAGTTTTAGCTTAACTCATTGCATTTTCACTCAACATTTAGTTGCTATCCACTGCATATTAGACTACTTCAGTTGTTAGACTTAACCAAACAGCCTTCATTATTTACAAAACCTCTTCTTGTTCCAAATCTATAATTGATTCATAAACATAGGAACAGAAGACAGTATCATTTCAAGGCCTGAGGTACTTTTGCAACTTCTTTACTACTTCATAAACAGAGCCTTTCCTCAAAAGACTACTTTAAAAAGAAATCTATAACTCTTGAGCAAGGTTTAGTGATGATTAACTAAGTTGCAGAATAGAGTTAGGAACTAGTCTTAGAGTAGAGATCTTATGATGGTATCAATGTTTTCCTCCAAATATGCTTCAACAAATCTCTAATCATGGATAAAATGTTGCATCATTATAAGCTAGTTGTTTAATTGTTTAGTTAGGAGAATTTTCATACTTAGCTGACCATTTCTCAAAATCTCTTTCAAAATACCTTTGATGAAAGAATTGGACAAGTTGAGTTTATGTTTTGAGTCATTTGCTTAAAAGTCATTATCAAGCTTTATTTCTGTTTAGTCATAATTTAGATTTGATTTTGTTTCAGTAGTTGCCTTTGCATTTGCCACTTGTCATCAACCAATTAGGCTTCACTCTGTTTTAATCATTAGCTTCTTTCCACTAGCTTTCTAGTCATTTTCCTTGTGAACATAAAACTACCAAAAGACCAAAAACATCATAAAACACTAAACACAATGCATTAAGAGACAAACACCTAGGCACATACGGTGCACTTCACTTCAGCAGTTTACCAACCCTGGTTGACAATTAAATGAACTCAATTTAGGAGACTAGGTTGAGACCAAACATGATGGACGGTGGATGATATCCATAAAGTGCCATAAATGGGATCATTTTTTCTGCAGTATGGAAGGAAGTGTTATACCACCATTTAGCCAGAGGTAACCACTTGACCCATTGTGTTTGTTTATAAGATAAAAAAAAATGAAGATATACTTCCAAAAATTTGTTCAATATCTTAGTTTGACCATCAGATTGAGGATGATAAAATGAGCTATGAGCTACTTGAGTACCCAAACAAGAAAATAATTTCGTCCAAACATTTCCAGTAAAAATGGGATCTCAGTCACTTACAACAATCTTTGGGTTTCCATGTAGCTTTTCAATTGTTTCCATAAATGCAGTAACAACTATGCTTTCTTTAAATGGATGAGATAATGCACAAAAGTGTGCATGCTTGGTAAGTTTATCAACTACCACCATTTTGACATTCTTTCCTTTGGAATTAGTTAAACTTGTGATAAAATCCATTGAAATATCCTCCCAACGTTGACTTGGAATGGATAAAGGTTGTAGAAGACCCAGGTCTTAATTGTCTCAAATTTATTTTTCTAGCAAACCAAAAATTCTGACACAACTTTTGAATATCATATTTAAAGCCATCCCAAAAAAATTATTTCTTCACCTTGTGGTAAGTTTTTAAAAATCCTGAGTGTCCTCCTAAAGGAGAAGTGTGCAATTCCAAAAGAATATTTTGTTTTAGTTAGGAATTCTTACAAAGATATAAGCGATATTTGTACCATAAGGAATCATTTTTCCAACTAAATGTTACTACAAGAAAAAAGCACATTGGTGAGGGGCGAAAATGTTCACCATAAGCTCATTGGTGAGGGTCAAAAGAGCCTTCGTCACCAAAAACTGAACGTCACCAAAGGTGGTGTCGCCGAAAGTATAGGTGTTGTGGTGACATTCAAGGTCCGTCACCAATAATTATTTATAGTGACGAATAGTGACCGTCACCATTTCATATGAGAAATGGTGACGGACAATAGCTTCCGTCACCAAAAAACTGAACGTCACCAAAGGTGGCGTCGCCGAAAGTATAGGTGTTGTGGTGACATTCAAGGTCCGTCACCAATAATGATTTATAGTGACGGATAGTGACCGTCACCATTTCATACGAGCAATGGTGACGGAAAATAGCCTCCGTTACCAAAAAACTAAACGTCACCAAAGGTGGCGTCGCCGAAAGTATGTGTTGTGGTGACATTCAAGGTCCGTCACGAATATTGATTATAATGACGGACAGTGACCGTCACCATTTCATATGAATAGCAACGACTTTTTGTGATGCACCTTTCATGGCCGTCACTATTGGTGCATATATATGGTGACGTTCATTGACCGTCACCATAAACTCATTGGTGACATCAAGGTCCGTCACGAATAATGACTATAATGACAAACATTGACCCTCACCATTTCATATCAACAACAACGATTTATGGTGACGGACCTTTAATGGTCGTCACTATTGATGCATATATATGGTGGCATTTGTTGACTGTCACTATTTCATATTTTGGTGAGGGTCGAAAAATGTCACCATAAGCTCATTGGTGATGGTCAAAAGAGCATCTGTCACCAAAAACTAATCTTCGTCATTCCCTATATATGAATATCAGGGCACGATGGAATCGAACCACCAACCTCATGCTTGTAAAGCAGGTGCTCTTCCATTGAGCTAGCACCCTTTAAAGAATTAGACTTTAAACTAGCAATTGCTCCTAAAGGTGCAAAGATACACCAAAGGAATAAGAACCAGGAAAACTGAAATAATTCAGTGTCTTTGCTCCTATTTTTATTCTACGACACTCTACAAAGTATGATCTTGATCTATGACGTATTTGTGCTGAGTGGTTCTAATTTAATAGTAAATGGTATATTCATATAAAATAAATGAATAACTGAGAAGCCTTACGGGCTAGTTTTTAATCCTTACACCAAAATCTCTTAATATTCAAGTCTATGGAACAACTCGTTCAAAGTTCAAACTGAAGTAGATTTTAAATGGAAAGCCTAAAACCAGCTAAGTAGTTTACAAGTTAACATTTTGGATATAAATTATGTTCAATTTATATGAAAAGCTATGCCATAACCTTGAAACTAGTTTCTTAGCTAAAAGACTTTCTTGAGTCAACAATGACAAAGAAAGATAGTCATGGCAAGCAAAATTCTCTTATTTTTTCTAATGAGGGTGCATGTAACTTGATAAAGGTTGTATGAGAGTATCAAACCATAAACAGTTTCACTAAAACATGGAAATGACAAAGTCTTGTTAAGCAACAAAATTTTAGTTGAATATATGAAAAGCATCAAGCTAAATGATATAATTAAACTAAAAGTAACTGTAAAAAAATGAAATTTCCATCATATACCATCAGGTTTGGTTAGTTCTTCAAAAAGAGAAAGTGCAATTGCATGATGCAGCTCCTCATCTTGATTATGTAATGGACCATCTTAAACAAAAATGTCCACATACAACAATCAATGTTATTGTATTGGTAAGACTTTTGTTATAATATATCAAAGCATGTACTATGTAGGAGAATAACTGGTAGTTGAATTACTTCTCTACTCGCATGTACTACCTTTGGTAGTTGAATTACTTGGAAATATAAATCTTTATTAGAAGATAACGCAAAAAAAGAAAACGCCTTTGAATATGGATGGCCATATTGATTTTATAGAGTTATAACTGAATACTAAAGGACTAGGAATGCTATAATGAAATAGATGGATGGAGTGTAATAAAAAGAATTTGGATAATTTAGGTTGCAATATCTTTAAATGGAACTGCTTTTTCCTTTTGGATTCCCAGTCTTTCATATGCAAATAAAATTTTCGATTCAACCAAAGAGCACAATATTTTGAAGTCTTAGTTGCCTGAAACAGGGTAAGGACAACATTTGGAAACTGGGATGACTTTTGAAATGACCACTTTCAAAACCTTTGGAAACAGAGCAACGAACACTTCCACACATAGGTCCAAAAGTCATGACTGAGGAGCATGAGCACACCTAATTCAGGGATGATTAAATATGAAACGAATTGGGTTGCAATTATACTCAATTAAACATAAAGCAATGATTAAAATCTATATAAATTACTTAGAAGTCAAACATGACAACTTTGGAATATGGTAGAATGTTGGCATAAAAACTTTGTTCATTATACATTATCTTTCGTTCAATTTTGATGCTTTACTTCCAAATTAGGTGTTTTCTTTGTTGGAGATAGCAACCCGTACATCTAGGTTGAACCATTAATGATGCCCACAATGAAAGGGCATGTAGCTTAGTATTACAGCAGCACACTGGCCAAGGGAAAATCTGGGGTAAATCTTAGTATGTATAATTTTCAAAACGGGGATAGAGCTAGTTTTGCTTGAGGTTAGCCAGGGGACCTTAGACAAAGTGTGGCTTGACGAGGGTGTTGGAAATAGGAATACACACATCTAAGTTGAACCCTTAAGAGCGTCCCTCATGAAGGGGCAAGTGGCTCAGTGTTAGAGCAATCCCACCAGCCAAGGACTTAAAAGTTTCGAAAATGTTTCAAGTAAGAGACATTGTTAATTAGCCTATTGTGCTAGACCAAACGGTGGACGACCTGCATTAGAAAGTGTTTGCATGGGCCAAGTGGCTCAGTGTTTGAGTAATCCAACCAACCAAGGACTTAAAATTTTCGGAAATGTTTCAAGTGACAGAAAATTGTTAATTAGCCTATTGTGCTAGGCCAAATGGTGGACGACTTGCATTGGAAAGTGTTTGCTGACCAATATTGAAGCCCCACCCAAGTTCGAAACTCAGTTAACCCACCTCATGAAAGGGCAAGCGGCTTAGTGTTAGAGCAATCCAATCAGCCAGGGACTTTAAAGTTTTAGAAATGTTTCAAGTAATAGAGAATAGTTAATTATACAGTGATATGTGGTTTAACAGTAAGTTTCACTGGGTGAAACTAACGAGACCACGGTTCAAATCCCATTGAGTATATGGTCTCACTGGGTGAAACTAACGAGACCGCGGTTCAAATCCCATTGAGTATATGGCCTGCTATGATCTCGCCTCAAGGAGTAGACTCCCCATTTCCTAGAGTCTCCGCTCTTTCTAAATCATAGGATCTGGTATATCTGGCTTATATCTGGCTTACAGGTTGTTGGATATACTCTTGGTGTGATAAGGCAGCCACAAAGGTTGATCCTAGACCTCCCCCAGATTAGTCCAAGGAAGAAAGGTTTTGCTGAGCAATATTGAGGCCCCACCCAGGTTTGAAACTCAGTTAACACACCTAGCATGTCTGTGGGCAGTTGCATAACGCATTAGGTTCAGGAGTATAGGGTCAGTCCCTCAGACATGACCCTGGGCCTCCTCAGAGACAAGCAGTAAGTTTAGGAATTCTCCTAATACCCAAAAAATAAAAAATAAAGGAAAAAGAAAGAAATTCTCCTAATACTGAAAAAAAAGAAGGAAAAATAAAGAAATAGAAAGAAAAATGACAGTAGTTAATTACTGATTCTCGTGATTAAAAAAAAATTAAAAGAAAACATACAATAGTTAATTAGTAGTTTCCAACTTTTCACTAGCATGTCCTAAATTTTTTTGATGTATATGCAGAAAGACTTTGACTTCAAGATGACTCAGGGGTTGCTTTGTCAAAGTTTACTTGCATGCCAAAAACTATTCTGATGTCAACTGACATGGATAAAACATGATCATAAAGAGATAAAATCTGATAAAACTTCTACAAAAAGCATGGATGAAGTTCACACTCGACAACAAGAATGACGTGGGAAGAAACATCTAAAGAAAACTTCTTAAGGTTCCATCTTTCCACTCCTTAATGATAGGTTTAATAAAATAATCAGTTCTTAATGAAGGTGCTACCTCCCCGTTAAGTTATAATCTTCTGTTCCCACATTTTAAGAGTAAAAGATAGCATCTCAAGGCACTGGTGCTGTTATAAGTGAAATTGTAAGTAGATAGATTGTGATGTTTGGAATTTCTAAGTGACTGGTGTGGACTTCTTAAGCTATGGGTGGTTATTAAGCATGGAGTTAAGCTTGAACCCTGGGGTTTTCTAGTTCATAATTAAGATAAAATCTATTCAATGGTCAGAAATTGAAAATTCAGAAGTTGCATGAAGAGAAACACAGAATAAGCACCTGGAAAATAGTCTTGGAGAAGAAAGTGTACCCGCAATAGAATGAGCATCGACTCATGCTCAATTTCCAAAGGCCAAAATTATAACAAGTATGTATGGTATAAGCTGGGAGAACCTGATAAGACTGACCATCCTGAGCAGAAAATGGTTTAGGAGACACCTTGGAGAAGCCAATTGAAGAACCAGTAGGAGAATAGGACATCTTTATCTTATACAAGTTTGCAACAGGATATGTATTCCCTGATCCTTTCTCTGAATCATGGCTCTTCACCTGAGAACAACTTGTGGGTATTGACCTAGAGGTAGAATGAAGTCGGTGTGTCAAGCTTCTGGGAATAAATATATTGAGAAGAAACGGCTTAGTATTTTCTCCCTTACTCTTACCTGACCCATTTATATAGCTTCCACTTGTCTTCCTCTTGTCTTGCTTTCTTGAACTCCTCTCCTCTGCTTTATGTTTTTCTGTTCGCACTTCCTCATTTGATCTCTTCTGCATGGCAGCCTTCTGCTCCACCAGATCAATCAGGGACAATTCATAAGCTGATTCACGCATTCCTTCAAACATTTTCATGAGCTAGCTAAGATAACATAAGCAACAAGAAGCTAACAAAAATTCACAATTAATTATCAAGTTAAGAGAAATCTACCCTAATCTACAAGCATCTTGATTTCTCAACATGGTATCGGAGCTAGGTTGAAGGAAAATCATATTGAAGATAACAGTTTGTTGGCTTATTTGCTTATCCCTGTGGCACCTTAAGCAAAGTATCATACAAATTCTGTGACATCCTTTCCTTAAAATACGAATTGAAAGAGGCACAGTACCTCTGTGATTCAAGTTGAAGAAAGACATCAATATTCCTGTGAACCGAGCTCATCGATAAAGGAAGGACCAAAATACTTAAGGGATAGAAAAAGAGACCTATAATACATGCAAAGACTCTATGGCATTATCTTTGTAAGTCAAGGATGAAATTCATATCTCTGTTGTTGACAAAATATTTGGCATAGGTACACATATTTGAGTCTCTATGTTGATTTATGAAGTAAGTTTCCTGTACTAATGTGAATTTCAGAGGCACCTTCTCCTATGATAAGCATACAATTAATTATCTTTATAATCTACAAAGTACTCAAAGAAAAAGCAAATGGCTTATATGAAATCAGTTAAAAGAAGACAACCTATTGTGAAAATACTTTCAGTGGGAATCTGAGCATGACTGTGCGCTCCTTTCTGAATAAAAAAGACCAAGTGTATTCATGATATTTGTATAGTTTGAGTAACCAAAATACTGTAGCTGACATCTATTACTGTTGAGTTCAAAGGCTAGTTTGAGAGTATGAACAAGTCCAAAATTTCCATAATGATTGAAGCAATTTTGTTTGGGAAAAAACGAATATCTGAGGTATTGTTCTTCGATCAATACAAAAAGGTTTTGTGACACTTCTATGAGGTATATGAAGCTTACTATAGCAACAAATATTTGAAGATTCAAGGCATCAATGATGACACCAACATGAAATGATACAAGGTCTATCTAACACTATATAAGGCAACTCGACTCATTTTGGGAGACTATCCATCTTTGGGATCTAAAAAGACCATTATCTTCGTAATCAATGCAAATATGTGGCACTGTGAGATCAAGGATAGAAGTGTATTGCGATCTGAAGTTAAAAGAAACCAAAACCATGTGGATCATCTCTGAGGCATTTAAATGTACAAATGATGAACTTAAAGACATGCAAAACAAGTCTTATCTGTGACATAAAGGACTGAGCATCTCTATACCCTTGTGCAAAATGAATCAAAAGTCTGTGATCTAATCTATGCTACAGGACCAAAAGACTAAGGTACATATTCTATAGAAGGGACCAAAATCATCACTGTGAATAAAAGCCAAGATTCTGATCAATTCCAAGTCTGAAGCTGCACTTAATGACAGAATTTACATTTATGAAAATTCTGAGCATTTCTATGACAAGTAGAACATGTATATTTGTGATCTGAACTATACAAAGACATACACAAATTTTTGAATCATCAAGAATAAGAGTTTAGTGGCATCCTGTGTGAAAACCTGAGGGATGCTACTTTGTGACAGAATTTATTATGATGATATAAGGCCCATCTTTGTGACACTAGAATATGTAGCCAGTAGCAGCATTATATCTCTTCATAAGGACTGTAAGGGTATAGGGAATCTGTGATTTATAATTTTATAGCAGGAGGAAAAAGGGCACATCCAATTAAGGTCAAGAATAATCATCTCCTCCTCCTGAGAAAAGTCAAAGTGAAGTTCCTAAGAGAATTCAGAGTACTACAGAAACATCAACTTTGAAAAGTTCAGATTATGGTATTTCATGCTAGACAACAATTGTGAACGTTCCAATGCCTTTGGTTGAACTTGTGAAGTTTCCAACATGCAAGAAACAAATTGGATAGAAATTATGATTTGAAGTTACAAAATCTCAAAGATCGAAATTATATGGGAAAGAGGATCCTCATACTATCCTCGTGTCAACCTATTGAAGATCAAATATGAACCCTTTGCATGAGTCCTTCTTCATTTCATTGGTGGTAACAGTTTGGATTTTACACAACTGTAAGCTAGACTCCGAAGACGCCATGAATGTAATGGCACTTGAAGTTCCAAAGAAAATGGATTTGAAGACTTCAAGACCCTATCGAAATGTATGTGAATTTGATTCCCGAGAGATTCCTTCAGTGGGTTTGATCAAGAACCTCCAAGTCCATCCAACAGCTTACCCTAATGTCTTCATCATTATAGACATAGTAGTTTTGGACATTTGTGCTACAAGAGAATGATGTTGTCACGCAAATGGACATCAAATAGGACACATACAAATGAATTTCTCATATACTACCATCCTAACTCCTTTTGTTGAGACAATTCTAATGTACAAAGAACCTTTCAGTGAAAACAATGTTGAAGCCCAAGGAAACTTGAGAACTATTTCACTTTTTTGGAGGAAAGCATGGGATCATACACTGTACTTGCAGCAGAGCTAGCACCAAGGAAAAAATTTACAGAATTTACATTTGTGAAAATCCTGAGCATCTCTATGACAAGTAGAACATGTATATTTGTGATCTGAACTATACAAAGACGTACAAAACTTTTTGAATCATCAAGAATCAGAGTTTAGTGGAATCCTGTGCGAAAACCGGAGGGATGCTACTTCATGACAGAATTTATTATGATGATATAAGGCCCATCTCTGTGACACTAGAATATGTAGCCAGTAGCAGCATTATATCTCTTCATAAGGACTGTGAGGTTATAGGGAATCCGTGATTTATAATTTTATAGCAGGACAAAAAAGGGCACATCCAATTAAGGTCAAGAAGAACCATCTCCTCCTCCTAAGAAAAGTCAAAGTGAAGTTCCTAAGAGAATTCAGAGTACTACAGAAACATCAACTTTGAAAAGTTCATATTATGGTATTTCCTGCTAGACATCAATTGTGAACGTTGCAATGCCTTTGGTTGAACTTGTGAAGTTTCCAACATGCAAGAAAAAAATTGGATAGACATTATGATTTGAAGTTACAAAATCTCAAAGATTGAAATTATATGGGAAAGAGGATCCTCATATTATCCTCGCATCAACCTATTGAAGATCAAATATGAACCCTTTGCATGAGCCCTTCTTCATTTCATTGGTGGTAACAGTTTGGATTTTGCACAGCTGTAAGCTAGACTCTGAAGACGCCATGAATGTAATGGCACTTGAATTTCCAAAGAAAATGGATTTGAAGACTTCAAGACCCTATCAAAATGTATGTGAATTTGATTCCCGAGAGATTCCTTCAGTGGGTTTGATCAAGAACCTCCAAGTCCATCCAATAGCTTACCCTAATGTCTTCATCATTATAGACATAATAGTGTTGGACATTCGTGCAACAAGGGAATGTTGTTGTCACGCAAATGGACATCAAATATGGACACATACAAATGAATTTCTCATATACTACCATCCTAACTCCTTTTGTTGAGACAATTATATTGTACAAAGAACCTTTCAGTGAAAACCATGTTGAAGCCCAAGGAAACTTGAGAACTATTTCACTTGTTTGGAGGAAAGCATGGGATCATACACTATACTTGCAGCAGAGCTAGCACCAAGGACAAAATTTATAGAATTTAAAAAAATCCGTCATTCAATTTACAAAATTTAATGACTGAATTTACATTTGCGAAAATTCTGAGCATCTGTATGACAAGTAGAACATGTATATTTGTGATTTGAACTATACAAAGACATACAAAACTTTTTGAATCATCAAGAATCAGAGTTTAGTGGCATCCTGTGCGAAAACCTGAGGGATGTTACTTTTTAACAGAATTTATTATGATGATATAAGTCCCATCTCTGTGACACTAGAATATGTAGCCAATAGCAGTGTTATATCTCTTCATAAGGACTGTGAGGGTATAGGGAATCCCTGATTGATAATTTTATAGCAGGAGGAAAAAGGGCACATCCAATTAAGGTCAAGAAGAACCATCTCCTCCTCCTGAGAAAAGTCAAAGTGAAGTTCCTAAGAGAATTCAGAGTACTACAGAAACATCAACTTTGAAAAGTTTAGATTATGGTATTTCATGCTAGACAACAATTGTGAACGTTCCAATGCCTTTGGTTGAACTTGTGAAGTTTCCAACATGCAAGAAACAAATTGGATAGACATTATGATTTGAAGTTACAAAATCTCAAAGATCGAAATTATATGGGAAAGAGGATCCTCATATTATACTCCTTTTGTTGAGACAATTATATTGTACAAAGAACCTTTCAGTTAAAACCATGTTGAAGCTCAAGGAAACTTGAGAACTATTTCACTTTTTTGGAGGAAAGAATGGGATCATACACTGTACTTGTAGCAGAGCTAGCACCAAGGACAAACGTAGGAAGAATGTGGAAGATGAACTTCGATTTTGAAATTTCAAAACAAGGTAATGGGGCAAGTATAATCCTAACCTCTCTTGATAAGGTATTGATTTATTTAGCTATAGATTGGAATTCGAAGCTACTAACAACATTGCCAAGTATGAGGCACTTTTGCTTGGTATAACTTCATCTAGAGATCTATGAAATAAAATTTTAGAAGTAATAGGTGGTTTTGACCTCATTGTATGCCAAGTGAAAGGGTTGCATGCTTGGAAAAATGAAAGGTTGAAAAGATATGGACAAGCAGTACCAATTTCCATAGACCAATTTGATATCTTGGGATTAGAAGTGGTGCCCAAGGCCATGACTGAAAAAGTCGAAGCTTTAGTAGTTTCAACCGCCTTATTCAACCTTGTCCAAAGCTAGAACAAGGTGGCCGAATTGAGACGATTTACACACCTTCAATTCTAGACAACATCAAGCATTGGTAAGTTTTTGAAGGTAATGCAGAAATAGTTGGGTTCCTCAACAAAACAAAAGAATTTGAAATGTATGATATTGACATGAGGGAAGATGATTCAATAGAACAATGACCAACCAAAAAAATCCCTTCAGGTATGGTTCCTTTGGAAGCAAGCTTCAACAGAGACAACATGTTTACAGGTAGAATTGAGAAAATAAACCCAAATGAGTATGAAGATACCAATGTAGGGATAGAGACAAATCCAATCTTGAGCAAGCTTCAACAGAGACAATGCATTTACAGGTAGAATTGAGACAATACAAACAAATGAGTATGTAGATACCAATGTAGGGATAGAGACAAATCCAATCTTGATCAAGACTGGAAAAGTAATCACTTCGAAAGAGAATGAGAATATTGGGTCTTTGATCAAAATATACAAGGACGTTAAAAGACATGACAAGAAATTATAAAGAGTTGCAGTTTTTCTTTGGCAAAGTAAATTTCATTTGAAGATTCATTCCAAATGTAGCAAAGATCACAAAACCCCTTAAAGAGTTGATAAAGAAAGATGCAGTTTTTATATGGGATGATGCAAGCCATACAACATTCCATAATGTCAAAAATGTTATAGTCAATTCTCCAGTTTTGGTGAGCCCTAACTTTGAAAAAGATTTTCTTGTTTTTTTCTTTTGCTTCTAATTATACTATTGCAGGAGTTTTGCTTCAAAATAATGAACAGGGAAATGAACTGCCAATTGCGTTTGTGAGTAAAATGTTAAGGGATGCAAAATTGAACTATGCCATCATGGAGAAGCAGGCCTATGCTTTGGTAAAATCACTAAAGCATTTTAGAACCTACATTGGGTTTTCAAAGATTATAGCATTTGTTCCTCATCCAACAGTGAAGGATATCTTGTCACAACATGTTTACTTGGGATCAAGGGGTAAGTGGGTTTCTACGATTCGAGAATATGATTTAGAGATAAGACCCACAAAAAACAGTAAGAGTCAGAGATTAACAAAGCTTTTGACCAAGGGAAATGAAGAAACTCTTGGAATCAACTTGGTTAATGCAATTACATCAACTGGCATACATAGATCATCTACTACCTTAAGAATGTAACTAGACCTAGACACCTTCCCGAGCACAAGAAAAGGTCCTTCAGGTTAAAAGATTCAAGATACTGCTTCATAGAGCAAGTTTTGGGATGGATAAATCACAATGGTTTTGTTTTGGATCTGTTAGCCTGAATGAAGAAACAAGCTTAACCAATAAGATCCATCTAGTTTTGAGAGAGAACATCACATAGAAAAGAAAATTGTACATAAGATCCTTAGGGGTGGCTATGATTGGCCAACTATATTGACAAATGTGCGCAGATTTGTTAGAGAATGCTAGCCATGCCATTTTTTCATAGGACAATAGAAGTTAGCAACAAGTCCTCTCCAACCAGTTGTAGTTGAAGCACCATTTCAACCAGTGTTCTATACTCTTGAAATGGATCTGCTGATGATGATTTAAACATCACTCGGTCTTCCTTAGAACAAAGGTTTGATTACTTTTTCGGCCCTTCATTTCAAAGGTTTATCTCTTACATTTAAGGTTTGGTTGAGATATCATTTTAGAAACAAAGTGATGCTGATCCTATGAAGATATTGATATGTATGTTGTCCCTATCTGTTGAAGAACTGTGCCCTATATTGTGGGGTCCTATGACAATTCTCTGAGATAATTGCAATAATATAAATGAAAAGCCTCGAAAGCAGAAAGTGATGAAGCTACCAAGGACCACAGATCAACCTCTCTGAAGTGTTTAACGAGGGTGATTTCCTGAGACTATACAAAGCTACTTCCGGAATAACTGAAGGCCCTGATCAATGAGTCTTTTTTTGAGCAAATCAAAGTCCTATCTCGAGAAAGATTTTAAAGCAAGAAGGACATAACAGGAATACCACAATTGTAACCTTTTGAAAGTTTTTGATCTATCAATAAAAGAAAATGCAGCTCCTTTTGAATTTGGTGTCTTGGACAAGGGATATAGCACTCTTGAAGTTCTCATTCATGAAGAACCATTAGAAGAAGAAGCCACTGCTAATACATTTATGTGGTAGAAAAGTTGAGCAGCTACGACCTGGTCTCATATATATATATCCTATCCCTATCTTCTAAAGAAACCAACTTATCAAGGGTGGTTGTATAGGCCGATCTTATTGCTGCTCCTTGAAGAAAAGGTCCTGAATGTGTTGATTGGTAATAAGGCCGAGAGCATGCGTTGAAATATTCTCAGAGGATTCATTCCTGTGTGAAATCATACAATGAGAAAAATCCTATTACAACATATTGCACATGGAGCTGAGTTGGTATAAACCTATAATTTTTTATACAGTGCAGACCTAAGATATAGAGACTGAGATCCTCTGTACAATTCCATATCTTATGTAGTGAGAAGGATCATCTGACCAAGAGGGAGCTGGTGCCTTGGTTTGATCAAGCCTCAGCAAAGAAAGGATTTTTGTGTCTCAGTGAAGATGTTCTTAAAGATGGTATTAGAAATTTTCCAGACCCTCCTCTATTCTCAGGTATAGTTCTTTGTTAAGATCTTTGTTAATGAGTGTTGTGTCACCTATCCAAGTTGAGCTGAGACTCTTATCCAAATAATATCTCTGACGAATCTAATAAGACATGTTATGTCACCGTTCAAAGGCTTTCTAACTAGGATTGCAATAAAGAGGTAACTTATATTATTCTTGGCTAAGGTAGTTTGTCAGATGATGAGATTTAAAAGGACTACATCAATTGGTTGATGATATTGATCTAAGTAGTCCAAGAGCTACTCTACATATTACTAAATTTACAGGTGATTTAATTATCGTAATATGTGCCATCCTAAGTTACAGTATGACATCTGAGGATATTTTGAGATGTACTAAGGATATTTTATCGAAATGCTACAGGAGATCAGAATCTATTTTGCTGATATTGTTCATAGTTTGACTGAATTGAAAGAAATACAATATGTTGAAGTTATGGTTATAGGTTAAGGTATGATAAATAAAATAAGGGTATGTATGAATCAGCTCACTGAGACCCTTCACGAGATGAGGTATATACTATAGTTGAAATCAGCATACCATGCCTCATTTAAAATATGTCTTGTTGAGAATCTTCATACTAAAACTTGTCTGACGGTGACAAGTCCAAGGATGTTTTACTATATAAGATTAATAGGATGCAAATCTTATACTGAATCCTTATATTCAATACAGTACTCAGATGTTGGTACAGCTACAGTATAGCCTGGATAATTAATTGAATCATTGTGTTAAAGACAACATAAATAATACAGATTAGCCAGATTGTATGAAAAAACCATATCTTCAAGTTACACCACTATCACATCACACAAATCACACCGTCACCTCTAGTATTGGACTAATGATGAATACCTTTGCTGGAAAAACTATTTTTTCCAAGATGAAATGTCTTACATTATTGTAGGTTGCTTTCTTTAAATGTTGATGACACTTTGATCTGCAATCCAAGATTGTAGTGATGCACAGCCTTGCTACTCAACCATGGTAAAAGACACAATACGGAGCCTTTTTTAAGGAGTTTGCATACCCTAACTCCTTTACTAAAGACAAGCCCTAATCATAGGCTTAACGAAGATCTAAATACAAACTTTAACAAGGTTAAACATACCCAGAATGATAACTAAAATAAGGGTATGTATGAAATAGCTCACTGAGACCCTTCACTAGATGAGGTATATACTATAGTTGTAATCAGCATACCATGCCTCATTGAAAATATGTCTTGCTGAGAATCTTCATACTAAAACTTGTGTAACGATGACAAGTCCAAGGATGTTTTACCATATAAGATTAACAGGATGCAGATCTTATACTGAATCCTTATATTCAATACAGTACTCAGATGTTGGTACAACTATAGTATAGCCCAGATAATTAATTGAGTCATTGTGTTAAAGACAACATAAAGAATATAGATCAGGCAGATTGGAATAAAAGAAAAAGCCCAGAATTTGGCGTAAGATTGGAAGATTCCCTGATTTACTACAAGGATAGGACCATGATATGATCCTCTCATGAATTGTTGGTTACTGATGATGAATCTCTTTTAAAGCTACCTCCGAGATTTAAAGAAAATAAATAAGATACTAATGATTACATTTTGAGTAAAGGTATGTCTTATCCCTCCCCACAAGTATAGCAAAATACATTTCTGTTTTTCGAAGTGCACTTCCAGAATCATACCATGCTTGACTGCATTAATAAATTATCTTCAAATTTAAATGGATCTCATGCTGAGAAAATTGCCAGATGGATACTTTGGGGGAAAGTCTAATCATATGAAATATTGTAGAATCATCTATGGGAAGACAAGCTTAGGATTATGTTCCCCCTGAGTAAGAGGGAGTAAGAACAGTTAATTATTTTCTTTACCAAGATTTGGAATCCTAAAATGCAGAGGTCCAAGGATTGCTCAGTGCTGCTAAGATATATGCTGCTCGAATGTCGAATTGTAAGTCAGTATGTCTTTTGAAGCTTGTTAGTAAGTTGTGTGCCTTCATATATACATCTATATGCTGCTGCGTGGAGAAATGAGGCTCCTATTGATGTACCAGTCATCAATGCAATCATCAAGAACTAGTCTTGGTTTTCAGAAAGCAGTCTAGCACTATTCCCTACATGAAGTGATCCTTGATTGAAAATTGAGCTCTGGGAGCTCCTGGGGGCTTGGGGTACGTATTGAGTCATGAACGACCATAGGGTGACTGATTCACCTTCCCCTGTGATACCCCATGGTGGTTGACATGTTTGTAGGGTGAGGGGTTCACCTTCCCCTACGATTGCAGACACATGTGTGTAGGGTGAGTGGTTCACCTTCCCCTACGAGTGATGAGATATGCATAGGATGAGTGGTTCAATTTCTCATATGGCATATGAGCAGGATGAGGATTTCTAGCACAGAATTGTACACCTCTGTGTGGTGCAGGAATTTTGGTTTATGAGTTGCCCATGTGAAGAAAGGCAGTGCTTGTTTTGGATTTGTTCATGATTTCTGAACTTGTACAACATGGTGTGTTGTCAACTCTCCCTGTTGTATAAACATGTGGAAAAAATCAGTACTTTCAGAAATCAACCCAAATCTTGAATTTGTTTGAGTGTTACTTTGTTTGTTTGAGGCCCCATTGCACACAACATTATGGAGAGAACAAGCCATTAAATTAGATATTTTGAAAGGTGAATTGATGCCCATTTTTACCAAGTGGAAGCTGGTGGAAAGCAAGAGATGCTGTTGAAGATGAAAGTCGGGACGTCACTTTGATATCTACACTGCGGCGAATATGGATGCTTATAGCTCCTGATAAGATCATATTATTTTCTGCATTTTCTTCTCTACAAAATTAGTACTGGATATTGGATTTGGCCTTCCTTCCTATTCAACAATTTCTCGTGCGGGCCACATCTTGATCCACTCGCGGCCAAGTTTAGCACAAAGAAGTTGAAAATTTTTGGGGTGCCTGCAATTGGGCTTCCACAATAATTCACAACAATGGCTCTTAGAATATTCCATACTTCTTTCTCAGGATCAACCATAGGTGATGACGCCGTCAGGACCTCCTACTGACATAGACATAGGTGTCGAAGACTTCTTTCAAAGCTTGTCGAAAATGTTACCCTTGCCCGATTATGGATTTTGACGCGACAACAAAGATTTTCAGGAACTATTTAGGAGATTGGAAACCCTTGAATCCTCTAAACAGGCACTAATAAGAGAGGTCGATGAACTCAAGAACAAATTAATTGTAATGGAAGGCAAGAATGGTTCACTGAAGCAGTTGTTGAGAGACAACAAGGAGCAAGCAGTTCACCACCACCCCTCTAATGACAATCTACACGCTGAACTTCTGGATCTGAAAAAAAACAGGAGGAGATCAAAGCTCAGCAAGCGGCCTTTAAATAAGAAACAAAAACACACATCAGCTCATGGGCACAGGTTGCTAGAGGGAGGGATACCCCCCTCACTCCCCCTCTAGCCGCAGTTGAGGAGGTGGTACAATCTAAACTCATGGAAGAATGCACTAGACAAGCGGAAGAATTGAACCTCAAAGTGAGAGGGATTCCTTTGCCTCTCACATCCTCAGACCCCATGGTGGTTGGAACCTTGTTCCTCAATGAAAAACTAGATCTTCAAGACATGACCCTTGATAGAGCTTGGCTTGGGTACAATTCCACTCTCTTTCTCCGATTCAGGTCAGAGGTTGATCGTCTTCGGGCTCTTAGAGCTAAGAGAAAGCTATTCTCACTTCCTAGTAAGATCTCCCTTGATGAAGATCTCACTAAAACACAGGTTGCTGAGCTCAAACGCTCTAGGGACTTGGTTACAGCAGCACGTCAGGCTTGGAAATGGGCAGTTATCAGGAATCTCAAAGCAGAGATTTGGGACACTTTTCCACCTGGATGGAAGCCCGATTCTGGGTCCTCCAAATGACTGGCTCATTGGGGGAGGCAACAAGGGGCATCCATTTCCGTCAATTGTTGGAATGGGAATGGGTCATTTTGGGAATTTCCAGGTCTATTATATGATTCTCTTCGACTGTCAGATATCTTATTCATCACCGAGACGCATGAGAGCCATGTTCGACCTCTCCCAGACATTACAGGTTACCATAAGTTCTCAAATTGTGGGCAGGAGACGAGGGGTTCTGGTGGTATCAAAGGTTTTGGGGGAGTTTATTGCTTCATCAGAGATTCCTTTCGGAGCAGGATTTCTTTGGTGGTTGCGGATGAGTTTACGAGGTTAATGTGGGTTCAGGTTCGAGCATAGTGTTAAAAACCGGTCGGTTCAAACCGGAAACCGGTCAAACCATTGGCCAGTCCAAACTGGTTGAAAAACCCAGTCAGCAACTGCATATAGCCTAAAAATCTGGTTAACCGGTGCTGACTGGCCGGTTCCATCCTTAACCAACCAGTCAGCACCTAATTTGCTGTAGGGACCCACGGACAACCAACAAGGATGTTTATGGTTGATTTGGAGGGAAGGGGAGGGTTGTTTCCCTCCAAAAACACCCTCCCCAATCCTTTATAAGCAGGGGAAGCCTCTCCTTTGTCTCACACCATCTCATTTGCAGTTTTTGAGTTTGATTGAGAGCTTGGAGAGTGTTGAGTGTTTGTTGGAGAAGTGATCTTGGAGGCTTGGAGTTGGAGTTGGAGCTATCTTGGAGACCCTCTCCAATCCTTTATAAATAGGGGCAACCTCTCATTTGTCTCACACCATCTCATTTGGAGATTTTGTGTGTTTGATTGAGAGCTTGGAGAGTGTTGATTTTTTGCTGGAGTAGTGGAACAACATAGAGTTTGAAGCTTGCTACTTGAGCTAAGTAGTAGCCATCATGCCTCCAAAAGGCAAGGATACTGCATGGACTCATTGTGATATGATTGATAGCAAAATGATTTGCAAATATTGCCAAAAATCTATTGCAGGAGGGGGTATTTACAGGTTCAAGCAACACTTGGCTGGGATAGGAGGCCATGTAAAGCCATGTGGAGCACAAAATGAAGTAATAGGGCATATTAGGGCAGAATACCTTCAAAAGTTTGAGACTCAAGTCACTGAACCAATAGAGAAGTTTGTGACTAAAGCAGTTGCAAAGTTTGGCAATCGAGAGTTGGGAGACTCAAGTTCAACCAACTGAGTTTGAACTTTGATCATGATTAGAAGTTTCAACCTTCAAGTGATAATGTTGATCATTAATTAGAATTTAGTAAAATCATATATGTATATTTGTAGTAGATTGTCACTGTACTATTTAGGCCAATGGCCTCAATGCTCATAGCTTGTAGCATTTTTTTTGGACTTTATGGGTCATTTGGAGACTCATTGCTTATGTAGTTTTTCGATGATATGTATTTCACTTGGTGCCATAATGCCATTTTGATATATTCACCTTTACATGGTATATAAATGAGAAATTTGGATATTTTGTCTCTATTGGCTTGGAATGATGGTTGCAAATCTTAAAAATAGTTGTTTTTATTAAAAAATAATTATTTAATGTATTTTTTTAAAAATTAGTTCGTTTAGACCTGACCAGTACCAGTTAGATTGGTTCCAGTCCGGTTACCGGTTGATTAGGTCCACCAGTCCAGTCACTGGTTCTGGTTTTTTATACTATGGGTTCGAGGGGTCTCTCCTCTCCCCAAGGACATTTAAATTGTTGTTTGTTACTTCCCTCCTGCTTCTTCATTATATGACATTCATAATGGACCTAACAGGGACCCCTTTGTCGATTTGTATGTCGACATAGCCCAGTATTCAACAGTTGGGGAGGTTATTATTCTAGGTGACTTCAACTCCTGCACTAGAGCCCTCCAGATCCCTCTTCACAATCGGTTTGAGGATGTGTACTACATCCAAGAGATCAATCAAGAGTCAGTGGGATTTCACAAGATGTCTGATGATGCGTTGGGGCCCCTTACCACCTATGGTTGACATATTTTATACTTGGATGAATTTTAGGAGCTATGGATTCTTAATGGCCTCCCTCATTTTCCAAACTCCCACTATTTCACATGTAGGCCTCATGGTAGAGGAGAAAACATTGTTGATTATGTCCTCTCTAGCCAGAACCTCCTCCCCTACATTCATCACTTTTTTGTTTCCCCCATCCCCTTAACTAAACATGCTTTTCTTTCTTTCTCTCTCCGTGCTAACAACCCCCCCATTCTCAGCCCACCTCCCCCAAAGGGCTCACCACGTACTACTTTTCATTTTGATGAGGGTGAAGTCCTGAAGGAAGTTGATCTACTGAAGACGAATTTGTGAAATTCTCTCTGTGTTGATGATATATTTCTCACAAAGGATGAGAACCTCTTTAGTGTAAGAGGGATTTGATTGAAAGTGTTACATGAGCTTGATAAAAGACTTGTTGAGAATGTGGCATGATGGATTGTGAGCCCATGGCTACTTCCTTGATGAAGAAAAAGTTGCAAGAATATGTTGTTGAGCAAAGAAATAGCATTGATAGGTTGTTGGTGTTCGATTTTTTTCAAAGCTTTGGCTAAAGTTGGCCAAATAGCTAGATGTTACTAATAAAAGAAGTATTGAAATCCACCATGGATACCTTTCTTCTTTTGAGTAGGTTGAAGATTATGTAAGAAGCCTAGAATGGATAAGGATCCCTTTGAGAGGGAGCATTGGTTTGATAGCATCATCGGGTTACTGTAAGACCTATGTGGTCAGGGAATTTGGTTCTGAGGCTTGCAATCATGAGGTACAAATTTCATCTCTCCTTGAGAGGATATTGACGATGTACAAATTTCATCTCTCCCTAAGAAGAGATTAATTGTGTACAAATTTCATCTCTCCCTAAGAGGAGATTGATGGTGTACTATTTTCATATCTCTTCAGAGGATATTGATGGTGTACTATGTTAATCTCTCCTAAGAGGAGATTGATGGTGCATTATTTTCATCTCTTCTGAGAGTAGATTGATGGTGTATTGTTTTTTTTTCATCTCTCCTCTTGTGAGCCCCATGGTGTATGGTGTAATGGTGTAATGGAGATGGTGCATCGAGAGCTCCTCATCTACTACCTTTATATGCTCCAGACATAGTGGTTCTGTTGGAAATATTATATCAGGCATTTTCTCATCGAGTGACAAGTACTCTTAAGAGGGAAAAGTGGTCAATATGGCCTAAGTTTCCTATCAGGATCAGATACTATGTATTTGATCGCACCAACCAAGCCATGAAAGAGGCCAGTGAAATTGAATCATATCATTTTGGAGAGATAAGATTTAGGAAACATGATCCTGAAGATTTGGTTATTAGTCATTGTGTTGCTGTCAACCAGATGTGGCCTTATACTCATGAGAGGGATACTAATGAGGAAATATTCAAGAGACTTATTTATCCATTGAGGTTAAAGAAAAGCTAAATCAAGGACCTCAGAAGAAGGCCGAATAGACCCATGCTTCACCTATTGTCAACCTCCAGGAAGAAGTTGAAAAGCTCCAGAGGGTGTTAGAACAGGTGAAGGAGATGAAGGAATCATTGGAGAAAGAAGCAGACAAACTCAAGAGGAGGATTGAAGAAGAGCAAGCAGCGAAGGAGGCAGAAGAACCGAGAAGGAAAGTAGAACAAGATGACCTGGTGAAACAATTGGCTTTGGAAAATGAACAAAGAATCAAGCAGCAGGAAAAAAAAAGGAAAAGAGATGAAGAGCTTCGGAGGAAAATAGATGAGGAACTCCAAAAGAAGAAGGAATAAGCTATGTGGAAAGATAAAAGGATTGAACACCTTGGCATTCCATCATCTCCGAAGATAAACCCCACTCCTCAGTCTCCAGTTGAACCATGTAAGATTGAAGAAATGGAGAAGGAGCAATTTTTCCCCATGACCATGGCTGACCCAGTAGTAGTATTGAAAACATTCTATTATGAATACAAGAAGAACAAAGTCAGCAGGAGAGTTTGCAAATGATAAGGTTGGGAGAGCAATTGTCACTGAGGAGGTTCTCATTCATGAAACAACAATTGATCCAGAGATGATTGTAGGTGCCAGTATTACCATGGCCCAAGCAACAGGTGATAATGTTGCCATGCTGAAGAGAAAGGTCTATGTTGCTTAGTTGGAACTTAGTGCTGCTAAGCAAAGAATTACAGAGCTAGAATTCCAGTAGCAAGGTGAACTAGACTCAGTTAAAGAGTTCAAAGGGAAATCACTTGAGATCCAAGAGGAACTGAGTACAGTTCAGAAATAATTCTATAGGAGCATTCAGGCATCAAAGATAAAACTCCTAAGTTTGATGATTATATAAAGAGGATGGTGCCTGTCAAGGAAGAATTGGAGAATATTCTAAATATGCCAGATGACATCATTCAATGGCAAATACAGTATCCTGATGAGGGGGTAGACATTCCTCAGCTCCATGACTTGGAGAAAATAATCTGTTTTTCTGAAGCTTGTAAATGTCTCTACAGGGCTAGAGCCTTAGAGGAAAAGGCTGAGGAAGCTTTCAAAATTTGCTTCAAGTTTGGAGGAGAGGTTAATGCAGTATTAAATAACTTTAAGTTTCCGATGTTCCAGTCAACCTTTGGTCCTGTACCTGTGGAGCAGTGCATAGAATAAAAGGAGAGAGTGATAGATAGCTGCAAGTAGGAGATCCAGGCATTAAAAGTTATCACCAGGGACAACACAATTTATATGAAGATTTTCAGAATACAATGCTGATCCAAATTAAAAGGAAGGTGTCTCTGTTTCTAACAAGGTTTGCATAGGTATGAGGCTATGGAAGTAAGTGAAGAATGTTGAGTAGTTAATATAGGACCTGGGTTAATCTAACAATTTTTTTTCCCTTTATCTCATATAATTTTATAAAAATAATTTCATATAATTTTATAAAAAAATTGGCCAGATGAGAAGCTTCTATTTCTCTCAAAGCCTAAAAGATATTAAATTTTTGGCACTGTGCTCAAATGGGTTTAAAATTCATAAGGTCACAACTCCACTAACATTTACAAGAAACCTCATAACATAAATAAGCAAAGAGAGACGAAATAAAAAAAAACCATCATATACATACTTAAGTGTCTTGTCGCAGCTTCCAGTTGCAAGCAAGTTCATTGCTGGAATCCATGCAATTTCCTTAATAGGTGCATCATGCATAGCCACAGTCACTGGCTGGCCCCTAGTCAGAAATGGCCACATTTTAGCTTGTTTATCACAGCCAACAGAGAAAATAACAGTTCCATCGTCCTTCCATGTCAAGCAGAGAACCTGGATACAAAGCATTACATAATAAAAAAACTTAGAAGCACACTCTGAAACTTCATTAATGGTTCTTGCCATATGTAATACAGCCCTGGTTCCTGCAATCATATTACAACTTCTGGATAAAATTCAGAAGAAAAAATAACAGGTACTAGAATTCCAACCACAATCTGAAGCACCTCACCGGTTGGTCATGTGACATTGCTGCTTTTGGCATGCCAGCCCTAGTTTGAAGGACCTTCCAACATCTAACATGGAAATCTAAGTTCCAAAAAATAACAAAAGATCAAAACAAAACACCAGTCAAAATTATTACAATCACTATCCCCAAAATCTCAGATGAATGAGAAATGCTTTCAGTAAATGGAGATAGTTGAGAACACGATGAATCGCAGCAGAATGCCTAAATTCACACTTACTGTGGCCTAAATCCCTCCTTTCTGCCTGTTTAAATGTCTTTGGAAACCATCACTGCACAGAATCTCTAAAAGCTTTGTTTTTGCAAAAATGTTTAATGGCCAAAACCGCTGAACCCTCAAATCTCCAGGAACCCTGTGCTCGTGCCTTAGCTTTCCCTCCAATTGATAAGCCGCCAAAGTTCAAATGTTTCACACACCCACCAAAGTTCAAATGTTATAATTTTTTGACATATGTTTTGTCATATTAAAAATAAATACAAGTTGTAAAATTTTATTACTTAAAAATGTTAGAGCATTACTCTATATTTTTTAAGCATATTTTTTTTTCTCATTAAAAAAATAGCTATTGAGATTAATCTAGGGTAAATAGAGCTAATATTTGTAATATGTAGTAATAATATATTTTTAAGACATTAGTGAGACCTTAATTGTTTGTAGGACTCTTATTGTGATCTTACCTTATTGTGATCTCATTGTTTGTAGAACTTTTATTGTGATCTTATTGTTTGTAGGACAAAGGACTTGAGTCCGCTAAACTCTACAAAGGTGTACATACTCTACCCCTTTAAATTTGAACCTATGACATCTTATAAGGAAGCACATGTTCTTAACCATAAAAAAGTTGACAATTTGCTCCAATATTCAAATATTAGGACCCATGGTCATCCAAAGGTAGAAGCTTCTACTAAAAAAAAATCCATAGATAGACCTGAGGTTTGAAGGAGATTTTATTATGAAAAAACATAAATGGAAACATAGAAAAGATATTGCAAATATTAGAGTAGTAGAACAAAATCCAAATTCTATTAATGGATGAAATAGAAAATAACTATAAATTGCAAAATGATACACACTCAGCGGAATGGAGGTAGCTTCTTTATGAAGAGAGATGTGTCAACTACTCTTAATCAAAAGAAAACATTACAAGATGTCAAAACTACCTTTGAACATAAAGTATGATGTCCTAAGATCCAAAAACTCTAAAATCCAAAACCCTAGCCCCAGGAAATGGTGTGCCAAAAATAACATGGGCCCAAAGAGGCTAATTGATATATCAACTTCATGGGGCTACAATGTTTGCATGCAAACTCCATTTAGGAAATTTGTTGGACCAATACAATCCATACTATGTGTCTTTAGCCTATGACAAATGCCAAAAATGCAAGGGAAATGCCCAAAAAAGGCACCAGAAGTTTGAGACCTAAAACATTATAATATAACTACCAAGATGTGGAATAATGTTGAATCAATGTAACAAGTGGGTGGTCACTAGAATTCTATTGAGTCAATTGTCCCCCCTTATGAATAAGTGGTCCATTTTTTGTTAAGTTCCTTCGTAAATTGGGGAAAGTTTTGTTGAATATGGCTCCTAGTGAGACATGTGCGCCAAAGTAGGAACATGAGGTGCCTATGAGAGGTGGAAAATATGGTTGAAGTAGCTCCAAATTAAGTATAAGGTTCAATCCAAAGAAAAGGGAATTTTTTACTAAGCCAGCGGGAGATAAAAAAAACACATGTTTTGGGCAGGAGAAATGTTATTTTAACTGGAGGTTAAAATTTAAAAGAAAAATGAATACTCCCGCCCTCCATTTTTCGAAATATCATTTTTAATATTATGCCTTCAAATATCTTTTTAATATCATACCCATTGTTTTTCTTGTGGATGTTGAGCACACTCTGTGATTCTTTGTAATGTCAATAATTGATTTAAAAGGAAGCTTCAAAAATCAATTCAATTTCATTCTAATAAATTTATTTTAAAAAAATTGATGGCGAACCACACAATGAGTGGTTCGAAAGGCGTGTACCTTAAAATTTTTATGTGATTTATCCAGAAGAGTTTTTAAAGAAATTAATTAATTAATTATTAAAATAAAATTGAGATAAAATAATAAATTTAGGAGAGGTTTTTGCAACCCATGGTTTTTCTCATGGTATTCCACCTTGCCAACAAGGGGGAATTAACCCAATCGTAGGTCCCAACTAGACCTGTTGCTCTCGTTTGGAATGGCTAATCCCAATGGGTTTTAAGGATTATTATAAGGGTTAGGGGAATAATTAGTTAGTGGTTAAGGGATTAAGGATTAGGGGCTTAGGGCTTAGGGCTTAGGGGAATAGGGGCTTAGGGGTTATAGGTTTAGGGTTTAGAGGTTAGGGGAATAATGAGATAGTGGTTAAGGGGTTAGGGATTGGGTGCTTAGGGGTTAAGGGGTTAGGGATTGAGGGCTTAGGGGTTAGGGGATTTAGGAGCATTTATGGGTTAGGGGGATAATGAGTTAGTTGTTAAATGGGTTAGGGGTTAAGGGAATATTATGTATTTAGAGGTTAAGGGGTTAATATTATGCATTTAGAGGTTTATGGTTTAGGGGGTTAAATGGGTTAGGGGTTAAGGGGTTATAGGTTTAGGGTTTAGGGGGTTTAATGGGTTAGGGGTTTACTAGGGGTTTAGGGGGTTAAATGGGTTAGCGGTTAAGGGTTTATGGGATTAGGGGTTAAGGGTTTAGAGGTTCATGGTTTAGGGGTTAAATGGGTTAGGGGTTTAGAGGTTTAGGGGGTTAAATGGGTTAAGGGTTGGGAATTAGTGTTTAAGGGGTTAGGGGTTAAGATGATAGTTTCATTGGTCTCTGTTTGTGCACAATAGTTGCTTATTCTTTGCGTCTCAATGTAACAATTTTGTAAGTATTTTTGCTTGTTGCCATGTCTTCTTTATTTATTAATTTATAGTATTTGTTAGCCATTGCTTTACATTTATTGATGAAATTGTCTATTGTAATCAAACCAAATGTATGTTCAATCTCCAGTTTCAAACTCAGCCACAGTGTTGTCACAAAATTTAAGTCCGGAGAATGGCCATCTAATGAAGTCTTAATAACCATACTGCACCTCATGACTACTCCAAAAAATCTTAAGTTCGAGTGTCCCACATTCATGAGAAATTTGGCTCTTATACTCTTGCTCCATCTGACTATGTCCTGGAAATACCCTTGTTTATTGCAAAAAAATCCTAATGTTGTCGACCTTGTCCCTTAACAGACCAAGGAAAAATATGTGACTGAGAGGAATGGAAAGAACTACAAAGTTGAAGAGAGTAAAAAATACTAGTATGGTTTAAATGATAAGCTTGAAGAATGTAGCAGTGTTGAAACAACTAAAAGTTGTCCCAAACAAATAGTTGATAATGCGAAACCTTCTTTTGTGCCAGTAAAGCAAGACTACATTCATGTGAGAGTAAGAAGAGGCCAAGCGACTGATAGTCATAGCTTGGAAGATAGGGTATGGTCCCCACTTTTTGATGAAATATTTGATCTACAATTTTTTCTATCGAAGATTAACCATTTTAACCTTGCCAACAAGGCGGAATTAACCCAATTGTAGGTCCCAATATGTCATGATATATATTAACTCTAGATATATATGAGAAGGAATAATAAAGACATAGATTGATAGAGGTGGCAAGACAAGGGGAGTCACAAGGGAGAGATGGAGATAAACTGAAGGAGAGGGGAGAGAAGGGATGGAGAGATAGAGAGAGAGGGAGAAGAGTGAGAGAGGTAGAGAAGGGTAAGAGAGGGAGATAGTGACACAAATTAGATGGAAGGGGGGCAGAAAGAAGGATAGAGGGAGGGATATAGTGAGAGGATTGGAGGGTAGAGAGAGAGAGAGAGAGAGAGAGAGAGGTAGGAGAGAAAGGGAGAGAGAATAAGGACAAGAGATAAAACTTAAGAGAGAGGAAATAATATCATAGAAGAAAGAATATGTGACCAAATTACTCTATATGGAGATGGGAGATAGGGGCACCCTGCCTACCTACTAAATGTCTAAACAAAATGTGGTGTAAACGTCTATAATGGTGGTCGATTATACGAGGAGAGGATTTTATGAGGAGGCACTGGATTTTTAATGTGATGGTCTACGCAAATAGCTTGTAAGGCCCATTCATTAGGGTATTTGATGAAATGAAATGATTATCGATGATCACCAACTAATGGTACCCATAGAGATTTAATCTAACAATTCTATAGTTCTCCCGTGCCAACAATTATACAACATTTTAACCTCATGAATTAGTCTCCTCTGTTCTCTTAGTTGATTCTATAAGAACTTATTGCTGTTGTCAAAGCTTTTACTCTCTAGTCCCATTGAGCTATTTCAGTTATTTGTGGACATTGATCTATTTTCATTTCATTTCTTCAATTTTTCTAACTGTTATGTGTTTCCTTTGCTAGTGCCTTCTTTCTTACCTATGTTTTTTCTGCTTAAGCATTCCAGCAAGCTAGAGCAACATGGGCAGGAGGAGCCACATAGTCCAACCAGAGCCTAGCAGGGGTAGCAGGAGCCATGCAACACTGACGCAGGCCCAGTCAGGGCAGCACAGGGGCACTGTAAGCCCTTCAGGTGTGACACAGGCCCTTGCTAAGCAACGCAGAGGCCGATGTAGGCCAGTTAGGCTGATGTAAAGGGATTTAGAGAAACGTATTACTGTCATTTTTATTTCTCTATTGGGTGAACCAATTTTGGTGCCCAGGATTGTTTTACTTAGATTTTACATAATAATGAAAACCCTCCAGAGCTAGTTGCATCGATTTTCCCACATTGGGTTTTTTCTGGGGATATTTTTCCAGAAAATCCATGTTTCACTTTGTCTATGAGCATGTTATTCAGTATTTGATCTGTATGTGTAGGTTGCTAGTTGTATTTACTATTTACTTCGCTAAGTTATTGAATATTTTAGAAAGTAACTTGTAACTTAATTCAAGTAGAAGAAGTAAATCAAGATACTGTAATAAGGTTTCTTAGATTAAGAAATTTTCACATTCCCTATGTCTAGCCCCATTAGGTCACCTAGGGCAACAATTTCCCAGGAATCTAGCTAGAGGAAAACTTTTATCTCCTAGAGGCAGTTGCGTTGCTGGGTGCCCTCACTCTCCTTAGAACTTGGGCCAATTCTGACAATGGAATCTCCGGATACCTCAAGGCCTAGCTCTAGGATCAAGTTTTGCCTAGGTGTTCCCAAGGATAGAACCTAGTAGGATCAATTTGACCTATCGAAGTAAAAAAACTTGTCTGATCCTTTCCCATCACCTTGTACAGGATAGGAACATCATTGGTTGCTAAATTCCATCCCCGAACCTAAGCTGGGTCCACTTGGCCCCGTGTGGTCCGGTTTGGTGTCAAAGGCCTTTCATCAAGGACCATTTGGGAATCCAAGTTCCCAAAGGATTTTAGGGATCGAGAACTTCCTTCATAAGTCTTATTCTTCTCCCTCAACCCTTCAATCCCCCTCCTCTCACCCTAGAAGATAATTCCCTTGCTTAAAAGGAAAGCAAGTCCCACTCTTTATTTTATCTTAGGGAAAGGGTTTCGAGGGTCACTTCCCACCTATTCATTGACTTATACGCTACAATTTACTTCCTAAACTATCGGGACTCCACCCATCAGTGAAAGTCTGTGAAGAGCAAGGAGCTTAGCTGTGGTGACAATGGGCTAAGCCTCCATCATTTTCCTTGTCCTAGCAGTTTCCCTCTTAGGAACCCCTTTTAGATCCACTACTAGTTTGAGTGGTAACAAGTTGTTCACAATTCCATTTGTGAACAACTCTTTGGCATGCCCACTTTTGCCATACTACAGCTTCAAGATGAGAAGTCCAGGGCTATGGAGGCTTCCCTTCTTCTCACTGAATCAATCCTGTACAATATAGTGAACTAGGGCTAGTTGGTTGGCCCACTTGACTGTTACTTTAGTCCTTCAAAATTTGCACATCCTTAGGCCCTATACACCTTCCCTTCTACCAATTTTGTTGTCCTTCACCAGAACAAGAGTCAGGGCTCTTCTTTGACAATAACCTAACAACCCTCCAATTTTACTTGGCCTACCATCAATCTTCCCAACCACAATCAATTCTTTTTACTGATCTAGGGCCCAGAATATTGTCTTCATATAGGGCTCTTCAAATCTGCCACCTAACAATGGTTTAAGACCTCTCAAGATCATTGTTCTTGTGTATCGACAATTTTTCTTTGTTGTCCAATCTATGAACAAATATGAACTACTCCTCTTATCATACTTCTAACAATCTGTAGATGACTGAACTTGGGTCACAAATCAACCACTGACAGTCCATTTACTATTTTTTTATAGGTTTCTTCAGATCTTTGTCTAAAACTCTTTGGAAATTCCACCAAAATCAACTCCTCTGCATGTCAATCCATTCTTCATATGGCACATTTCTTCAGCATGCTCAATCTTCTGCTTAGGTTCCACCCTCCTTTGGATCTGTTGTCTCCACACATACTGAATCTGCAAACCTTCTTCTAGATCTGCGGTCTTTATTGTAGAAATAAACCTCACTCTAAGGGTCACAGCCCATCTTCTTCTATGCAAATTCGTCACAGTCTTAAGGTCATACCTTATGAACTAAACATGCTAGGAAATTGTCCTAACTAGGGAATTATATTTATGTACTTCTAATTGTTGTAGAACAAACCCTATCCACGCATAGAAAAAACATGACTCTTGCCTCCAGAAGAGACTCGACCTAGCTCATATGGATCCATAGATTTTGGGCATTTCTTTGACTGAATCTTGACATGAACTTCAGATCTCAATGTTGACCCTCAAACTAGGGTTAACTCAGTCAATATTACGCCTGCGTCAACTTCTGTTATGGCTCTAAATTACAGTGAAAGCCCTCCTCCATTTATGTTGGTCTTTATCATAGACCTTGTGGCCTACTAACCACCACAAGGCAAGATGGTATCAACCCTCTCTTCTATTTCATGTATAAAATCTAACCAATGGGATTCAATCTGATCTTGTAATCATGTACTAAAACAAGATACCGAATCCTTCCTACAATTTGTGGAAACAAAACACAATCACACAATCACATATAAGTAAGAGAAACAAGTTATCAATCACACAAAACAAGATGTATCTGGGGAAGCAACTGCTCAAAACCCTCTATCTATATTTTTTATTAAGTCAAGGAATCATGAAACAACGCAATGCTTAATCTCTCTTGAGATTCTCCAGCACTCTGCCAATTGTCTCCTATTGATCTAGGAAAAACCGGTCTAGTACTTAGCCAATTCTCATCCTTCCTTTAGCCTGCCTTCCTCATGAAATTCCTATGGAATTATCTCCATATTAATTAGGAAAATCAACCTTACTTGATTGCGCAATCCATCATGGCATCCCAATGACTTTATAATTACACATGGGAAATTTTCTATAAATACAACTGATAGTTATGTTCCTCTGAATTGTGTTACAATAAGGATCAAGGGTCTTTTTATTATTTAAAATAAGATAAAACCCTAAAAAACCAAAACCCTGTTCTGAGGAGATGTAACACCAAGAGTTTATGGGTCCCGTTGGGGTTAGTTGGGCAGCCAACTTCCCGGGGTTGTAACTTGGTCATATGATCTTCATTTGATGCACATGGTACCTCGTTAGAAATATCTCTCCGAGGACTACAATTGCTAATACAATTTCTATGAAATTTCCAAACCTTTCATGCCCAAAAAACATCATTTGGGGCCTCAAAATGACTTCGAAAGTTCAGGACCCGAAAAACTGACAAAAATAGTAAATTTTGCTATAATTAAGGAAACTAAAAAACTGAAAGAGAAAATGGTGAGGACCCAAGTGGAGTAGGCGGGTGGCCACCAATATCCACCTCGATCACCTTAAATCGAATTTCTTGAGCTAACTCAATCATCATGACTTAGTTAATTGACACAAGTTGTTATGAGACGAAATTACAATTTATTGTCCAATTTATTTAAGGGAAAAATAAATTAGACGCCTCACATTCCTCACTCCTAGTACATCAAAATTCCTCACCAGTGTGGGTGCATTTTTTTTTTGTCCTTTCTAGTCACCAATTTCACTATTTCTTGTTGCAAATTTCAACACTCCCTCTCAACAAGAAAGGAATTCAATCTATCCCCATCCGGTACCTTTGGAATGTTCTGCATGCTACACTTCTCTAGTGTTGTTTGCACCTGCAAATCCTGAAACTGAATAGCCTCTGAAAAATTGAATCAGTATAATGCATCTGTCATCAGAGTCTTCTGACTGCTGCTACCTACTGCACCTGTCTAGTAATGGATTCTCTGCACTGCTGCTAACATCTGCATCCATGCCCAGTGAACTATTGCTAACTCTATTTGTGCTCCAGTATTTGACATATGTCACTTTGATTTCTGTCTTGCTGACATATGGCTACATCAATATAACTGATCCTTCCTACTACTTCTATACTGTGGGCTCCTTGTAGCCAAGTTCGATCGATGAGACACGCCATCTCAATGAACCTTGCCCAAATTTCTTATCTTGGGATTATGTCTAGACATAACCCCACCTGACACCTCGAGGTATGGTTGCTCCCTCTTCCCATCTGGCTTGAAATTTCCCCCTCATGGAGGTCTTTTCTTGAGTGGACGCTTCCACTCGGTCTCCTCTCTACTTCTCCAATTGTGGCAGCTACTCCACAACCTTCTGAGACTGATTCTCATGAGGATGCATATTGAGAGGTAATTTATGCTCCCTCTAAACCACCAAGTCTTTAACTTCTGCCTTTATCCTCAAATATTTGCATGCATCTGGTACCTCAAGTGCATATAGGTTTTTGACTCGCGCACAGTGTAATTTTCTAGAAGTTACAAAAATTTTCTAAAAAAGAGTTGATTTTAAATCGATGATATCTCCCTCATCCGAGCTCTGATTTGATCGATTTTTTTTTCCATTTGGGTAGATTTTCACAAGGAATCCAAATATTCTATTTTTTTTCGAAAATTTTACCCCAAAATCTTCAAATATTCTCTACAAACTTGCCGCCCAAAAAATTCATGCTCTGATGCCATGTAGAATATCTAACCAACGAGATTCAATCTGATCTTGTAATCTACTAAAACAAGATATAACTGAATCCTTCCTACAATTTACGGAAAAAAAACACGATCGCACAATCATATATATGTAAGAGAAATAAATTATCAATCACACAACAACATGATGTATTTGGGGAAAGCAACTAATCAAAACCCCTCTATCTCTATTGTGTATTAAGTCAAGGAATCATGAAACAATACAATGCTTAATATCTCATGAGATTCTCCAGCACTCTGTCAATTGTCTCCTGTTGATCTAGGCAAAATCGGTCTAGTACTTAGCCAATTCTCATCCTTACTTCAGCCTACCTTGCTCATGCAATTCCTAGGGAATTAACTCCTTATTAATTAGGAAAATTAGTCTTCCTTGATTGCGCAATCCATCATGGCATCCCAATGACTTTATAATTGCACATGGGAAATTTTCTCTGAATACAACTGATAGTTATGTTCCCTTTAACGTCTGTCTCAACTAGGTATTCCTCGAAACTGACGTGCATGCAACTATTAATAGTGAATTATCAGTTATCTGATTGATCACTCATTGTGAATTAAATCTAATTTAATTCACTGGACCTCTCACTAGCTCATCACTTAATTAGAACTAGTTAAACTGATTTTAACTCATTTAATTGAGTTAATTACACTTGCACCCCACTAATGCATCGACTGCAACTGGACCCCAAAAATATTAGAATCCCTTTAGAAGCCTCATATTAGACACTCAACTTGAATTTCTTGAGCTAACTCGGTCATCATGACTTAATTAACTGACAGAAGTTGGTATGAGATGAAATTACAATTTATTTAAGGGAAAAATAAATTAGATGCCCCACATTCCTCACTCCTGGTGCATCAAAATTCCTCACCAATGTGGGTGCATTTTTTTTTGTCCTTTCTGGTTTCCAATCTCACTGTTTCTTGTTGCAAATTTCAACATTTCAAACTTTGATGCGGCCTTCACACAAAGACACCATTGAAATCACATGCCCAGATTCTCATGAGAAACCTCTCTTAAGCTTGATCTGCTAGAAGTGAACCAACAATATGCCATCCTACTTCCTAGCGCAAACCGGCCATTAAGGTATGCAACATTCTTCTAAACCCTCACATGATGATCTTGCTCTTGGAGGATGATCATGACCTCCCTTTAGCAACCCTTACTTGGCCCTCGTACTCGACCTACTTTAGGACTACATCTCTCTTCACCCCCTTGATGTGCCAGATAGTGGGAATACATGTCAAACATGCTAATATGTGCCAAGTGATAAGGCATGCCAAGATGTGCAAGGGTGTGTCAATGCATGTCAGGGACTGTCAAGACAACAGAAGGGATAAAAAAGTTAAACTACAAGGAAATGAACACATAAGATGGTTAATAAGTCATCAATTTACCTTTTCCAAGAGGGGCATGCTAGGCACACTAACACTAGGCGGAAATAGGTGCCAAGTGCAAAGTCTTAGTGCATTCTTAGTTCCAAGTATTCCTTTGTTGCTTCTCATCTAATTTCCAACAATTGATCATCACAAATAAATTTAATATTAAACCATGCTAAATCATACCAAGGCATCTCAACATATTCCATACATGCTAAGGCTTTCCAAGCTCCAACACGTGCTAGAGAGTGATAATGCATGTTGATGAGTGTTAAGGAGTACTAGGAAAAAACATTAAGGGAGCACTGGGTAAAAATTCATGGAAGTTAATAAATACAAGGAACATGTACTGCTAGATACTAATGTTAATGGTCAGTGTTAGTTGTCATGCCAAGGAGGGAGTGACAAGGTATGCTAAGCATTGGTAAGGCATGTTAGGGAATATCAAGGCATGTTAATAATTCCAAAAGTGTGCTTGGGGGTTCCAAGGTGTGCTAATTATATCATGTGCCAATTAATAGTACCAATATATGCCAATACATGCTAGGTGCTAAGGATGTGGCGCAAGGTGCTAGGGTATGTCAATATGTGTCAAGGTGATGCAGGGGCATTGGAGTTTAGCCAGCAATGTGAAAGATTGTTCACGTGTTGTGGCTATATAGGTTCAAAAATTTCATTTACTGATGGGTGAAAGTCATTTTTTCTACGAGGGTTGGATCCCTCAACAATTTGTTAAAATCTATTCTGTAATAGATAGGCTTGAACTAGTATTTAGGGGAGGTTGAATAATCTTGATTTTTTTGAGCTTATTTAGGTTTAGTTGATGAAATCTAGGAAGATATGTTGTAATTAGGAGTTTTTTAAAAACTAGAATAATTCGATCCTTAGAAGGAGGTGGGTTGCAGTGTAACAAAACTATAAAATGTAACCTCTGGAACAGAGGAATTCGGAGCTGGCCGTGGAAGAATTGATTGTGAGAATTTGATCTCTGTTTTGAATAAAATTACAGAGTTTATTTATTTGGGTTACTTGGAAATTTCCCGGAGGTTCATCCCCTTTCTAAAATCCATTTAAATTCATGTTCTCTGTGTATAAATTGAGTGTATTAACCTCTGTATAAAAGACTGGGATAATTCGAATAAGTTCTGGTTTTCTTTGTTTGTGATCGGAATCGAGAATTTGAAGAGATTCGGGGTTTTACTTGAAGATCGACAGTGATCATAGGTCTCTGTTTATTGAGTTATAAAATTAAAGAATATTTTTATGCGGAATTGAAGTTGAACGAAGAAAAGGCAAAAAATCGTGTTTAAGCGCGATTTAAACCAAAGCTTTGAGGTTAAGTGGTTTTGGAGAAACCACTTACACAGTTGTCGCACCGCTTTTGGATGGTGGGAAGTTTTATTCATTTGGAATGAGATCCAATCATAACACAACATGTCACAGGTGAAATACCACCCATTTCACATAACTTTTGGTTGATAAAGTTCTGGGGTTGTTTGAATTCGATTGCCGTTCGATCTTAGGCGCTGGAGATGCTACGGTATTCGCATTGAGAGTTACATGGGGGATAACACAAAGGTATGGAACCAATGTTTATTCCAATAGACTTTTATTAAGATGTCTGAAGTTCAGAACCATTGCGAAGGTGTTTAAAGTTTGATTCCGAAGGGTTCTAAATTTTAATATTTCCGAAGGTCTATGTTAGTTTAGTAGAATTTTACTAAGAGCTAAGAGTTCAGAAATATATTGCCGAGAGGGTATAAAAGGTTGATTTAAAATGCATTCTAATGTTATGTTCCAGAAGGCTTAAAGCACTGTTTGAAAAGTAAAAATATTTACTTCCGAAGGGTCTTAACATTAGCTTGAAGTTAGTTGAATGATTCCGAAAGATTTGTAATATTGTTTACAAAGGATGTTCCAAGAAATGTGGGGTGCTAAGAAATGTTAGTGTGTACCAAAGAATTAATTTAAGGTGTGCCCAGATTGTTGAGGATTGTTAGGTCTTTCTCATTAATAGAATTGTCAAAGCTCGATTATGTATTAAATAATATATTTCCTACACACAATAGTGGAAATTTATCTAAATGGAATTTTATAGATAATAAACTTAATAGATATGAATCATGTGTTGACTCATAGGAAATCTCTATTCGACTAGTCATTACTTGAGGGAAATGATACACACTTATTACTTCTTAAAAAATTGACTAACCCTAACCACTATGGCTTTGGACATATTATAAAAAATTCTCCACAATAATGGTATTAAATCATTATCTTTTGACAAAAAATATATTAACAGACACATAGCGTCATCAAAAACTCATTGGAATGATCAATGATGACGAACATTTTTTGATCGTCACCAAAAGTAACAAAAAGAGCATTGGTGAGGGTCATTAAAAGTTCGTCACTAGAAGTGTCACCAAAGAGAGAATTAGTGATGGGCCTTTAACGACCCTCACCAAAAGTGAAATTTCTTTGGTGATGGACCATAAAGGACCATCACTATATACACTTACAGTGACGGTTTTTAGTGATCAATGATGACAAACATTTTTTGACCGTCACCAAAAGTAACAAAAAGAGCATTGGTGAGGGTCATTAAAAGTTCGTCACTAGAAGTGTCACCAAAGAGAGAATTAGTGATGGGCCTTTAACGACCCTCACCAAAAGTGTCATTGAAAATGTCTTTGGTGATGGACCATAAAGGACCATCACTATATACACTTACAATGACAGTTTTTTAATGACCGTCACCATATGTGACATCGGTGATGGACCTTAAAGGTCCGTCACAAGCATGACCCTCACCAATGTGCTTTTTTCTTGTAGTGTGTATTAGATGTACTAGGATCTTGCTGCAACTATTGAATGAGTGTCCACACTTATTCATCCTTCTTCCATTCATCTCTTGCTTCAGTTATCCAATCTGGTTGGATAATAGAAATGGCACAAAGCAATGATTCTACCTCTTCATCCTTTCTTGAGAGTGCATCTGCAACAATATTTAGCTTCCCTTTTTTGTAGATGATTTCAAACTCATAACCCAACATCTTTGTGACCCATTTTTTCTGCTCTTCTGAAGATAGTATTTGTTCCAAAAAGTGTTTAAGACTATCATGATTATTTTTTACCTTGAAGTGCCTTCCCATTAGGTAAGGTCGCCATTTCTTTAGTGCATGTATTATTTACAACATTTCCTTCCCATAAATAGCTTCCTATAAATAATTTCCTTTGATTGGATGACTTTTAAAAGAAATGGGTCTTCCTTCTTGCATTAAAACAACACCAATTCCATTTTCTGAGGCATCACATTCCACAATAAAGGTTTTTGTGAAGTCTGGCATAGCTAAGACCAGTGCTAGGCACATTCGCTCTTTAAGATGTTCAAAGGCCTTAATTTCTTCAGGAGTCCATGAAAATGCATCTTTCTTTAATAATGTTTTTAGAGGTGCTGCTATTCTCCCATAATTCTTAACAAACTTGTGATAATACCCTGTTAACTTGAGAAATACTCGCAACTGATTTACGGTTGTGGGGACTTTCCATTCCTTAATGGCTTTAATTTTCTTAGGGTCTACCTTAACACCCTCGTGAGATAGAATATGACCCACATATTCCACCTCTTGTACTCCAAAGAAACATTTGGAGGTTTTTGCATATAGTTGTTTCTCCTCCAATAGTTTGAGCACCCTGTCAACATGTTGAACATGATCCTTTCAGGACTTGTTTTATATTAATATATCATCAAAAAAAAATAACACAAATTTTCTAAGGAAAGGTTTGAAAATGGAATTCATCAACCCTTGAAATGTAGAAGGTGCATTGCTAAGGCCAAAAGGCATGAAATAAAATTCGTAATGAACCTCATGAGTTCGAAATGTTGTTTTTCGAATATCTTCAGTCTTCATTCTAGTTCTATGATATACTGAATGAAGATCCAACTTGGTAAAACAAATTGCTCCATGTAATTCATCCAATGATTCATCAATCACAGGAATGGGAAATTTATCTTTAATAGTGAGCTTATTGAGCTCCCTATAATTCAGACACATGCACCATGATCCATCCTTCTTGTGCACCAATACTACTGGAGTAGAGAAAGAGTGTTGACTAGATTTAATTATTTTGGGTATGTGTTATATTATTTCCACGACTAATCATGCGCGGGGGGGTCATAGGGGGGGCGGTAGGCCCCCTTGTCGGGGTCCGAGGCAGCACCCCGAAATATTTTTTTTATCCTTATTTTCCAGTGGGAGGACCTGCCCATGGTTTTGTGCATGGGTTTGCACATTGATTTGGGGTACGATGGTTTTCGGCCCCTGGTATTTTGTAGATCCGGTCAAGGGAAATACGGTTATGTTCTAATCCAGGGTTAATGGATTGGGGTTTATGTATGATTCAGCATGTATATATATGCGTTGTAACACTAAAAGGAATATAATGAAAAATCAAGTTGGTCGTTCGGATTTGGGATCCAGGGAAAATCTCTGTGTATATCTATTTTATGTTTTATGCTCTTGCTACTGTTTATTTTCTATTTTTAAGATTCATTTATAGCTAATTTCTATACAGGGTTAAAACCTACATTTGGTATCAGAGCAGTTTCGGCTTCAAGGGGATGCCTCTGCTGCTAAGGGGTTTTTTTCTCGGGCCTGAGGTAGACCCTGTTTAGTGGGAGATCTGCGGGATCGATTCTTGTGGTGAAGGAAGATGGCGAGCGGTGGGAATATAGAGATCGAAAAATTTAATGGTTAGATTTTTGAGTTGTGGAAGCTCAGGATGGAGGATCTGCTGGTGGATAAGGATCAGTGGATCGTGGTAGATCTGGGTACTAAACCAACGACAATGTCAAACAAAAACTGGAAGAAGCTGGATCGGAAGGCAAAGAGCACAATATGGTTTTGTGTCTCAGATTTTGTATTGTTGAATGTATCTGGGGAAGCTACGACAAAGAATTTTTGGGACAAAATTGGGACTTTGTACCAATCTAAGTTTTTGGTGAATAAATTTTTCCTGTGGAAAAAGTTGTATAACCTAAGGATGAAGGATGGAGACTCGGTGACAGAGCATCTGAATGCCTTCAATATTATGGTAATTCAGTTGTCATCTGTTGATATTAAAATATCAGATGAAGATAAGTGCATCAGTTTTTTGTATTCTCTACCAGACTCGTGGGACAGTCTGGTTATTGCAATAGGTAGCAATACAACTACCTTGAATTTTGATGAGATTGTCTCAGCCTTGCTATTGGAGGAAATGAGATGGAGAAATATGGAGGGTCAGAATGGAGATGCATTATATGTACGAGGAAGGTCCAGAAAAGAAACAAGAATAAGGTTTTGATTGGGAGATCGAAATCTAGAGGGAGATCTAAATCTCCTGGAAAGTTTGTAAAGGTGTGCTGGAAATGTGGAAAGTAAGGGCACTTCAAAAAGGACTGAAGATCTAAAGCTCTTGAGAAAGGAAAGGGAATTGATGATGCTCCTTCTCCAGAGGCAAAAACCACCTCGGATGAAGGTGCGGATGTGTATTTGGATTCTTCTTCAAATACACATGTAGATCATGAGTCATGGTTGATTGACTCGGGTGGATCCTTTCACTTCACTCCCCATAGGGAGTGGTTCTGCGAGTATGAGAAATATGATGGCGATGATGTCTTCCTAGGGGATGATAAGAAGGCCAGAATCGTCGGACATGGAAAATTCAAGATGAAGCTGCAAGGTGGAAGGATTAGAACACTTTCTTGTGTTCTTCACATTCCTGCATTAGCCAGAAATTTGATTTCTGTAAGCAAGATGGATGATGCAGGTGTAAAAACAATGTTCGAGAAAGATACCTGTAAGATGGTTCGGGGAGCACTGGTGTTAATGTGGGGAGTTCGGATTGGAACTCTATACAAGCTTTAGGGAAACACTATTATTGATGGGTGCAACAGTTTTGTGGTTCCTGAAAGTGGAGCGGAAAGCCTAGCGGTCTCTGGAGAAAATACCATGCTATGGCATCAAAGGCTTGGACATATTAGATAGAAGGGCCTTCGGATACTGCATGGAAATGGTATGGTAGAAGGTATGTCTAATTGCTCTCTGGATTTCGATTTCTGTGAACATTGTGTATATGGGAAGCAGAATCGGGTGAGTTTTCCTTTTGGTACTCAGAGGGTTAACAAGATATTAGAGCTTGTGCACAATGATGTGTTTGGATCTGTGTCGGTTCCATCACTGGGTAAGTCTGTGTACTATGTTTCATTCATAGATGATTTCTCAAGGAATACATGGATATATTTCTTGAGGAAGAAATCTGAAGTCTTTGACAGATTTAAATAATTTAAGGCTCTGGTGGAAAACCAAACAGAGAAGAAGATAAAGGTGTTGAGGACAGATAATGGTGGGGAGTTCTGCAAGAAGGAATTTGAAGAGTTCTGTAAGAAGTGTGGTATAGCAAGGCAAAAGAATACTCCATACACACCTCAGAAAAATGGAGTTGCAGAAATAATGAACTGAACACTAATGGAAAAGGCAAGAAGCATGCTCAGTGGTACCAGATTAGGACAAGAATTCTAGGCAGAGGCATTGGAGACTGCATGTTACTTGGTTAACAGATCACCTTCATCTGTGTTGGAGGATAAGACCCCACATGAGGTATGGAATGGTAATAAACCCTCTCTTTCACATCTGAGGGTATTTGGATGTGATGCATATGTACATGTTCCAAAAGAGAAAAGGACCAAGTTGGATAATAAATCTAAAAGGTGCATCTTTATTGGGTACAAGGATGGTTTAAAGGGTTACAAGCTTTGGAACCAAAAAACAAGGAAGGTTGTGTACAACTGAGATGTGGTATTTATAGAGGCGAAAGATGTTGTTAAACATGAAGTCCTACCATAGGAACCTGAGAAGATAGATTTTGAACTAAAGGAGGAAGAAATTATCCAACTGTTCTCCAAATTTGACATGAAGGATCTTGGTGTTGCAAACTATATTTTGGGCATGGAAATTAAGAGAGATCGGGAAAAGAGGAAGCTCCGGTTAAACCAGAGGAAGTATGTCGAGATATATTGTAGAGGTTCAATATGCAGGATAGTAAACCGGTGAATGTTCCAATTCTTGTAGGTACAAAGATGTCCGTTGAACAGTGTCCCAAGACACAAGAAGAAGAGGAGGATATGTCTCGTGTTCCATATGAAAGTGTAGTGGGTAGCCTGATGTATGCAATGGTCTTTACTAGACCATACATTGCACATGTGGTGGGAGTATTGAGAAGGTTTATGTCAAACCCAGGGAAGGAGCTTCGGACAACAGTAAAGTGGGTTTTCAGATATTTGTGTGGCACTAGTGATTATGTCTTGTGCTACCAGGGAAGACCAGGATTGGAAATAGTGTTGGACATTCATGGTTTTGTTGATGCAGACTGGGCTGGAGATCTGGACCAAAGAAGATCTACAAGTGGGTATGTGTTTAGCCTATTTGAAGGTGCAGTCAGTTGGATGAGTAAAATACAGTCTGTAGTGGCTCTTTCAACTACAGAGGTTGAATACATAGCAGTCACTCATGCAAGCAAGGAAGGAGTTTGGTTGTAGAGATTGTGTTCAAGTATGGGGTTGGTGCAGCAAGCTATAAGGATAGATTGTGATAGCCAAAGTGAAATTTTCTTGGCTAAGAACCCTGTTTATCATTCAAAGACAAAGCACATTGATGTTCAATATCACTTTTTGAGAGATATGGTTGAGGCTAAAAGGGTGTTGCTAGTAAAGGTGGACACTTTGAAGAATGTTGCAGATGCATTGACGAAGTCTGTAAGCACTCAGAAGTTCTCTTGGTGTAGAGAAAAAATGGGTGTTGTAGAACTGGGCTAATGACTAAGCTCTCTTATGGCCCCCTATAGAAATAAAACAACAAGTGGGAGAATGTTGGGTATGTGTTATATTATTTCCATGACTAATCACGCGCGGGGGGGTCACAGGGAGGCCGATAGCTCCCCTATACATTGTTCTGGGCACAACGTCGGGGGGGTCATAGGGGGGGCGGTAGCCCCCCTTGTCAGGGTCTGGGGTAGCGCCCCAGAAAAGTTTTTTGGTCCTTATTTTCTGGTGGGTGGATCTGCCCATGGTTTTGTGCATGGGTTTGCACATGGTTTTGGGGTACAATGGTTTTCGACCCCTGGTATTTTGTAGATCTGGTCAAGGGAACTATGGTTATGTTCTAATCCAGGTTTAATGGATTGGGGTTTATGTATGCTTCGACATGTATATATATGTGTTGTAACACTAAAAGGAATATAATGAAAAATCAAGCTGGTCGTCCCAATTTGGGATCTAGGGGAAAGTCTCTATGTATATCTGTTTTATGTTTTATTCTCTCCCTATTGTTTATTTTCTATTTTTAAGATTCATTTGTAGTTAATTTCTGTACAGGGTTAAAACCTACAAATTATACCAGCATCTAACATTTCTACAATCATACATTCAATTTCACTCTTTTAGACATAAGGATATATGTAAGGCCTGATGTTTGAAGGAACACTTCCTAGAATCAAATGAATAGCATGATCATTACCATGAATAGGTGGGATTCCTTTGGGACTTTCAAACACCTTGGAATGATTGGTTAAGACTTTTTGGAGATATGGATAAATAGATTATTTTGATGTTGGAACTTCTAGTGAGCATAATTATGCAATTACGCCTCATTTTTCTTTATTCAGAAGCTTTGTCATGACATTAGAGCTTATTATATTTTCTGGATTCCCTAACATATTTCGTAATTTGACTTCATTTCCTTCCAAAAAATAAAATTCAATAAAATTTCTTGAAAATTAAAATCTATCGTCCTGTTGTGCTATGAAACAACTCCCCCCCCCCCACCCCCCATTTTTATTTTCAAAATAATCTAGACCTTTTATAAATAAGAAATAGGGACCCTTCTTAAAAATATATTTTTGTTTTTGATAAAAATCAAAACTCCAAAAAAACATCACCGCTTTTATTAAATAAAAAAACACAAAAAAAGAAATAAAAAGCATTTAATAAAAACATCCTTATCGCAAATTTCATTTTCGCATAAATAATTTCTTATTAAAAAGTTAAAATAATAAAACAACGAAATCTCAATTTTGTGATCGCTGATTTAAGGTTTCGCAAGTGACATTACAAATCACATATCGCAGATTTTCATTGTACAACTTTAAGCAATTATTATTAAAGTTCCGATTATGCGATTTTGTGATACTCCACTTCTACAATGTTGTGATACTGCGATATTGTGATTTCGCGATATCGCAAAATCACATATCGCACAAACAAAAGGTAAATATGTTTCATTAAGACATGTTTAAAGGGCGTGATGTGATGGATTTGACAGGTTTGAATAAAGGTTTTATGCAAAGATAAATCATGTCAGGAAATATTAATTATGTTTTATCCTCCCAATAAAAAAAATTATTGATTCGTTATGATTAATTAATAATATAGTTGTTTCCCAAATTTTTCTTTCAAAATAGATCATTTCAATAGGTCTTCCATCATTTTACATTTTCTCTGTCTTTAATACGGATTTCCTTTCAAGATATGTCCATCCGCAAAGTGATTCAGAAACACGACAAATAGATTATTTCAGAACTCGAACAAACAGGAATGTCGCCTATAGTCTCTGATACTGTCTGTAGTGTCGATGGAGGAGCTACTAAGTGGAAATTTATTTACACTATACTTGAAGATGAAGAGCCAGAAGTAGTAGAAGTCACGGGGACTGTCGACGATGCAACACCCTCAAATTTACAATTCAAAGATATTGCATGCTATTTCCTCCATAGGATAGCAACAAGAGCTACTCTTCTTCCATATACTGACATGATTAGGTGGGTGCTTGACAATTAATTAATCAAATACAGACAGTTAAGAACCTGCAAGGATGAGATTATAGGTTCTTTCAGACCTGAAGATATGAAAGTCATGTATAAGCTTCCCGACCTGCAAGACACCTACAACAGTTAGTTTGTTGTAAAGTTTGCTAAGAAGAACGAAGACCCATTCAAGGCAATTCAAGGTTGGAGGAAACTAGACAACAAGTTCAAATATGAGAAAACTGGTATGTATCCTATCGCGTCACTTGCAAATCCTTATAATTTTGCAGCAGAAATGCTATGTAGATTATATGGTTGACCTAATAATACCAAGTTCTCCATAAATTTGGTTCCCCTAATTGAATCCTATATCAATTCCCTCATAATGAATTGGGCAACTATCCTTTCTGGGAATCTAATTAAGGCAATTAATGAATATCGCCAAACGAGAACTTCATCCTCCAAATCTGTTCCCCAATTTTTTATGAGTGCTTATATTTTTTATGACATTTGTTTTTCTACCAACTTTCCAGTTATGGGATGGAAATGGACTCCTGAAGATACTACCCCGATACTTTTGAGTCATAAAGAGATATGGGAACATAATTATGCACCACATTTCCATAGGCTGCATTATGGATTTGTATTATCGTTACATCAATTTATGTTTGACACAGTGTGCTCTAGGTTCACTAAGGAAGCTCTAGCAGACCTTCAAATGATAGGAAAATGTTTTTTTGAAGAATCATTTTCATATATTAGAATTTTTGGAAGATCTACTCCCTCGCATATTCTTCCTTTATATGTTTCAGATAAGTTGATGGCAAGAGAAGTCACTTACCAAACTGTTGGTAATGGAATTACTAAATCTTTGAAAGACAGTAAGAAGTCTTTATGGCCAAGTTTCCCAATTTCATGTGGTTCATTCACACTCAGCAATTTTAATCATGCATTGAAAGAATGTCAGAAGATTGAGCTTTTGAAGCTCCCCATTTTACCATCCAAGCAGTTCGACCCAGAAAATATTGCTAACAAATTTACTCTGTCAGTCAAATTCAAACCTAATGTACACACTGATGAAATCCTTGAAGATATTTTGCAATCTGTTGGGACTTTTGAAGAAATCCTAAATTTTTTTAAATTGAATCTGAATCTAGAAGAAGTACGGAAAGTCAATGAATTTAGAGAACAAATACTCAGACGAATCCATCAGGATGTTTTGATTACCAGTTATATGACTAAAGCAAGCCAAGAAATCAGAGCAGAAAAATCAGATTCACAAAATCAAAGTTAATTAGATAAAATCTATACTTCATTCAGCAATACATTAACAAATACTCCAGAGGCATCATCTTCACAGAAAAATACAGAATTTTAGACTCCATAGGGACAAATAGTTTCAACAAAAGAAATCATTGGAACTCCTAAGATAATCTCCCAAGACACATAAATTATTCCTACAAATCCTACTGATGATATTATCCTCAAAGTGGCCTATATTCCCCCACTGGATGTATTCTAAAACCCTCTTCATAAAGCTATACTAAGAAAACAGAGGAAAAGAAGAAGGATTGAAACACCTCCGGGAAATGAAGTTATGGAAGTAGTATAGAAAGATACTCCATCAAATCCAGTTGAAAATTTAACTCGGCTATCTCAATTCACTGGTGCATACACCACTGCAACAATGGATAAGGTGGCAGAAGTATCTATTTTGGTCCAAGAAAAGGATGACAAAATCTTGGAACTACAGCAGCAGCTAGATGAAGAAAGAAACAGTTTACATCAGAAAGTGGAACAAAAACTCCTTAGAGTACAACAAGATATGTAAATGCTTAAGGTAAGTCATTAAAATGACTTATCTAGCAAAAATTTACTGATTGAACAATTGAGAGAAGATCTTACCAATTATGAAGGAATTCCTACTGTAGAGGAATTCCTAAAAGAAGCATCGGCATTAAGTGCCTTACTATCAAAACAAAAAAACATGTTTGTTGTACAAATGTTAGACATAATTCCACAACTGGAAATTAGTGAATAGTTAAAAAACATAGTCATTGATCAAAGAATTGAGTTCAGTGAACTCAATACAAAAATCTCTGATTATATTGAATGGCAAGGTTCAGAAGAAGGGACAAAGTCAGATCTCCCAAATATCAAGGAGACTTTCAAAGATGTTCTTTTTACATACTGGGATGCACGAATGAAACAAGCAGAATTAGCCATAGCCAGAGAAATAGGTATATCAAAGATATGGTCAAAATTATTAACCACATATTACATACGTCTGGGCTGATTAAAGAAGGAAATCACAAATTTGTTCCTAATATCAGAGATTTAGAAGAAAGTTGGAAAGACACAGGTCAACTCTAGGAAGAAGCACTTACACAGCTAAAGAAAACTAATTGGGAAGCATACTGGAAGTTATTAGTCAAACTTCATAGTCAGATCATGACACTGAATTGTTTTCTGAATTCTATACAGAGAATACAACCACTTTTACTGGACACTATATTTTTTGCACAAATAAAGACATAGTTCGGAAAACCTCCACAAGTTCAACTGATGTCTGACATTTGTGAGCAGAAAAATACAGCTAGCAGTAACTTATCATTAGGCATGATTATTAGTTTGTTTGTTTTTATATAATTTCAATTTTTAGCAAGTAGATACTGAGGATGAGGAAGGTTGTTTGAAACCACCTTATAAGATATTTTTTATAATATATTTCTTTTTGTAAGTATTTAGTATAGTATTTAAACCCTTCTCATGCATTTAGAGAAGGGTACAAAATTTTATTGAGAACATTTACAATGAATGCTTTCTTGTAAGTAATTTTTTAGATGCCTTGATAAAATAATGGAACACGGACTTTTCAGTTATATATCATTTTTTTGATCACTTTTGATGCACTTTTGTATTCTTTGAAAGACATTGATAGAGGAGTTGAATGTGGCCTATTATCACTGATCAAACGAACAGGACAATACACATCTGGTACTATTATCATGTATGCTAATTCTGTTTTGAATATTAGTGATGAATCCAAATTTCATGAATTATATATGAAATCAATTATTTATGTTTGAAATATCAGTTGCACTATTATACGATATAAAGATAGAAATTGGTTTGTTTTATATATGATCATAAGATATATGTGATATATTTTACATATTCTTTTGATTAACTATTTCTCAAGAGAATCATCTTACAAAAGTATTAATCCTATCAAAATTGTAATGATCTAAATCATCACAGATTGAATAGATATCATTTTAGATCGCATAATATTGGTATTATCTCGGGTTAGATTAGATTAGACTTAATTCAAAGTTTTGCATTCTAGAATAATTTTGTTTTAGTATTTTAGTAATTCTTTATGCTAATATTTTGAGAGAAATCCGAAAATCATACAAAAACCCAAATCTGGGAAACTGGTCCCATTAAACCCAGTCAGAACCACTATCCCAAACGAAAAAGGATCTGCATTAAGGTCCAAACTAGGTGGTTATCCCCTTTTTTATTGCCACAGATTTCTGAGGCCTCAACATTTTTGGTGCTAGAAGGAGGGCCTAACTATAAATGGCATATAAATCTAAACCTAAAACTAGAAGCCCTCATAAGAGTCGATCTCCCCAAAAGCATCTTACAACTTCCCAATAAAATTCTAAATCCCCCACTCATAAATTGGGAATTGTAGAAACTTTCCCCTCATCTCCTAAAATCTTTCGACAGTCATCGGCTTTAGAATTCACTCCCGAATCTCCCAAAGTTTAGTCTTTAATTCAAAAATTAGAAGGAATATCAATTTCTGCAGAAAATCCTGCTAACCCATAAACTTCTAAAGAAAGCATTACTTCTCTATTTAGACAAACTGGTATATTGACTAGATCGAAAAGTGAAAGACTTGGAATTCCTCCTTTTGAGTTTCCAATTGAACCACATCGCAAAAAAATTTCTATATCCAGATCTAAGTCAGATATGAGTGAAGTCACATCAAATTTCCCTTCAATTATTTCTTCACATCCTCATACTCAATCTACATCTTCTTATTCTTCCATTTCCTCTACTCAAACAATCAGTACTATCACAAGTATTATTGTTCCAATTGTAAGTTCTTCATCCATTCCCCCTACTTCTGGATCTAATTTTGTATCTTCACAAACTTCAAATCCAAGTATGGCTAATTGTCCTTGGACGAATCCTGGTGTTGCATTGATAGAAAATCCAAATCCTCTTCCGGATCATCTAGAAAAATGGTTACTTAAATATAATCCAGATGATGGTCTTCCTACAGAAGAACATATAAATAATTTTATGTTAGGCATGAATCTGAATGGAGTTTCTCATGAAGATATCATAGTTATATTGTTTCCTTATACTTTACAAGGATCTGCAGGATCCTGGTACTTTTCACTTCCGGCAGGATAAATTGCAGATTGGGCAACTTTTAAACAAGTTTTTCTTGCAAAATTTGGAGATGATAGAACTTTTGCATCTTTAATCAATGCCCTTTCCAATCTAAAGACAAATTGAGGTGAAAGGATCAAAGATTTCAACTCCATATTTAACAAGTTATTAAACAAGATCCCAACTACTTCCAAGCCTGCTGTTGATGTAAAAATAGAATGGTATATTTCTTCCTTACCTTCTAATATAGCTATTTTTGTAGATAGAGCTAGTAAAGCTACCCTTTTAGAGAACATGAAAGAAGCCCTTGTTGTAGAGAAAATAGTCTTGGTATTATAAAAATGATCAGAAATAGAAGACAAGAAATCAAAGAAAGTCACATTTAATCAAGATGCTAAGAAGAAAGTCTCGAAAGATCCATTTTATCTTGAAGGTCTTCAAAAATTATTAAATACTATGTCAAATGACATGATTGAAATAAAGAAATAGGTTGCTAAAATGTCAACTCCTAAGAAATCATTTCGTACATTTAAGAAAAAACCTTCTTCAACATCTCAGCCTCCAAATGTGATTTCAAATGCTGAATCCGACCAAGATAATGAAGATCCCTTATCATTTGAAAAAGAACTAGATTCTGAGGAAGAAGTAGAACTGAATGGGTTATGGGATTTCATTCCTCCCTTAGAAGAATAAAGAGAAGCTATGCCTGTGTCTACTAGAAGAAAATCTTCTCCTAATTCAACTATATCAAGTTAGAAACAAAAATCTCCCCCCACAAAGGAGAAAACCGCAGTCAAACAATCTAAAACTATCCAAACAGATCCTATCTCATCTGATCCTATTATCACTTCTAAAACCTTGATAGTTTCAGATACAGTGGAATACAATATAGTTGAAGATATGAAAAATACCAAAGAAAATATTTCACTACATGAAATGACCAAACTCAAACAACAACATAAATTTTTACTTAGAGAACTCAAGGCAATCCTTGTAGATCCTATACAACCACCAGTTATAGCCCAAGATTCTAAAGATATGGGAAAACCTCCATCATCTCCAAATACAGTAAATCTCAATGATCTCGTATTAATTGGTGATAGATATATTTATCACACTCCTTATTTACTTTTGACTTACGATATTTTCAACAAAAATGTTCATAATTGTCTTATTGATTCAGGAGCTTCTTAAAATATCATGCCAAGAATAGTGTGTACAAAATTCAACATCACTCCTCAAAATTTTGTTGTACATATAGTTCAATTAGATGGAACAAGAGTCAAAGTTATTGGAGAAATGCTGTCAGTATCCATTAGATTATCATCCAATCCAAAGGTGCTGCAAGTAATTGATATTTTGGTTGAATACATCCCTGAATTTTATGGTCTTATTCTAAGCAGGGATTGGTCTGAAAAGTTACATGGATATTTTGCTACCGATTGGTCGCACATGTGGTTACCATATAATGGTAAACCAAATCAAATCTGAGTTGAATGCGAAAAATCTATGAAACATACAGTCACCGAACTAGAAGAAACAAATGAGCCTGTAGATTTCACCAATAATATTGTTGGAAGTTATTTAGCTGAATCGTTTCTTGGGTCATTCAATGCCCAGATTTCACCTTTTGTAACAAACATTGCTATTTCTCAAATCGAAAACTTTTCTCAAACAGATACTTCTAGATGCGTTAATTTTAGCAATCAAAATCCAAAACAGTGTTTATTTTGGAATCTATACTTTGATGGTTCAAAATCAGAAGATGGTGTAGGAGCAGGTTGCGTTTTAATCAACCCACAAGGAGAGAAAACAATGCTAGCTTTCAGACTTGAATTTTAATGCACAAATAATACCGCTGAATATGAAGCATTGATACAAGGCCTGTATAAAGCTATTGGATTGAATGTTAAATATTTGCAAGTATATGGAGATTCTGGAATAATTGTTAGACAAGTTAGAAATACAATTCATTTTATTTCTGTACATTTGAAACATTATCAAAATTTAGCTCAGAATCTTACTTCTCATTTTACTGCATTTCATATCTCCACAATTCCTAGATTACAAAATGCAAGTGTTGATTTACTTGCTAATGTAGTATCTAGACTTATACCATCTGAATAATTTAGCCCAGACAGATTTTCAATTGAGTTAATTTTTAGGCCTTCCATTCTTGAAAATGTAACAAAATGGAGAGTATTCAACAATGATGCAGATATAGTAGACTTTCTTACATAAGACAGAGCTTATGAAGGTCAAATCATAGATGAACATGAACATTTTTCAGATTGAAGATAAACAAAAGACAAATCCAATTCCTAAATCTGTATTCAAAATTGAAGATCTCTATGATTTGAAAGATGGGTTTAAGAAAAATACCAATTCAAAAACACGGAGTTCTACTCTAAAATTTGAATTGATCAATCTTGGTACACCAGAAAAACCTCAAAACATCAACTTAGGTCTCGGTTTAAAACCTGAAGAAAGGATGTCATTTATTAAATTGTTAAAAACATATAAACATATCTTTGCATGGGATTATTCAGATCTTAAGACATATGATACTTCCGTAATTCAACACACCATACCTATGACCTCAGAGGATATGCCTGTTCAACCAAAACTTAGAAAAATCGACCCAAATTTAGAAAGTCAAATCAAATCTGAATTAAATAAAATTCTCAAAGCCAAAGTCATTGTTCCTATTAGACATTCAAAATGGGTGTCAAACATGGTCCCAGTTAGAAAAAAGAATGGAGACATTAGGATTTGCATAGACTTTAGAAATTTGAATAAAGCTTGCCAAAAAGATAATTTTCCCTTGCCTACCATGGAACAGATATTACAGTCATTTGTAGGATCTGAATTGATGTATTTTCTCGATGTATTTTTAGGATATAATCAGATAATGGTACATCCAGATGATATATTAAAGACAACATTTAGAACAAAGTGGGGAACATACGCATACCAAAAAATGTCTTTTGGGTTGATTAATGCTGGTGCTACATTTCAATGTGCTATGGATATAGCTTTCAGAGGACTAATCAATAGCTCAATTGTTATATACTTAGATGACATTACTGTTTACTCTAAGCATAGAAGAAATCATGTTAATCACCTAAAACACATTTTTGAAAGTTGTAGAAAATTCGGTATTTCCTTGAATCCAAAAAAATGTTATTTCTCCTTATCAGAAGGTAAATTATTAGGGTTCATTGTTTCTAAAAAAGGAATCCATATTGACCCTGATAGGATTTAGGAAATTGAAAACATCCCTTTACCACATAATAAAAAAACGATGCAATCATTTTTTAGACAAATTAATTTTATAAAAATGTTTGTTCCCAAATTTTCCCAAATCATCTTACCCCTGCAATCAATGATCAAGAAAAATTCAATTTTTGAATGGGGAAAAGAAGAGAGAAATTATTTTGAGTTGATTAGGAAATCAAGCCATCATTGAAGCTCCCTCTTTAACAACTTCTTATTTTCTTAAATCATTTGCATTATATACATTTTCTTCTGATACATCATACACAACAGTTTTGGCATAGCTAAACGATCAAAACATTGAAGCACCAATTGCGTTTTTTAGTTCTAACCTACAAGGTGCTGAGTTGAATTATTCAGCTATGGAAAAACAAGCTTATGCTCTATTTAAAGCTTTAAAACATTTTAGGCTTTTTCTCCTAAAAATGCATACTAAAATAATAGTACCTCACTCAGCAGTAAGGCAATTATTAATCCAACGGGAACTAGGAGAGAAGAGAGCAAATTGGGTTACCACACTTCAAGAATATGATGTAGAGATACATCCTGCTAAAATTGTTAAAGGACAAGGTATTTGTAGGATGTTAATTGAAGCCTCTCATTTACCAACAAAATAAGATCAATAAAATGAAATTCAATTGTCCGAGGTAAGCCTAAACGATTCTTAGTCAAAATATGCTGATATGAAATTTTTCTTAAAAAATGGATACGATCCATTATATCTCAAGTATACAACAAAGCGTGCTCTGAGGCTTAAATAAAATCAATATCAGATTATAGATGATGTGTTATTTAGGAATAATTATGATGCTGTATTATTAAGATGTTTGGAAAAAACTGAAGCTGAAAAAGTAATGTAGGAATTACATGATGGACCAGCTAGAGGTCATTTCGGAGGAAACACCACAGCTCATAAAATACTGCATGTTGGCTACTATTGGCCAACTCTATTTAAAAATGTACATGAATACGCAAGAAAATGTAAAGTGTGTCAAACTGCAACGGGAAGAGAAAGAAAAGTAGCATTTCCACTACAACCAGTAAATATCCAACAACCATTTGAACAATGGGGGTTAGATATTATAGGTGAAATAACTCCAAAATATTCTAAACAGCATAAGTATATTCTAACTACAACAGATTATTTCACAAAATGGGTAGAAGCTATCCCATTAAATGTGGTTAATGCACAAAGTATTATAGATTTTATTGATCAGTTCATAATCACCAGGTTTGGTCTCCCATCAGCTTTGATATTTGATAATGCATCTTACTTTTCCAGAAATGCCATGATATAATTTTCTTTGAAAAGAGGTTTTAAATTAAAATACTCAGCTAATTATTATCCACAAGGTAATGTATTAGCTGAATCTACAAATAAAAACCTCATCAGAATCATCAAATGAACTATTAAAAAAAATCATAAAAATTGGCACAAAGCATTATTATTTTCTCTTTGGGCAGATAGAATCACCCATAAAGCCTCAATAGGTACTTCTCCATTCATGTTAGTTTATAGGAAAGAATCAGTTCTACCCACAAACGTAACAATACCATCATTCTCTTTAGTGCAGTTTATTGATGAAAATCCTTCGAATTCCTTTCAACTTAGACAAAATCAAAATTTTAAAATGGAAGAACAAAGAGAAAAAGCTAAAGCTATACATGCTCATCATCAACAAATAGTGAAAACCACATTTGACACATCATCCACTAGTTCAAAATTTTTTGAAATAGGAGATCTTGTTTTGAAATGGGATAAGGCACATGTAGAAAAAGGTAAGCATACCAAATTCCAAAGAGTATGGCTTGGTCCATTCCAAATCATTGAAAAAATAGGCTTATCCACCTTTTTGCTGCAAGACTTATTAGGTAATAAAGATTCCTTGCCTGTAAATGGTCAAATTCTCAAAAAATATTTCTCTTAGGAAATCAAGTTTTTAAAATTTTATTTTTTCTTTAGGAAAATAAAAGTTGAAAATAGCATCATTTTTGGTTGATTCAAATTTTCACAATTTTATGATAAATTATTTTGATCTTTCGCTTTTATAAATAATTAAAATAAAAATATGATTATAACTATGAGAATTGAATAAACTTTATTTTTTTTAAATAATTTGAAATTTACTAAAGACATTTACTTTCTGAAAAGACTCATGATATCATAAAATATAGTTGTTATGTATTAGTCAAAAAAGGAAATTTTTAACTTAGTAAGGATTCTCTACAAAAAGGTATCTAACAACTCTATAATTATCATCCATAACTCTTAAACGAGATAATGATTCATCCCATCTGATTAAATTTCTTTTTTAAAGTATAATTCAAAAAAGAAAAGAAATATATACAATGAACAAGTTCAAAAGAAAAATAAGTCTCATCACAAGCTTGTTTATCATGATCATAGAGAAATAATATAGACTGATATTACCAATATTGCATACTATAACAGGGTAATAGCTACATGATTATAAAAATCAATAGACAATGGGTCTCATCATGAGCCAACTTGTTCAGTCTAAATTACTATCAGTGAATTACATTGTCATTATCAGGCCACCAAACCTGGACAATGAGTTTGAAAATGTATTAAGAAAAAAAATTTAATGATATGTCATAATTGTATTTTGAAATAAGAAATCAAATTCGGATGGGACCATGAATCATTATTGGTTAAAATATAACCCTATCGAGTCTATAAATTCCTACTGGAAACAGTGGCTCTATCTATGATAAATGAGTAAAAATCTATGAAACCAATTTTGGAGAATACCTACTTTATATTTTTAAATCTAAGTACTGACTGATATAGATAACTATGTATTATCACTGAAGGGGTTAATTAAGAAGAAATGAGGTAGGTAAATAGATTATATTCTAAAAAAATACTTTTTAATTCATGAATCATATTATTTTTATTCTTATATATCTTTTTCTTGTCTTGAAAGTTTAGAAATATCAAAATAAACCAATCAGAGATATCTGGTTCTCCCAAGTGAATCGCTAATTTTTGTGTTATGCAACAACTCCCCCCCCTATTTTTATTTTCAAAATAATATAGGCCTTTGATAAATAAGAAATAGGGACCCTTAAAAATATATTTTTGTTTTTGATAAAATTCAAAACTCCAAAAAAACATCACCGCTTTTATTAAATAAAAAAACACAAAAAACAAAATAAAAAGAAATTAATAAAAACATCCTTATCGCAAATCGCATTTTCGCATAAATATTTTCTTACTAAAAAGTTAAAATAATAAAACAATGAAATCCTAATTTTGCAATAACTGATTTAAGGTTTTGCAAGCGACGTTACAAATCACATCTCGCGGATTTTCATTGTACAACTTTAAGAAATTCTTATTAAAGTTCCGATTCTGCGATTTTGCGATACTCTGCTTCTGCGATTTTGCGATACTGCAAATTCTGCGATATTGTGATTTCATGATATCACGAAATCGCATATCGCACAAACAAAAGGTAAATACATTTCATTAAGACAGATTTAAAGGGCGCTATGTGATGGATTTGACAGGTTTGAATAAAGGTTTTATGCAAAGATGAATCATGTCAGGAAATATTAATTGTGTTTTATCCTCCCAATGTAAACACTTATTGATTCGTTACGATTAATTAATAATATAGCCGTTCCCCAGATTTTTCTTTACAAATAGATCATTTCAATATATCTTCCATCATTTGATCATTTACTCTGTCTTTAATAGGGATTTCCTTTCAAGATATGTCCATCCGCAAAGTGATTCAGACACACGAAAAATAGATTGTTGTATAACTCAAACAAATAGAAATGTCGCCTATATTATCTGATACTGTCTACACTTCCAATGGAGGAGCTACTAAGTGGCAAGTTATTTACACTATACTCAAAGACAAAGAGCCAGAAGTAGTAGAAGTCACGACGACCGCTGATGATGCAACACCCTCAAATTTACAGTTCAAAGATATTACATGCTCTTTACTCCATAGGATAGCAACAAGAGCTACTCTTCTTCCATATACTTGCATGATTATGTGGATGCTTGAAAATTCAATAATCAAAGACAGACAGTTAAGAACATGCAAGGATGAGATTCTAGGTTCTTTCAGACTTGAAGATATGAAAATCATGTATAAGCTTCTTGACTTGCAAGAAACCTACAACAGTCAGTTTGTTGCAAAGTTTGATAAGAAGAACGAAGACCCATTCAAGGCAATTCAAGGTTGGAGGAAACTAGACAACAAGTCCAAATATGAGAAAACTGGTATGTATCCTATCGCGTCACTTGCAAATCCTGATAGTTTTGTAGCAACAATGCTATGAAGATTATATGATCTACCTGATAATACCAAGTTCTCCATAAATTGGCTTCCCCTAATTAACTCCTATCTTAATTCCCTCATAATGAATTGGGCAACTATCCTTTCTAAGAATCTAGTTAAGGAAATTAATGAATATCGCCAAATGAGAACTTCCTCCTCCAAATCTGTTCCCCATTTTTTATGAGTGCATATATTTTTTATGCCATTTGTTTTTCTACCAGATTTCCAGTTATGGGATGGAAGTGGACTCCTGAAGATCCTACCCTGATACATTTGAGTCATAAAGAGATATGGGAACATAAATATGCACCACATTTCCATAGGCTGTGTTATGGAGTTGTATTACTGTTAAATCAATTTATGTTTGACACAGTGTGCTCTAGGTTCACTAAGGAAGATCTAGTAGACCTTCAAATGATAGGCAGATGTTTTGTTGAAGTATCATTTTCATATATCAGAATTTTTGGAAGCTCCACTCCCCCACATATTTTTCCTTCATATGTTTCATATAAGTTAATGGCAAGAGAAGTCGCTTACCAAACTGTTGGTAATGGACTTACTCATTCTTTGAAGGATAGTAAGAAGTATTTGTGGCCAAGTTTCTCAATTTCATGTGGTTCATTCACACACATCAATTTTAATCACGCATTGAAAGAATGTCATAATATTGAGCTTTTGAAGCTCCCCGTTTTACCCTCCAGGTAGTTCGACCCATAAAAGATTGCTAACAAATTTACTCTGTCAATAAAACTCAAACCTATTGTACACATTGATGACAAATTTGAAGATATTTTGTAATTTTTTGGGACTTTTGAAGAAATCCTAAATTTTGTCAAATTGAACATGAATCCAGAAGAAGTACAGAAATTCAATGAATTTAGAGAACAAAGACTCAGACAAATCCCTCAGGATGTTTTGATTACCAGTTATACGAATAAAGCAAGCCAAGAAATCAAAGCAGAACAATCAGATTCACAAAATCAAAGTGATTAAGATAAAATCTGTACTTCATTCAACAATACATTAACAAATACTCCAAAGGCATCATCTTCATAGAAAAATATAGAATTTTAGACTCCACAGGGACAAATAGTTTCAACAAAAGAAATCATTAAAACTCCTAAGATAATCTCCCAAGACACTGAAATCATTTCTGCAAATCCTACTGATGATATTATCCTCAAAGTGGTTGATATTCCCCCACTATATGTATTCTACAAACCTCTTCATAAAGCTGTAGTAAGAAAACAGAGGAAAAGAAGAAGGATTGAAACACCTCCGGGAAATGAAGTTATGGAAGTAGTATGGAAAGATACTCCATCAAATCCAATTGAAAATTTAACTCGGCTATCTCAATTCACTGGTGCATACACCACTGCAACAATGGATAAGGTGGAAAAAGTATATATTTTGGTCCAAGAAAAGGATGACAACATCATGGAACTACAGCAGCAGCTAGATGAAGAAAGAAAAAATTGACATCAGAAAGTGGAACAACAACTCCTTAGAGTACAATAAGAGATGTAAATGCTTAAGATAAGTCATAAAAATGACTAATCTAGCAAAAATTTACTGATTGAACAATTGAGAGAAGATCTTACCAAATATGAAGGAATTCCTACTGTAGAGGAATTCATAAAAGAAGCATCGACATTGAGTGCCTTACTCTCAGAACAAAAAAACCTGTTTGTTGTACAAATGTCAGACATAATTCCACACCTGGAAATTAGTGAAAAGTTGACAAACACAGTTATTGATCAAAGAATTGAGTTCAATGAACTCAATACCAAAATATCTGATTATATTGAATGACAAGATTCAAAAGAAGGGATAAAGTCAGATCTCCCAAAGATCAAGGATACTTTCAAAGATATTCTTTTTACTGACTGGGATGCACGAGTGAAACAAGCAGAATTGGCCATAGCCAGAGTAGAAGGTATATCAAAGGATATGGTCAAAATTATTAACCACATATTACATACTTCTAGGCTGATTAAAGAAGGAAATCACAAATCTGTTCCTAATATCATAGATTTAGAACAAAGTTGGAAAGACGTAGGTGAAATCCGGGAAGAAGCACTTACACAGCTAAAGAAAATGATTGGGAAGCATACTAGCAGTTATTGGTCAAACCTCACAGTCAGATCATGACACTGAATTGTTTTATGAATTCTATACAAAGAATAAAACTACTTTTACTGGACGCTATATTTGCTGCACAAATGAAGACACAGTTCGGCAAACCTCCACAAGTTCAACCGATGTCCGACATTTGTGAGTAGAAAAATACAGCTGGTAGTAACTTATCATCGGGCGTGACTATTAGTTTGTTTGTTTCTATAAATTTCAATTTTTAGCAAGTAGATACTGAGGATGAGGAAGGTTGTTTGAAACCACCTCATAAGATATTTTGTATAATCTATTTTTTTTTGTAAGTAGTTAGTATAGTATTTAAATCCTTTTCATGCATTTAGAGAAGGGTCCAAAATTTTATTGATAACATTTACAAAGAATGCTTTCTTGTAAGTAAGTTTGTAGATGCCTTGATAAAATAATGGAACACGACATTTTCAGTTACATATCATTTTGTTGATCACTGTTGATGCACTTCTGTATTCTTTGAAAGAATTATTGGTAGAGGAGTTGAATGTGGCCTATTATCACTGATCAGACGAATAGGGCAATACACATATGGTACTATTATCATGTATACTAATTCTGTTTTGAATATTAGTGATGAATCCAAATTTCATGAATTATATATGAAATCGAGTATTTCTGTTTGAAATATCAGTTGCGCTATTGTATGATATAAAGATAGAAATTGGTTTGTTTTATATATGATCATCGGATATATGCAATACATTTTACATCTTATTTTTATTAACTCTTTCTCAAGAGAATCATCTTACAAAAGTATTAATCCTATTAAATATGTGATGATTTAAATCATCACAGATTGAATAGATATCATTTTAGATCACATAAAATTGGTATTATCCTAGGTTAGATTAGATTAGACTTGATTCAAAGTTTTGCATTCTAGAATAAATTTGTTTGTCTTTTAGTAATTCTTTATGCAAATTTTTTGAGAGAAATCCGACACAAAAACCCAAATCTGGGAAACTGGTCCCATTAAACCCAGTCAGAGCCACTATCCCAAATGGAAAAGGAATTGATTTAAGGTCTGGATCGGGTGTTTATCCCATTTTTTGTTGCCACAGATTTCTGAGGCCTCAACACGTCCCCAAATATTGTAACCATTGTACTCCTATTACAACATCAACACCTCCCATTGGAATGGAAAGCATTGTACTATTCAATACATATTCCTCCATGGTTAGCTTGATAATATGGCATTTTCAAGAGAAATTTATAGTTCCTCCATTTGCAACCATTGTTGGAAATATGATGCAGAGTGTTGTCCTTGATGGCAACCCACTGAATGAAGATGAAGACATGCGACTGTTGACATGTGTTGTCCTTGATGGCAAACCACCTGATGAAGTTATTCTTGACTCGATGGACTTGGTAAATGATGTAAATATGATGTGATATGATGTTTGTTGACAATATGATGCTGAGTGTTGTCCTTGAAAGGCAACCCACTTGATGAAGATGATGACAACTTACTTGATGAAGTTGTGCTTGATAGAATATGTTCTTGATGAAGTAAATCTGATGTATCTGCAGTGAGTACAGAAGGGAATGAAGAAAGGAATTCAGAATGTGCTCAAAGTATGATGAAAAGAGTATGTCTCTAGGCATACGCGGATATTTCTAATGGAATTCGCGTATGCACGCGGGAAACAACGTTCCAAGTCGCGTATGGGAAAAAGCGCTCAAAAAGTGAAAAACCAAGGGTAACCACCATGGTATTGACCCATTGTATTGGGTAATGATCCGCCTAATTGACCCCGTCCAGGAATACCATCGGAAGTAATGTAGTTTTGGGCTCATGGTATTGTTTTGGCTCATCGTATTGAAAAAGGATAAACCTATATATAAAGAGATGAATTTCATTATGCATATGACGAGCGTGGGTGCAAGATGTCTGAGCTTGAATGAATACTTCTCTCTGGAGTATATCTGAATGGAAAGGGTTACAATTGAATGAAGGATCTGAATTTATGATGCACCAATGAAGGAGTGATGAAGAAGGGGATCTAGATCTGAAATATACTTGTATTTGCTAGATCTGTTTATGGAATGACTAGATATGTGATGAGGCGAACATCTAGGCGAACATCTATCTGAAGTAAAAAGGTAAATCTGAACTGAATATCTGATCTGTAGAAGTATGCTGCTCTATAATGATTGAAGATCTATACGCTACTTCGCCGCGGAGGAAGCGCGTATATACGCGGCTTCGCTGAAGAGAAAGCGCGTATGCACAATGAAATATACACAGAGGTATACGCTGGTTTGTGTGAACGGAAGCGCGTATATACGCGACATCAGTAAAGGGAAAGCGCGTATTCAAACTAGGGTTTGCTGAAGCAAGGGGTATGAAATATATGATCTGTTCTGCTGTGTTTCTGCTATCTGATCTGTATTGATAAGTATCTGTTGGTGATGTATGTTTGTGCTTAAAAGTATGAAAAGAGTCTAGTCTAAAAATATGATGAAACATGGCCTGCAAGTGGTGTCCTAGTGGAAGCTTTGGATCCAGTGTGAAAATTGATGAAACGTGGTCCATATAGGTGCTGAGGGTTGTAGCCTTCAGTTAGGGGGTCGTAGCTCCCTTCCAGGTGAGGCTGGTAAACGAGATCGGGGGGTCGTAGCTCCCTTCCAGGAGAGGCTGGTAAACGAGTCAGGGGGTTGGAGATCCCTTCCAGGAGAGGCTGGTAAACGAGCGCAGGTGGGTGCATGCGTGCTGGTAGAGTCTGCACCAGCACATATGTTGTAAGATGTTTTCTCTATAATGAAATATTGAAGGCTGAGCAACTGCAGCGGTGGTTTTCTCCCGACTTGGGTTTCCACCTAAAAATCTTGGTGTTCATGTGTGATGCTTTGTGTGATGGTTTACTCTGTTCTTACTGCACATGTTTACTGTTTATTAAACATCTGATAAATGAATGATGGAATGAGTTAAGTGAAGAACTAATGACATAATTAGATATCTGTGTATACGCGAGTTTCATAAAGGGTATCCGCGTATATACGCGAGTCTGTTTCAGGAAAGTAGCGTATGGGTTTTAGAAGCAGGAAAAAGTAAAAGTTTTGAATTTGCAGTAAATACTGATTCACCCCCCCCTCTCAGTATTTTTCCCAACAAACATCACTTGACATTCTGGTGTTGGGTATAGGAAGAAATTCAATTCCTTAGCTACCTTCCAATGAATAAAATTATGGGTACTACCCAAATCAATCAACACTATTACCTTTTTCTTCTTTATATGTCCTTCAATATTGAGAGTTTGAGGAGTGGTAGTTCATGACAATGAATTACACGATATGGTTAGACTCATTCCTTCTTTATCTAGGGTTGGTTCCTGGTGTATATCCTCTTCTTTTGAAGTTTCCTGTTCATTTTCTTCCCCCTCTTCACAATCTATGTAAAATATTTTTTTCTGAGCACACTTATGAGCTTTAGTGTATTTTCTATCATAACTATAGAAAAGCCATTTTTCTCTTTTTTCTGGGTTCGATCCCTAGTGGAGTCACTTGGGATCCTAGGATCTAGCCCTTCTAGATCCAGAGAGGGATCTCTCTATAAGTTTCAAAGATTGGTTTATCTTTCAAGGCTCAGACTATGATATTAGGCTATTTATCAAGTACAAGGTTTTTTTTTTGTTTGGTTGGGTGTGATCTTTAATTGAGTGGAAAGTCATGAAAATGAAAGAGTTTCAAAGGGGTGAAGGTGAAAGTAAATGGGAAAAATATTCAGCTGATAAGATAAGTATGAAAAAACCTTAATCCATTAGGCTATGGAGTCACAAAATGTCTTTTAATTTCACAATAGTTTTCAAGAGTGTTTCGTGGGGCAAGTCATCTATAACAAAGGATCTCTTTAGATTAAATGATGGAATGGAATGTTAAAGTGTTGAGAAAAAAGTAAATCTAATCAACTCAATCAAGAATTAATTAAATTTGTTGAACAAGAACAACCTTTAAGTAACTTTTTTGAAGTAAACCAAAGGATAGGGCTAACCATAGACTTCTTTCGACAAACTTGTACTAAAGCCAACTTATCAGACAAACAATCCAGTAATCCCCTTGACAAGTGTAGCTTAAGATCAAGTAAGGGCTTTGAACCTATCCTGCTTTCAACATATTCTTAAGGGAAAATTTCAAGCAACCTTTGGAGAAAGAACTAGAAGACAGGGCAAACCATAGACTTTCCTAGTTTAACTCTACTTAGCATAAATGAAAATATCATTCAAGAAAAATGTTCAGAGTTTTAGACAGTAAGACATGGGCTCACCAAAATTCCTTAACTAGTTTAGACTGTACTAAATCATTCTTAAATACGCAATTGGAGGAAAACATAAGAAGGAAAACAATTACAATGTGAGGTACATCACCAATGGTATAGACCAGGATCCCATGAATTAGCTTGTATATTGATGTCAATCCAGTTACAATCTTCAATTCCAATTTTTCAGTACAACAACAACTTCTCTTATCAGCCTAACTTCTTCTATTACAAACAGAGCTTCAACAGCCTCCGAGAACTATTTACATGTAGAAAGTTTCGATTAGAAAGTATTACATCAACAACCAACAACATCTCATCTTCTTTAGAAGTATTTATAGAAGAAAGAGGAGGTGGGATGAAAGAAAAGGTCTCTAGTTCAATTAATACAAGTTAATGCTTCTCTGCCTTTTAGGGGATCAATAGAGGAGATCTCTGATGTTTTCCATGTATTAATTGGGTTTCATTTAATTTTTAGCTACTTGGCAGATTTTGTTGACTTTGAAACTGTTTTAGACAGGCTGGCAATAACTCTGGTCGTCTTTAACAAAAATATCACTGACTAAGGCAATAACTATGCCTTATTTTGATTTATTGAGGCTACATGTGGCACTTTGGTAGTTGAAAGGATATTTTAGCCTTTGATGGGGCAATGGAGGCCTCTTTTACTGATATTTTTCTCTGTTTTAGTTTTAAAACACTTAATTTTTTCTTGAGCTGTGTTTAGGCTTAATTAAGCCTTGATTTTCATCTTCAGGTCTTCACTCTGATACACTTTATTGTCTTGCACAGGTGGTTGGCCTTCATAGGAGGGTTTCTTCGAAGGTCGAAGATCATGATCCGCCAATTTAAATATGAATTTGCAACCCCGTTGGTTTCTTTCTTTGTTGATTTAAGCCACAGAATCGTCACCCTGTGCTCATTTGGTCATTTGTATGTGACTATGGAAATACATAGATTAACCACCATTAGAACCCTACAAAACACAAAAAATTATTAAGAAACCCTGCGAATATGGTTTAATTGCGTTCAGAGGTTCGACGAAGGTGGTTTGAGCGATCGAGGATGGAGAAATGCAGTCGGGGAGGATGAAATCTTGGCAGAAACAGCTAACCAGGCTCAGATGGAGGTTTGGGTGGGACGAGGGACAAGGACCGTTAGATTAGGACGATCTACGGTGGGGATATTTCGATGAAGCATTTCGAGAGCAAGATGAAAGGCAAGCGAATGGAATTGTGATATAATATGGGCCGTGTGATCTCAGAGATTGACGGCTAGGATTAAGTCGGGAGCGATGTTACGGAGGGTAGCGGTATGGAGGAAAACTGGGAATGGTTTTCACATAAAAAAATGGAGGGAGGTTGTTTTGAGCGAATGGAATGTGATTCCATACATTGGCCGACACGTGGATCTTCAAAACCTCCCATTTCGCAAAATTTCAGAGCGTTAAACCTCGGGTGTAAAGATTTTGTGATCCGGGTGGATATCGGTGGCCACCCACCTATTCCATTTGGAACAGCACCATCAATTATTACAGCTTTTCACATTAAGCACAACTTACTATTTTTAGCAGGTTTTCAGGTCCTCCACTCGCGGAGCCGTTTTGGGGCCTTAATGATCTAGGTGGATATTGGTGGCCACCCACCTATTCCATTTGAACCCCCAACATCAGTTCTTTCAGTTTTCAAGTTGCAACAAAACTTACTATTTTTAGCAGCTTTTCGGGTCCTAAACTTCCGGAGCCATTTTGAGGCCCTAAACGACGTTTTTTGGGAAAAAGGAGAGCAACATGGGTCCATGGACCGATGTTTCTCGTTCAAAAGTTGTACTCCTTGGAAAAATATTTCTAATGAGCTATTGAGCGCGGAAAACAGAGATCGGATGCCAAAGTTACGTCCCCGGGAAGTTGAACCACCAATTTATCCAAACGGGGCCCATAGTTTTGGCACTTCATCTCCTAGGGTTAGGTTTTTGGAAGTTTAGAGTTCTCCATTGTTTCTCAATAATAAATAGGCCCTCAAGCCTCATTGTAACACAGTTCAGAGGTCTGTAGCCATCACATATCTTCTCAGAGATTCGCTACCAGCACCCTAGCTATTTTATTTCCATTATGCCTATAAGCATATTTCTGTTATTTGATATTAATGAAATGAAGCAATATTTCCACTGCATCTCTATGTTCATGGTTATTTCTATATTCTGTTGTGTTCCTGCATAAAATACGGATCAGTGGTATCAAAGCGGGTCTGCTCTTTTTTTGTTCTTCTTTGCATGTCCCCAACGCGGTCAGGGTATAAGGAGTTAGGGCTTGATCTAGTTGAACCCTTGCAAGATCAGCCTCGCAAACCCTGAAGACCTCCCATGGTGGAAGAAAAGAAAGATGAGGGAGTAAGAGATCCTATCAAAATACTGCTCGAGGAGGCCCTCGAGAAACAAAGGAATGCGATGATGGATAACTTTGCTCAAATCCTTCAACGACTGCCCACATATGGCGCATTTGTATCCAACAGCCACTCTGGAGGCGCCACTCCCTTCAAGGTACAGGTAAACTTTGACATTCCTATATTTGAAGGAAAAATAGATGAAGACGCCATAGACAAATGGTTAAATTTGCTGGAAGGGTATTTCTCGGTCCATGACTTCTCTGACCGAGAAAAGATTATTTTTGCACTCCTCAAAGCTGCCCCCCATGTCAAAGACTGGTGGGAAACCTTCCGTGAGCAAGAGGGCGAAGGGGAACCCTCTTTTTTCTCGGCCACACCCACTTGGAATTCGTTTCGAGATGGCATCAAGGAACAATATTACCCCGTGTGGAGCTATGAGGACAAATACATCCAATGGACCATGCTGCGGCAACAAAAGCATCAAGATGTGCACGAACTGACGAGTCTATCCCATACCCTGCGCACAATGTTGGGTATTAAAGATTTAGAGAGACATTTGGTGGTCAAGTATCGTGGTTATCTACACAAACACATTTAGGAGGAAATGGAGTTCCTCGACATTACATCGCTTGGCACGACATATCGCTATGCTGCCAAGATTGAGCAGAAATTTAAGTAGAAGAAGCGAGACTTTGGATCTGCGAATCCGAAAGGTGCCCCTGAATCGAAGAACAAGGGGCAAGGCCAAAGAAATGCGACTCAGAACAACACCACAAATCCAAAGAAGGACACAGGGAAGTGGTGTGAATTTCATAACAGCCCCACTCACAGCACAAAAGAGTGTCGGGCCAAACAGTCTTTGGTGGCCGAACTAAAGGCACCTGAATAGATGCATTTTTTGATCCTGAGTTAGAACTAGATAAAGGCAATGAAAAAGGGAAGCAAATCATTGATGCGGATCCCAGTGCCATTTTTTCCACCACCAAGATCCAGAGGGAGGGTCTAGAGGATCCAGAGGAGGGGGAGCGCCTCTTCCAGTCGCAGATGTGGGTGAAGGGTTCTCTGCTGCAATTTCTCGTCGATAGCGGAAGCTAAAAGAACCTCATTTCAACAGAGGTCATGAAGCAGCTCGGCCTACCGACCATGGTACACCCGCAGCCGTATACCATCCGGTGGCTACACCTAGGGAGAGATCTCCGCATCTGCCAGTAGTGCCACCTTCCGTATAGTATCAAGCCATTCACGGATGAGGTATTGTGTGATGTTGCTCCTGTTGATGTAGCTGATGTATTATTGGGCGAACCATACTTGTGGAGGCGACATGCTTTGTATGAGTCTAGGCCTCATGCTATTATTATTACTTTGGGAAATAACTTGTACAGGATACCAGAGGTAATACCGCCTCCTGTCATCTCTTTGGCTACTGCAAAACAATGCAGTAAGATTGTTTCCTAAACCAGGAAATTCATTTTCCTTACAACTCACTCACAGGGAAAGAATAATATTGTGGCCACAACCTCGAAACAGGGCTCCCTAGCACGGCTGTAGCAGATGGACAAAGTCATGGAGGAATACGAGGACATTTTCTCCTCACTCATAGAGGTTCCTCTACACTGTTAGGACAAGCACTCCATTGATCTGACTCCCAACGCACCACCACCTGATGTTGCCATACATCCTGCAACTACACATATAGAATCTGAACATGTACTATCTGAGGCTGATAAAGAAACCAAATTTACTAAATGCATCCAGCATGTCCACCCGCAGGTCCATGACATCTTCAACACATCTAATACTCAGTTCAATATAATTTGCCTCATCTCATGGAGGATCTCAACACAATGGGGACCATTGATTCCTAAGGAGGGAGGAATGATCCAGGTGGATATTGGTGGCCACCCACCTATTCCATTTGGACTAGCACCATCAATTCTTGCAGCTTTTCACATTCAGCACAACTTACTATTTTTAGCAGGTTTTCGGGTCCTCCACTCTCGGAGCCGTTTTGGGGCCTTAATGATCGAGGTGGATATTGGTGGCCACCCACCTATTACATTTGAACCCCCACCATCATTTCTTTCAGTTTTCAAGTTGCAATAAAACTTACTATTTTTAGCAATTTTTCGGGTCCTGAACTTCCGGAGCCGTTTTGAGGCCCTAAACGACGTTTTTTGGGAAAACAGAGAGCAACATGGATCCATCAACCAATGTTTCTCATTCAAAATTTGTACTCCTCAAATAGATATTTCTAACAAGCTATTGAGCATGTCAAATAGAGATCGGATGCCAAAGTTACGTCCCCGGGAAGTTGAACCACCAATTTACCCAAACAGGGCCCATAGTTTTGGCGCTTGATCTCCTAGGGTTATGGTTTTGGAAGTTTAGAGTTCTCCATTATTTCTCAATAATAAATAGGCCCTCAAGCCTCATTATAACATAGTTCAAAGGTCTGTAGCCATCACATCTCTTCTCAGAGATTCGCTACCAGCACCTTAGCTATTTTTTTTTCCATTATGCCTGTAAGCATATTTCTGTTATTTGTTATTAATGAAATGAAGCATTATTTCCACTGCATCTCTATGTTCATGGTTATTTTTGGATTCTGTTGCATTCCTACATAAAATCCGGATCATTTTTCAATTTTGGATAGCGACCGTTAGATCTGGGGTGTCAGATCGGATGGTGCGGGTTGCACGCGATAGGCACAAAGACACGAGGAAAAGAAACTTGTGGGCCAGGTGGTGACGTGTGATGTTTGTCATGTAACGGATGGAGGTCAAAGGGCTAGGTTATGCGATTGCCGTAGATCTTCTCAGATCAAAGGCCAAGATTAAATAGCATGGTCGGGGGATGGGGGGGATAGGAAAAGAACAAAGGGAAACAACTTTTTGCGATGGCGATGACGGGGGCTATGGGCAGAGCGCAATGCAATCTCGGCCATTGGTTCTTGTGGATTCAATGGCTGAGATCAAATCGGCGGGTCGGGCCATCGGAGGACCAACACTTTGGAAAGAGGACTTATGTTTTTTGTGATGTGACAAAGGGGTGTGGTCCCATGAAAAAGGTAAGGGGATCGGGGTTTAAAAAATAAAGGGCTTATCGCATCGGGGAATTTAGAGGAAAGCTCATCGCATCGGAGTTTTAAAGTAAAAGGTAACAAAGAAATAGGAAACCCCAATTGCAATTGCGCGATGGGGTTAGCTCCTGGTCGCGGGATGAGGTCATGTGAGGAAAGGGGCTAAGGATATAAGCCCTTGGGGCTTAAGACCTATAGAGAGTAGAAGACTGATTTTAGGCCAAAATAAGGATTTTCAAGGCTGAAATAGGGGTTTCGGTAGAGGAAAGAAAGGGATTTAAAACCAGATAAAGGGAAAATATAAGGTTTAAATAGGGTTAGGATTATTTAGAGGTTAGAATGAGGGTTTATGGAGGGATTTTGTGAAGGAAATATGGGTGAAAATGGAGAAGTGTAATGATGAAATGGAGCCTCATGAGCAGTTTTTCCTTTGGTAAACAGCAAGGTCTTTGAGGGCTTTAAGTGAAACAACAGTGAAGATTAATTCCAAGGACAAAGATCATCATAAGACTTCAAGAACTCATAATTTCGACAAGAATTGTTTCTTGAAGGCTAAAAAAGATTTAGCCACCATTTGATATGACAAATTTTTATAGGTGGCTAATAGTGTCAACCTTGTAGGTTGTGGAAGTCTAGTAGTAGCAACACTTCCATCTTTATAGATGTGAGTGGTAGGCTTCCTTGTTGACATAATTTTACATTCAATTTTTCTTGCGAACCTGAATTCCTTCTCCAATGAATCAGGTTCCCAAAGGCGAACCTCATGATGGATGTTATCCTTTAAAGTCCCTATGAAGACATCAATCTAGTGTTCCTCTGGAATATCAGTTACACTTATATTCAATTTTTGGAAGTCCTCAATGTGCTCCACCACTAAACCCTTTTGTTTGAGATTTATCAATTGGCTAAAGAAGGTATTGCTCTTTGTATCCTCATAATGTGCTATCATTTCCTCCGTAAAAATTGTCCAAGTGACAATTTTTTTACAGGAGCAAAGCCATCGATACCATACAAATGTATTTTGTTCTAAATATAAAGTTGGAATGCGTACATTTTGTGTGTTTTTCACATTATTGAGATAAAAATATTGCTCCATATGTAGTATCCATGTTACGGGATCCTTGCCATCAAAATTCCTCATATTGACCTTTGGAATATGGTGGGTCTTCCATCGAACATTCAAGTTTATGAAATCACGATTAACATTTATTTTTTTCTCATCATGAGTTTCAGGGTACTATATTTTCGCCTTTAGGAATCATTTCTTGTATCAACTTTGATAAACCTTCCATGTCTTCTTTCAACCCTTCCATTCTTTCTTCTATGTCTTCCATTCCATTCTTCAAACCATCCATATTAGCTTCCATGCCTTTCTTCAAACCATCCATATTAGTTTCCACGCCCTTCTTCAAACCATCCATCTTAGCTTCCACTCCTTTCTTAAAAACTTCAATTTCATTTTTTTCTTCTCTTTGAGAGAGCGAAATTTGGTGCACTTGCTCTTGTAATTTTGATATATCATGTTGCACATCTTCGTCTTCCTGAGTCATTGTAGAGTGTTTAGAGAGCTTAATAGGTGTTGAATTATTTTTAGGGGGAATTTTAGACACAGGGGCTTCACTCAATGAACTTATGACATATCGAGTGTGTTTGTGGCATATTAAAAAATACCCTTAATTTGACTACATATTTGAAAATACCTCTGAAAATCACATTATGTAACCCCTTACCAATACAAACCGAATACAACTTCCCAATTAAAAAAACCCCTACTTTCACTATATATTGTAGGTATCCATTTTTTTATCAAAAGTTTTTATACTCCTTTTTTAATACTTTCCAATATTAAAACCCTTTACCCCTATATATCCCCTAATATATTATGCCATTTTCCCCTCAAAATATATCCCCCAATATGAACCCACGTGGTATGATATTGCTCCCCTAGTGAATTCCCTTTGATTTTAGAACCCAAAACTAATATTTGTGCTTCAATATTCCCTTGGAATCACTTCAAACTAATTTTTCAAACAAGACATATGCAATTTGAAAAAAATACGCACTTTTTTCTTTCTTTTGAGGAGCTCAATATTGAAATTGAATTATCTCTGTGATTTCAGATCTTCAATATCTAAAATTAGGTCTTGTAGTAGCCCTCTGAAGCTTCTTTCGAATTCCATAGGTCTGACTTGATTTGGATTCTTCAAGGAAAAGTTATTCCCAATCTCCCACAATGACCTAATTATGGATTGGTTCAGTAGAGCGTACTTGTACGACATGCCACATGTTACAGTTTCCTCCTTTAACTCTGAAATTGATATACAAGAAACTACAGTCCATGTAATTTCAACCACTTTTTACATAATTCCAATCCGATTCTTAGAGATATATTTATGATGATTTTCCCAAGGCCACCTATTTTAGACGAAGTTTGGGAGCTTGAACAAAACATAACTTACACAGATCAAATCTCCTAAAATATTGCGAACCAAGATCTGAAAGTTTTACACGACATTCCTTAATATTTTCGCTTCACGTGGAAAAAATTTCAACTTCTGAAAATTCATAGACAAAAAATTATTGCGATAATTCCATGATGACCTGTTTGAAGTAGCGAAACCCTAGAATCCAAAGCTATGATACCAAAAATTATGAAAATAGCTCCAAAAATAGAAGAAAAGAGACATCAACGCCTTAGAAATAAGACACTTCAAGGTGACAATCTCCTTTACATTACATAAATGAACAACTCTTGGATGGTACAAATGAAAAAACCTCCTTCTATATATAGGAGTCCATGCGGTCACAATATAATCCTAGCCAACCTAACAGTAATAATGTAAGGGAACAATAATAACAATATGGGGGTTACATGGGTACAACAATAAAAATAAGGGGGCTATACTAACAACAATAAGGAACTACACTAGTAATATAGGGACCTAACACCGACAATAAAAAGGATAACATCCATCATGAGGTTCGCCTTTGGGAACCATCGATACCATACAAATGTATTTTGTTCTAAATATAAAGTTGGAATGTGTACATTTTGTGTGTTTTTCACATTATTGAGATAAAAATACATCTCTACCTCATAAGATATTTTGTATAATCTATTTTTTTTTTGTAAGTAGTTAGTGTAGTATTTAAACCCTTCTCATGCATTTCAAGAAGGGTCCAAAATTTTAAGTAAGTTACAAAGAATGATTTCTTGTAAGTAAGTTTGTAGATGCCTTGATAAAATAATGGAACACGACCTTTTCAGTTATATATCATTTTGTTGATCACCGTTGATGCACTTATGTATTCTTTGAAAGACTTATTGGTAGAGGAGTTGAATGTGGCCTATTATCACTAATCAGATGAACAGGGAAATACACATCTGGTACTATTATCATGTATGCTAATTCTGTTTTGAATATTAGTGATGAATCCAACTTTCATGAATTATATATGAAATCGATTATTTCTGTTTGAAACATCAGTTGCACTATTGTATGTTATAAAGATAGAAATTGGTTTGTTTTATATATGATCATCAGATATATGCAATATATTTTACATCTTCTTTTGATTAACTATTTCTCAAGAGAATCATCTTACAAAAGTATTAATCCTATTAAATCTATGATGATCTAAATCATCACAGATTGAATAGATATCATTTTAGATCGCATAAAATTGGTATTATCCCGAGTTATATTAGATGAGACTTAATTCAAATTTTCGCATTATAGAATAATTTTTTTTGTCTTTTAGTAATTATTTATGCAAATCTTTTGAGAGAAATCCGACAATCATACAAAAACCCAAATCTGGGAAACTCATCCCATTAAACCTAGTCGAAGCCACTATCCAAAATGGAAAATGAACTGCTTTAAGGTCCAGACCAGGTGGTTATCCCCTTAGTTGTTGCCACAGATTTTTGAGGCCTCAACACGTCCCCAAATATTGTAACCATTGTACTCCTATTACAACATCAGCACCTCCCATTGGAATGGAAAGAATTGTACTGTTCAATACATATTCCCCCATGGTTAGCTTGATAATATGGCATTTTCAAGAGAAATTTATAGTTCCTCCATTTGCAACCATCACTTGACATTCTGGTGTTGGGTATAGGAAGAAATTCAATTCCTTGGCTACCTTCCAATGAATATAATTATGGGTACTACCCAAATCAATCAACACTATTACCTTTTTCTTCTTGATATGTCCTTCAATCTTGAGAGTTTGAGGAGTGGTATTTCATGACAATGAACTACACGATATGATCAGACTCATTTATTCTTTATCTAAGGTTGGTTCTTGGTGTATATCCTCTTCTTTTGAAGTTTCTTGTTCATTTTCTTCCTCCTCTTGAAAATCTATGTAAAATAATTTCTTCTGAGCACACTTATGACCTTTATTGTATTTGCTATCACAACTATAGCAAAGCCATTTTTCTCTTCTTTCTTCCAATTATTTTGGTGTCAACCTTGTAGGTTGTGGAAGTCTAGTAGTAGCAACACTTCCATCTTTATAGATGTGAGTGGTAGGCTTCCTTGTCACCATAATTTTACATTCAATTTTTCTTGCCAACCTGAATGCCTTCTCCAATGAATCAGGTTCCCAAAGGTGAACCTCATGATGGATGTTATCCTTTAAAGTCCCTATGAAGACATCAATCTGGTGTTCCTATGGAATATTAGTTACCCTTGTATTCAATTTTTGGAAGTCCTCAGTGTGCTCCACCACTGAACCCTTTTGTTTGAGATTTATCAATTGGCTAAAGAAGGTCTTGCTCTTTGTATCCTCATAATTTTCTATCATTTCCTCCATAAAAAATTTCCAAGTGACAATGTTTTTATGGGAGCAAAGCCATCGATACCATACAAATATATTTTGTTCTAAATATAAAGTTGGAATGCATACATTTTGTGTGTTTTTCACATTATTGAGATAAAAATATTGCTCCATATGTAGTATCCATGTTACAAGATCCTTTCCATCAAACCTCCTCATATTGATCTTTGGAGTATGGTGGGTCTTCCATCGAACATTTGAGTTTATGAAATCATGATTAAAATTTATTTTGTTCTCATTGTGAGTTTCAGGCTACTATCTTTTCGCCATTAGGAATCATTTCTTGTATCAACTTTGACAAACCTTCCATGTCTTCCTTCAACCCTTCAATTATTTCTTCTATGTCTTCCATTCCATTCTTCAAACCATCCATCTTAGCTTCCACGCCTTCCTTCAAACCATCCATATTAGCTTCCATGCCCTTCTTCAAACCATCCGTCTTAGCCTCCACTCCTTTCTTCAAAACTTTGATTTCATTTTTTTCTTCTCTTTACGAGAGCGAAATTTGGTGCACTTGCTCTTGTAATTTTGATATATCATGTTGCACTTCTTCATCTTCCTAAGTCATTATAGAGTATTATGAGAGCTTAATAGGTGTTGAATTATTTTTTGGGGGCATTTTAGAACACAAAACTAGTATTTATGCTTCAATATTCCCTTGGAATCACTTCAAACTGATTTTTCAAACAAGAAATATGCAATTTGAAAAAAAATATGCACTTTTTTCTTTCTTTTCAGGAGCTCGATATTGAAATTGAATTATCTCTGCAATTTCAGATCTTCAATATCTGAAATTAGGTCTTGTAGTAGCCCTCTGAAGCTTCTTTCGAATTCCATAGGTCTGACTTGATTTGGATTCTTCAAGGAAAATTTATTCCCAATCTCCCACAATGACCTAATTATGGACTGGTTCAGTAGAGCGCACTTGTACGACATGCTACATGTTATGGTTTCCTCCTTCGACTCTGAAATTGATACACAAGAAACTACAGTCCATGTAATTTCAACCACTTTTTACATAATTCCAATCTGATGCTTAGAGATAGATTTATGAGGATTTTCCCAAGGCCACCTATTTTAGATGAAGTTTGGGAGCTTGAATAAACCATAACTTACATAGATCAAATATCCTAAAATATTGTGAACCAAGATCTGAAAATTTTACATGACATTCCTTAATATTTTGGCTTCTCGTGGTAAAAATTTCAACTTCTGAAAATTCATAGAAAACAAATTATAGCAAAAATTCCACGATGACCTGTTTGAAGCAGTGAAACCCTAGAATCCAAAGCTTTGATACCAATTGTTATGAAAACAGCTCCAAAAATAGAAGAAAAGAGAGATCAACGCCTTAGAAATAAGATGCTTCAAGGGGACAATCTCCTTTACATTACATAAATGAAAAATTCTTGGATGGTACAAATGAAAAAACCTCCTTCTATATATAGGAGTCCATGGGGTCACAATATAATCCTAGCCAACCTAACAATAATAATGTAAGGGAAAAATAATAACAATATGGGGGTTACATGGGTACAACAATAACAATAAGGGGGCTATACTAAAAACAATAAGGAACTACACTAGTAATATAGGGACCTAACACTGACATAGAGGTGCCAGATAGAGGTTGGTGGGCCCTCTGGAGAGGGTATAAGTTCTAGTGCTTCCAAGGAGATGGGGTGATTGTGAGAGCATTCCTATGCAGCGGAGGCATAGTCAGCATCTTTGGCGACATAGATTAGATATTATCAGGATGCCTGGGGAAAAGCTGAGGCCCTGATGAGGGGGATGCCCGAGGAGGGTTGGGATATACTGGGTGAGGTTGTGGTGGAGACGACGATGGCACACGATCAGGCTTGTTGACCAAATCTATGGCGCATAGTTATGAAGGTGGCCACTTCCTGTCCTATTTTGGCTTCTGATGCGGATATTGGACCTTAGGAAAGAGGGGGAGGGCCTCGATCCTAGATGTTTTTTATTTGATTGATGTATGTACCAGGGAAATCATCTATTATGAGGATGCTCCCCTGTTTTGAGGACTTATTTTAACTGGACATGAACCAATGGATGTACAATACCATATAAGAAAACATATATATATATATATATATATATATATATATATATATATATATATATATATATATATATATATATACGAGATGATATTTTTTTCTGACTCTTATTATGTGTTTGGTATACATGCTTATAGATATGATGTATGTGATTTGTGTTTTTTTTTATATATGCGATGGATATGATGCTTTATTATTCATTCTTGATGGTATATATGTGATGTATTCCATTCTAGGACTTGGTTAGCTATGCGATCAACAATGTGATTTTGATCCCTTAGTATATGTGTAAATGTGATGTGATCACAACTTCAAGCTAACATTTGTGCATGCAGATATTTCCGAAAGAGCCATGGATTGGGAACCTGAAAGCTTTTATTAAAATTCGACACAGCAAGATGGGAATTAAGGAAAACATACAGGTGACGAATAATTAGGAGGGGTAATTCACCAAGAGGCCTATGATGGCATCATATTTGGCTTGATTATTGGTGGTTGACCCAATACATAGTCGATTGGTGAGACATGGTGTCTTTTCAGGAGAGTATATGGCCCAGGTTGTTGCCACTAGGTTTTGTGACCATCGAGAAGCACCATCAACAAATATATGATGATAGGCTAGTAGATGAACCACCTACAACCAATAATGAGAGAAGGTTTAGAGTGAATCCATGATGAGATGGTCATCATAAATAATAATTCACAATGCATACATGTACATTCTAGGGTTTTTTTTATCATTCTTATGCATGGAATTTTTTTAGGTAGAGTCTATTGACGAGATTTTTGAGTCAAGTCCCATCAGGATCTAATAAGATGTATGCCCCCTTGAGGAGGAAATGTTTGACAATGTATGGAAATTTCCATAACATCTCAAACTTTCTTGTCCCTAAATCTTCTTGGGAAACATCATAGCATAGAACTAAGTCATATTCAGTGAATATATGAGGAGTGATGTTGCAATCAAATGGAGTTTTGACCCACTTTTTGTATGCTTCATTATGTTTGATAGACTCTAGATGCACCAACCTTTTCTCTAAATATTTGGTGTCAGTAAGAAGTTTTATGGCAAAGTGCAGGGTGGGGATCTCACACTCAATAGGAAGCACAACTTCCACTCCATATACTAATTGGAAGGGTTTGAACCATGTTGATTCTTTGACCACAGTGAGGTTCACCATATGCTGCATCATCATTTTGAAAAAATCGTTAATAACTTCTACCTAGTCGTTGGATTGAGAGTAGTATGGGGATTGAATTCATGAGATAAATCAAGGTGTTGGGATAATTCCTGAAATATTTCATTCTAGAAAATTTCCCCATGATCTGATACCAATTCCTTAGGAACACCAAACTGTGTTATGACATGGTTGAAGAAAACCTGTGCGGTAGTTGTTGTGATGTTATTATAGGGGCATGGATTCCACGATATACTTATGGTTACTGGATGATGGGGGGTTATGGGTCATGAAATCGATGCCCATTTGTAGAATGGGTAGCAACAATTATTGGATGTAGGGGAGATGGAGGGGCTCTAGATTTATAAGTGTATCATTGGCCTCGCTCACAATTTTTGACTGCTTGGATGGAGTCATGAAAAAGGATGGGACATAAGTAAATGACACGAAGGACTTTTTGAACAATAGCCATCCCTGAGAGGTGACCGTCGAAAGCACCATTGTGGCAATCATTTAAGACATGCTTGAATTGGTCGTGAGTGAGGCACCTACGGAGGATGGTGTAGATTCCCCATCGGTAAAGGACATCTCCCAAAAGGAGGTAAATGGGGGCTTGATGGTGTATGTGCCTACGATCATCACAAGTGAGATGAGGTTTGAACTTTTGAGTTCGTAAAAGGAGGAGAATATTTTCGTACCAAGGGTGGTCTGTTGATACAAAAAATAGATGCTCATCAGGGGGAGCATCATTAATGGGAGATCATTGGGTCTCTATTGGGATATTAGTGATGAAGTCAACAATGATTTCACCTTGTCATGAGGATGAACCACATTAGATGGTTCAAAACGTCGACCAAATCCTAATGATGTGATTAATCCGAAAGACATTTATCTACATTATGGATCACAAAATTCTTAGATATAACCTTTTTCTTTTAAGGGAATTAAAATTTAGATCAAATTCTTGTATTATATATACCCATTGAGTGTATTTATGGTTCATCATATGACGAGTGATAAAATATCGCATAGATTTGATAGTTGTTGTGATGATAGTGGTTTGAAGGATGATATACTGTCGAAGCTTTTGTACTGAGTGTACTAGGGATAAGGTAGTTTTTTCTTCTGCCTCATACTTCAATGTAGGCTCAAGTAGGTTCTTTCTCACGTAATAAATTATGTGCTCCATGTTATCTAGTCCATCCCAGACTAATACGCCAACAATGGCTACACCTGATGCTGATAGGTAGAGGGTATATTATTTCTTGCGGTCAGGTAGGCTAATCAAAGGATCTTAAGATAATGTATCTTTTAAAGCTTCAAATGATTTTTGGGCTTGTTCATCCCATTGGAAATGTATGCGCATTAATCCTTGCACACAAGTAGTGTAGTCGGGTAGAAATCATCATAATAAATTGGCCTTACCCTATAGGCTTTGTAACTTATATAATGTTTTTGGACATGGTACTTCGTTAATGGCATGGACTTTGAGAGGGTCAACTCTAATACCTTACTTGGAGACCATGAATCCTAGTAATATTCTTGCATTGACACAAAAAACACACTTGAGAGGGTTCAAGCATAGGTTATATTGTCAACATCTCTAAAAAAGAAAGTAGAGATACCCCAAATTGTTAGCACACTTCTTGGATCATATTGTAAGGTTGTCCAAATAGGCGAGGATAAAATAAGCCAAGTCATGGAAGATGTAGTTCATGGCCCGCTTGAAGGTGGCGCCAACATTTTTAAAACTAAACAACATAACTTGGTATGTGAATGTACCCCAAGGGGTGGTGAAAGCGGTTTTGTATTGATCCATATGGCGAATTTGGATCTAGTTGTACCCCTGAAATCCATCCACGAAGGATAGGACCTCATGACCAACTCAGGAATTGATGACTTGGTCGATGAATGGTGTAGGATAATTGTCTTTGGGATGAGATTTGTTCAGATCTCGTAAATCAGTACAAACGCGAATGGTGCCCTATTTTTTTATGATGGGTACAGGGTTAGAAACCAAATACGTGTAATAAATTGTATAGATAAATCCATATTTTTGGAATTTATCTATTTCCTGTTTGATTGCTTCTCCCTTAGATGGATGTAATTAACGTCATTTTTGTCAGGTAAGATGGGTATCACGCCATGTGTCAATATGGTGTTACACAATGGTGGGACTGATGCCTAGAATCTCTGAGTAATCGCATGCAAATATATCCTTGTATTCCTGGAACAAATTTTTGTATGAAGTTACCTCTTCCGGAGAACATGTTACCCACAATGATATTTCTTCAACCTTTCTTGGTTTGTTTGAAATATTTACCTTAATGGTAGGTGAAATATTTGACATGTTTCCTTCATCGAACACATTGGGCACTGTGATGGGTTTTTTAAACCAATATACTATTCTTGATGGTAGGAAGTCTTTATATTCTATGGCGCAAATATCGTGGGTTGGTGTGTTAGTAGGCACAAATTCTTTTTCAAGTAAAAAAAACAAGCAATCGTGCATGGTGTCCTATGGAAATTCGAGTTCCATCATGGTCTCTATAATATATTAATCTGAGTGAAAAATATCATCTAAAATTGAATTGGATTGTATGAGGCAATGAACAAGGATTTTTGGCCTAGCAGTGCTAGTTCACAAGAAATAACATTATTTAGTAGTTGATTTCATGGAACCAAGAAAGGTTGACAACATGTAGATAGGATGGGCATGCACCATCGATGTTGTTACTACCGTTGTGGTAGTTTTAGCAGTTTCGACACCAAAAAATGATGATTAGACAACATGAATCATGGTTCCTATGGATGAGGATATGAATCATATGTGATGTTGTGTGTTTTCGACATTAGGTGGTGGAAGAATATCCATAATGGCCGGTTTATAGTGAGTGGGAGGGATTTCTTATGACCTTGTTGGTGTACAAGGAGCAAATGATTCTTCTCCAATAGGAGGTTGACTCTAAATCCTAATATGTCTAAATGTTTGTAACATATGGTATGTTTATGTACTATGAGAATATTGGTGCAAATGTTGCACAAGGGGCTGGTAATAACTGAATAGATAGTGTTTGAGTCAGTACTACTCATAGCATAAGATGATGAGGCATGGTTAGGGTCATGAGATGGGGAATTTCTAAGTGCTTTCTATATTCGGGTATTATTATTATTATGTTGTGACTTTCAAGGGAGGGTTTGGCTTAAAATTTCTCTTTCTGCTCTAAAACATGTAAGGTATTGATAGTTCCTCATATTATGTCATTGAGAGAATATGCGACAATAATATCATGTGATTTTATCTTTTTTGGAGAGATGAATTTGAGTAATTTGGGCCACTAAGAGAAAGACGTCATTAAACATACCCAATTCCCAACATTCATTCTCAAGGTGGTTGGGTTTATCGCATAGGGCACATGCGAGGGGTGGCTTCGACGAGGTGGCTTGAGGGCGTTTGGTATTTTTCCTTGATCTATATCAATGATGGTGAGAGGGGAAGGGTTGAACTAAGGACGATAATTTTTCCTCAAACACACATAATATGACCTAGATGATTCATCCCTTTGAGGTGAGTTTTTGTAGGAATATTTTGTGTCCGATCCGACTAAGTCATAGTTTTCGGCAATGAATTAGCACATGAAGTCTAACATAGATCCAAAATGGGAAAGATGAGGGAAGTGTCGCGCGTGATGGTTTCCTACACAAATATGGAAAGTATGATGTATGCATCTGGACATGTTTCTTTGGGAAACTTGGTTTACTAGATACTATCAGTTGAATGCCCATAATTCGAGGCACTGGGTGATCAAATGGTTTGGCTCATCACATAAGGCACATGGCGGGGAAGGAGGGGTGTACTCCACTTTCCTTATTTTATTGTGGGGGATTTGGTGGTAATGTTATGAGCATGAAGCTAATTCTTCTTGTACATAAAGGATGTTTTGGATCCATCATTAACTAGGTGTGTGGATGGTATTAATGGAGCCTTAGAATTGGCTTGCAAATTTGCACTTAATGTATCTTGATTTCGAGGGATTTTTGGGAAATGATGGGTGTAATGCTCATATTCCATGAAAATAGTGCATGCATGGTTAGTGTGCAATGACTTGTTATGTACTATTTCAGCCTTTTATCTAATTGATAGAGTTGGGTCACAGTTGTTTTTGGGGCATGTAGAAGAGCTTTTAATTCTTCTAACATGGGTCAGATGTTGGTAGGGTGGCCAACTACTCTGCACAAAGCATAGGGTGGAAGCGCCTTGAAGACTTTGGGGCATCCGATTTCTTCCCTTTCTTCTTGTCCCTCTTGGTGGCACAATCTGGTGTTGATACATGTGCTTCCTGATCTATGATGGCCTCTTTAGGGGCTATGGGTATGTCTCCTGTAGAGGTGACATCTGAGTTCATTGACATGGCCAGAGGGGCTAGATACCATACCGGTATCGTGAGAGCCATATTTGGAAACGTAAGTGTTTCCACGGCTTGGTGTGAGACAAAAATAGGTGGAGGGTATAAAAAGGGGGTTTGGGTGATGACATATGGGAGGAATGTTGAGTCAACAACATCGACACTCGGGGTGTCGGATACTGGTTCCTGACTCGGTTGGGTGTTTGATGAACTCATTATGCACATCGGAGCTCCCGTGGTTGCGGGAACATATTTCAAGAACAAAGGGGGTTCTCAAGGGCATGTACTGAGGATAGTGGATGGTATGAACTATCTAGGACCAAAATCTGTGTATGTTGCAATAAACTCTAGAGAACATCCTACGTATGGTAGGACGCCATCAAGGGAAGTTATTTTATTCTTCTTGTAATACATGAGATGGTCAAATTTAATGACTTTCCCTTCATGGGGGAACATAATTACCTTGATTACGAAGGATTATACTACATTCATTGCATTCATATAAATCCAACCAGGAAGGATTTTGTAATCCAACTATTTGTCCAAGACTTCAATGTCAATAAGCACAATTTTTTCAGTGATATGTATATGTACATGTTGGTATAGACCTTTGGGGACCTAAGGATGCCCATCATATGCTCTGAGCATAATTTTAGATGGTTTGAGTTCTGAAGACCCTAATTTATACCAAACTATTTTGGACATGATACATGTGGATTCTCCTTCATTAACGATGCAAAAATGAATGGTAATATTTTGGATTGAGACCAAGATTTTGAAGGTGACTAGTGAGGGGATTTATGGGCCAAATTTATCCAGATCAAAAAACATTAATCTAGAATTTGAAGGATTGAATGCAAAAAATAGGTATTTCCTTTGGACTGGGCATGATTGTAGGACTTCTAATGCAAACATAACTGAAGAAGATTGAGCCAAGTCATGGACTATGTCATATCTATGAGTAGCCTTTGATTTATTTTGTGTTCACTGTTAGGGCCCTTTCACCATTTTTAGCATAGGTTCTATAGGAATCCGATGAATGGTCAATTTTTTTATAGGAATTTCCATTGTTGAGGTGGATATATTGGTTTTTGGGGGAGCTTCATAATTTCTATTTCATGTTTGTAGGAGAATATCTTCCCCTGTCATGTAAATAATAGAGTTAGCATTATTATGGGGGTTCCCTCCAGGAGTATTTGCTTGGGATGGTTGTTATTGTTGAGTATTAACCACTCCTTGATGGGGGAAAGGGTCTTTCATTACTACAGTTTCTTTTTTTTCCCTCCTTGTCCCCTATTATCCTGAATCCTTTTCAATTCAGGGAGTTGAGAACAATAGTGGGTGTAATGACCATATTCCCTGCATATGGTGTAAGAAAGATTTTTCCTTATAATCATGTTCTTATTTTTCCTTTGTGAGTTATTTTTGGTTTGTTCCTAGTTTTGATTCTGGTTAGGGTTGCCCCCAACCTAAATTCATTGGGGGAATTGTTGATTATATCCCCCTCACCAGGTTCTCCCTTTCGTTTGCTAGTTGTTTTTTTTTTTAAACATTAGGTCGATTTGTTGTATTCACCTAGTCAAATGATGACTTTTGTTGAGCATGGGAGGGTTGCACTAGATTAACTCCTATGTTATTTTGTGTTTCTGGGTTATTCCTTTTTTTTGTGGGGAAAGGAGAATATTAATTTCCTTTCCCCTACTTGGTATATGGATTCTGGGAAGAGGACATTGTGTGTATATTCCTAGAAGATTATTTGTTTCCCTACAAGGGAATATGAGGTTCTCCCTGTGGGGGAGAATATTGGCTAACCCTATTAACCTTATTATACATCTCTATGGTTTGACCAGAATAATATCTTGGTGGTGTAGTTTGGCTAACATCCAATGATGGGTTATTGAAAGAGTATCTAGGATACTAGTAGGTGTTGCTAGGTTTCCTTTGGGTTATGGACCCTATCAATCTGTCAACAACATTGGATGTTCCTGGTGTCTCTTGTCTAAATGTTTGTAGTCAGGGGCGTTTGGTAGTAGATGATATAGGTATCCATACTGAGTGTAGATAAGATATAACTATCTAGATTTACTGATGGCTTCTTCCTCATTTTGTGGGTTTGAATTAGTCACGTGTTTGGAGATTTATGTAGTAAGATATCTCAAAAAGAGATAGAGGAGGATTTTAGCCTAAAGTTTAGCTTTGCACAAACTTTGGCATTTCTGACATTTGTGGATATGGTTTGATATGTGTATAACAGGTGTTTTCTTGAAGTGAGTTAGGAGTTTCAGGCCCAAGTCCTGTTGCATGGGGAGCTTGAAGAATGTGAGGAAAGTGGTATTTATGGAGCCAAAGTATCGATGTGTCCCAGATGGTTGACCTATGTACCATTTCGCCACGGCCCACATAAGGGTGGGATGGAACTAACATAGACGAATAGTATCTTCTGTGATGTTATTAGAGGAACACCACAAGTGAAAGGTCAGGACATGATTTCTAGGATCTTCTCCTTATTTTCCTTCAAATTTAGGAACATCAAAAGGTAATTTGGTAGGCATGGGTGGTTAATTGGCGCCTTGTGTTATAGGATCATTAGTTAACTAGCTTAAATCAGGTATATTTAAGGAAGCTAAAAATGGGACCTGAAAGTTTTTTTTCATCAAAAAACAATTTTTAACTGTTATATGTAAAGGGGTCCTCCATGGGGAAGTGTGAGGAGAACCAGCTTGATGGGTGACTCATGGAATTTCCAAAGGAGTAGTATGTGGGATCTCCAAAGGGGTAGTGTGTGGGGACCCTTGCGGGGTCATGAAAAGTGTGATTTGATAGGGAGGGGTCTTGAGAAAGGTTGCAACAATAAAGGAAGATACTATAATGGTGGTTGTGTGATTTCCTCTACAACTAAATGGCGGGAGGCCTAGCACTCCTCCTAGTAATGGGGGGAGGTTTAAAAAACGTCTAGATCGACGGGAAGCCATGGGGTACCCTATGGTGTTGAGTAATGTATGTGTTACTTTGTGTGTTTGAGGGAAGGGCATATATATCAATGCAATAAAACCACATACATAAAACAAAATGAAAATGAAATGGTTATTTTCCTTTAAAAATTAAGCTATGTGATCAATTGAACAAAGAATGTTTTTCATTTGTTGCATATAATAAAAAAAATCCTATATAGACCTAATCATCCTTGCCACTCTCAAAGCAACTAGGCCTTGTGAAGATATATTCAGTTGGGTATTAGGAAAATTTCCTGAAAGAACTGGAGCTGCTTTTGAGTAGCTGAATAATCGACCAAGGTAATGGATGAGGCTTTAGTGCTTCATACACCTCCACCTATAGGGAAAGGATTAACCATATTTTGGCCACTAAAGTACCTTCATCCCACGTGAGAATTAAATTCTTTAGCTTCTTTGTAGTTAGTTACCAGTAATGAGCACTAGATGGGTCGAGTAGCCCCAAATAGTACTGCATGCACTCGACATAAGCTAAACCCCCTCTAAATCGGGTCTATGTTATGCTAGGGTATTATTTTCCATGGGATGATTGAAGGATTTTAAACACATTAAAAGTCAACTTCTATGTATCATATATGTAACATGACCATAGCGGCTTATGGGATGCCTACCTCCAATGGAACTAACTTGAAATATAAATTATTTTGTGGCCCCTATGGGGAGATCTAGTTGATTCAAGTAATGGTTGCTTTTAGGAGTCTTAATTTTCTTTAGGGTGTGATATGGTAAGAAAAAATAAGCAAAGTAAAAAATATTTGTAAACTCGATTTCCTCTTATACAAGGCCCAAAAACACTTAGTGTGTGGCAAAGCGAACATACAAAGTGTGATAAGATGTTGATATATGACAACCATTTACTATCTCTCCATAATTACACTGAGTTTTGGTTATTCCTTGCAAAAATAGATGATGTGCGAATAATGGGCCTCTTACTCCTTTTTCCTATTACACTATATGGCTCTAAAGGGAGATGGGAAACTCAAGTAATTTTTAAAAAGTGTTCATATGCAAGCCCAAATTCACCAAAAAAATTCGAGGGAAGCATAGACTACTCACTTTGTTTTAGTAACAAGATTTATGGATGATGAGGCACTTACTCCTTCACTCATTAAGCTATATAATTTCCATAAAATTTAGCAAAATAGTTTGAAAAACATATGTGGAATTTGGCCACTTACTTTTCTCCCTAATTAAGCTATGTGTGTATTGCAAATACAAATGAAAAATAATCCATTAGTAAAGAAATTAGGAAAACCTAAAAAGACTGTAAAACAATGCAGAGGTGAAGGAAATTCACTAAATTTTGCCAATCATGTGAGAAAAGAGAAAGTACAAGGAATTTTTTGCTCTCTATAAACTGCGTTGGTTTTCTATGAACAGGCACACAAACATACATTATATGGACAAATTTTGCACGACTGCATGGATTTATGGACAAAAGTCACACTGTCATGCGGATTTATGGAAAAAAGTTGCATGGTCACATGGATTTGTGGATAAAAGTCACACTTTCATGCGGATTTATGGACAAAAGTCGTAGGGACACTCTTTTGTATGGAAAAAATACACACGAATGACAAAAAATATTGAATATTCAAGATTCTCAGCTGAAAACAGGTCCAAGAGGTCCTGAAAAAAATTCCAAAGAGGTGATAGAAGCACAATGGAATGAAAATGCAAAGAGAAGGTCTTACAAACACAACCTTTATAGTGAAGAAAAGGAAATAGTGAAGTCACCAATTCTGTGTTAGTGTTTTTGAGAAAATGGAGTACCAAATAACACCTCCTTAGTACTTGGTTGTTCCCTGCAAAAGGTCATAGGTATATTTGGGGTTGTTAGTGTACAAAATTAGATAAACAAAGCATTGCAAATGGCTAAAACAATGCATCTACAAACATAAACTAAACAAAGAGATAATTAAACGAACTAATGCTTAATGAAGAAAAAAAGTCAACAAAATAATGGAAAAAGGCTCCCTTTATTGACTGTTGGTGGTAGAAGATGAATGCCAAACACTTGAAGATAATTATTTGAGCTATGGTGCTCAAAAACCCTCAGCAATAATGTCCCTTTTCTCAATATCTTTACAATCTTCTCCTTTGTCTAAAAATAAGTATGAATACTCTCTCAATGGTGGAATCTTCTACTATCACTAAGATGATAGATTGCTTACAAGCAATATGGCCAACATTCTAGTGCTCTTACTTCCTCAGCTTCAACAGTGAAATGTGGTGTTTCACTGATAGGAATTTGGCCATCATAACATTGTCTCAAATTTTGGTTCTCCCATGGATTGTTTATATATAATTTTTGAATCCATGTTCCCTCTCTTGGTTCATGAATGGTAGTGACTCAAGAGTAGGAAAAGATTAATCCATTGAGGGTTGCATATCTTCACGATGACTCCAATTTAGTTTTCCTTGATTTGCACATTTTAGGGAATCATCCTCCAAGTGTAGGAAGTGGTCCCGAATTTTTCGAGTCGTATCTTTCCTTGACCATGTGGATTTCAGAGAAAAATTTGTGTAGGCACACATTTAGCCTTCTTGTATGGTCTGTGGTCCAAATTTCTTATAGGAAACCTTGGGAGAAACAAAATTTTTAGAACTTCCATAATGTCTTCAGCTGTAAAATATTTATATGTACGTTCTAATGGAAAACCTTAGGTGTATTTTAGAGTGTATGATTTTATGGTGTTAACACATGGCATAAAAATAATAATAAATAATAAAAGCATGTTTTTTACATACATACTCTTAGAAGGTTCAAATGGTCATGAAATTTCAACCCCGAAAAATGATCCTCCACAACAACACAGCGCCATAGTGAAGACCCATATAAAGAAGGCATCCTCACACCCATTATAACTTCCTTTTCCAAAGAAATATCATATTTCTTTAAAATCCATGGGACATCACATTATTTAAAATACCAAGAGGGAACAACCTCTCCTTTACTTTCTTGTATTGGCTTATGTTTATTTTTAGTTTTTGAAGACATATATCTCTCCTATTAACCAATGTGTCATTTTATTTCTATGATACATGCCTCCAAAAATAAAATCAAACATTTTTTAATATATGCATTGAATCTAGTAAGCAGGAAATCTTAATATGCTCCCAATATTGAAGCTCATAAAAGAACATTTTCCTTTTCATCCTAATGGGAAATTTCTCAACATAGTTGTCAAAGAATTATATTGGATCATCAAATGTAGGCTCCCCATTTTAATTGAATAGTTATGTCATCTCCTTCTCCTTCTCTCTCATATGCTCTAATCCATTTAGCTAGTGTCAATATTGTAGGCCTTTTGATTCTCTCTAGTTTACCATTGATAGCAGATGTTTCTCTGATGTAAGGGTGTTATTCTAGGAGGAATACCCTATAGCAGTCATAGATTGGATTTTGTAGGTGGTTGTACCACCTAGCCTTCGAACAAGGTCAAGAAAATTTATATCCATGATACCCTTTTGTTACAAGACTTGTGAAATTATTGTATACAGGGCATGTTAGTGATATTGAAGATCAAAAAAATTGCAAAAAATTAAATTAATATGTGAAATAATATTGTTACATATATAAAAGGTATCAACGATATGAGCATCAACCCCTAGCCCATAATTCTAGAGTGCATATAAAAAAATTGCCTCCATGGCAATCATATCTCGTAAGTAATCATCCATACCAACCTCTATTTGATTTCCTCTGCTGCCAACTTGTGATGAAGAACTTCTATTGTTGTATTCATTCCTAATTGGTGAATCTAGAGATAGTGGGAATTGAATAGGTGGTTGATTCAACTATTATTTGTATGCTTCCTCTCTAAGTATTTCTCTTAATGCGGCCTTATCTCGATTTGACATTGTATTGGGGTGCACCGAAATATGTAGGTGGCTCGCTCATCATGACTAGAATCCTAATTTCAAAAAATATTGAACATTAGTACATCAATGATATTAGTAAGTACAATGAAATTGGTTTGTTGAAATTACATTATACCAAAAAAATTATTACCTTCAATAACCCAATATTACAACTGGAAGATGGCATGATACAATTGGCAGGGTAAAGCGGCTATCCATTTTCATCTACCAATTTTTTGTGGTATGTTGGTCCTGATAAGAGCTTCTGACATTTTTAAACTGGTGGAATATTTTCTGCAACTGAACTCGATTCTAAATTAGGATCCTGCAAGTTTGGATACATTTTTATTCAAATTGACATGGAGAAAAAACAAAAATAAATCAATTAGATAATCAAAATATAAATAAAATATGAAATTAGTGGAGATGGAAAGGGACAAGTCCATGAAGGACTTTGAGAAATATGGAATGAGATAGAATTTGAAGAATTGACCATTTGATATTATGAGATTTTCTCCTCGCATTTGACCAAAATCAGCAATAAATTTTTGTGTACATACCTAAAATTAATTTCTAGAACCATATAACCACAATCTAGATTTCAATATAGTTTTCAAACCATTTTTCAAGAATAAGGTGACTTTAAGAGGAATTTTTATACTATGAACTATTGTAACTCATGTGGATGCATCCTAAAGGATAATTTGAGATGATTTTTCCATTTTATGTGAAAATAAAAATTTAGATAACTTTTAAAGCATATTGGTGTTCTTGTAAAAAAAACCGCAATGATGTGTTTAAATAATAAAAACATTGATGCATTAAAATAGTAATTGCATCAGTTTCTGAGATTTCGAAAAAAAATTGAATTCTATCATATCGGTAAGTTAAAAAATTTTGGTGCACCTATAAGTCATCTTAATCGATGCATGTTGCTATTAAATGCAACAACACATTTTAATATGAAACACACTAGTTTCTCAAAAAACTGGAAAAAAAAGGCAGGATTTAATTTTTTTCAAATTGAAAAATGAGCAGTAAGTTATTTTTCAAAATCTAATTTCATAAAGTCTTATAAATAGTAAGAATTTATTCACTATTTCATTATTTTTCCCAAAAATTCAAGGGAGATATTTGAAAGAGAGACATACTGGAAGCATCATGGAGCAAAAAATTACTTTGGAACAAGATAACTATTTCGAAGATCAGAATTTGACTGGTATGGTGATTCACTCAAAACCCTGCATAGTAAAAATTTTGAATTTTAATGTTGATTTTACTAATAATTTTTCTTACAATTTCTGTTAGATTTAATTAGAATTCAGAAAAAAAAAATAACAACCCTACATAGTAAGAATTTTACTATTGATTTTACTAATAAAAAATTATAATCTTTGTTGCTATTAAGATTTAATTGAAATTTAGAAAAAAAAAATCAATACTTACCTTAAGCCCCTGCTTCTTCTTGCTTATGTGACTGCATTTTAGATTTAATGTATTTGTGTTAGTATATATAAGGCAGTTGACATGTAAATTAGGGGATCCACTTATTGAATCAAATACAAACACTTTTGGCCATGTCCATTTTTTTTAAACGAATTTTGTTTATCTATTCGCCATGTGCAATATAGTGCACTGGTGTGCCTCTGCCAAATAGCATCATTGAGTCCAAAAAAATTGTGTTTATTTTTTTATGTTTTTATTTTTACTGTGATGGTGGTGCTTTTATCGTTACATATCGCATCATCATAATTTAAAGTTCGATAAAAAAAAAAGTATTTTTCATTGTCAATGCTAAACAATTAAATGCCTCGATGTGTTTACTAAATTAAAGGCACCGAGGAATTTATGCACATAACTGCACCATCTACCATACCTATTTTTGGATGAAAATTAAGTAATTTATTTATAAAATATATTTAATGACTTCTATATTGAATGGCATAAGTTTTATATTGATAAAAAATGTCTGAGAAGGTTTCAAGTAAAAAAAATATTGATTATCACAATGATATCACATCCTAAAAAGTAGAAAACACAGGTTATTTGTAAATTCATTACAAAACTGATCTGGATTTATGTAGGAACGCAACAGAATAAAAATATAACCATAAATACAAAGATGCGGTGGAAAAATCACTTCATTTCATTAATATCAAAGAACTGAAATTTTCTTATAGACAAAATGGAAATAAACTAGCTAGGGCAGTGGTAGATATCTCTGAGAAGAGATGTGGTGGCTATAGGCCTTTGAACTGAGTTACAATGAGGCTCGAGGGCCTATTTATTATTTAGAAACAATGGAAAACCCTAAACATCCAAAACCCTAACCCTAGGAGATGAAGTGCCAAAACTATGGGCCCCGTTTGGGTAAATTCGTGTTTCAACTTCCCGGGGACGTAACTTTGGCATACAATCTCCATTTGATGTGAACCATACCTCGTTAGAAAAATATATCTAAGGACTACAAATTTTGAGTGAGCAACATCAGTCCATGGACCCATGTTGCTCCCGGTTTTCCAAAAAAACATCATTTAGGGCCTCAAAACGGCTCTGGAAGTTCATGACCCAAAAAACTGCTAAAAATAGTAAGTTGTGTTGAAACTGAGAAACTGAAAGAGACAATGGTGGGGCCCCAAGTGGAATAGGCGAGTGACCACCAATATCCACCTGGATCATTCCTCCCCCCTTAGGAAGCAATGGTACCCATTGCGTTAAGTTCCTCCATGAGATGAGGAAACTTCTGCTGAACTTGGTCCCTGGTGAACCACTTTCCTTGGTACAGGAGTTGGCCAGCTTTGACAACCTGATACAATTGGATCTTATGTTGGAAAGTGTTCTTGATTTGCATGTCCATGATAAATTCTATGGTGGCCTATTCCATGTAGTCTAAGTTTAACTCTGTTGGCAGATGTGTTGAATGAGCTCGATGAAGCTATTTGCTTTGTCAACTTTCAACTGGACATGAGCCGAATCGGCCTGAGTAGCCGCAAATGGCATGGCTACGTCAATGGGACATAGTGGCTGGAATCCCAAGCCCACCTGAAAGGGGCTATGGATGATTGAGCTGTGGAGAGCTCGGTTATAACTATGTTGTACATAGGGAAGGCTCTCGTTCCATGTGCGTGGATGCTTGGAATTGTACATGCGAAGAATGTGTACAATCATTTTGTTGACGAACTCATTCTGGCCATCTGTTTGGGGATGGAAAGCTGTGGAATTGGTGAGCTTGGTGTCCAGCATTGACCAGAGGCTGGACCAAAATGTGCTGAGGAACCTGCTACCTCGATCTGATATGATAGACTGTGGGATCCAAAATTGCACCCATACTCATTCGAAGAAGAGTTTAGCAATGGATTCTGCTGTGATATTCTTCTTGCAGGCCACCATAATGGCCATTTTCGAGAATCTGTCGACGACAACGAAAACACAGTCATTTCCATGCTTAGTAGAAGGCAGGCCCAACATGTAATCCATGGAGATGGATTCCGAAGGTTGACTACGGGTAGGTAGCGGAGTATATAGGCCTTGCTTCTTGATGGTCGATTTGGAAATGGCACAAGCAGTGCAAGATATGATGTGCTTCCCGACATCCTTTCGAAGGTTCAGCCAATATAAATACTTCTGTAGTACTTCTACTATTTTCTCGACCCTGAAATGCCCAGCGACTCGACTGTAGTGTGCTTCCCATATCATCTTGGCACGCTCGCTTGAAGGAACACAAAGATGTCCCAGGTGACATAAAAGTGCATCTTGGAGGTGAAAACTTGGAACTTGCATACCCCCCAAGAGTACCTTTTATGTGTGGCCAAATTCTGGGTCGCTCTCGTAGAGAATTAGCTAATCAGAAGTCTCTTGTCCACAAGAGTTGAGAACGGTGGTGAGAGCCACGATCGGTGGTTGGCTGAGACAGTCTGCAACATTATTGGTTCTACCCTTCTTGTACTTGATGTTCAAATGAAACTTTTGCAGATATGTGGACCACTTCCGATGGTGATAATTCTGCAACTTCCCTTGTGTCTGTATGAACTGCAGGGGTCGATGGTCTGTGTGGATGATTGTTTCCTTCCCCAAAATGTAATGCTTCCATTTTCGACAAGCTTGCACAATGGAATACATTTCTTTGTCATAAGTGGGATACTTACGAACTGTGTCAGACAATGTCTCACTGTGATATGCCATTGGATGTCCCTGTTGAGTAAGAACCACCCCAATATCATAGTCAGAGGCATTTGTCTCAATCTAAAATGGCTGTTGCAAGTCTGGTAACGTGAGCACTGGGGTAGAACAGAGGTGATTTTTCAATTCCGTAAATGCCTTCTGTTGAAATTCCGACCAAGATAATTTTTCTTTCGCTCCTCCCTTGGTGACTTGACTCAAGGGCCAAGTGATATGAGAGAATCCCAACACAAACCTATGGTAGAAATTAGCAAGACCCAGAAAGCTGCGAAGCTCTGTTATAGTGGTTGGGGCTGGCCAATCCCGAATGACTTGGATCTTGGTTGGATCCACATGCACCCCCCTTCATCAATAATGTATCCCAGATATTGAACCTGGGTCATGCCAAAAGTTCACTTCTCCAAATTGGCACATAACTTTTGTTGCCGTAGTGTTTGGAGGACTTTTCGGATGTGGTGGAGGTGCTCTTCCCAAGTCTGGCTGAAGATCAGAATGTCATCCAAGTACACCAGTACAAATGAGTTGTTGAATGGCCACAAGATGTCGTCCATAAACCTCATGAAGGTTGCGGGAGCATTCGTCAACCCAAAAGGCATGATCTGCCATTCGAAAAGGCCTTCCTTGGCTTTGAAGGTAGTCTTCCACACATCGGAGGGTTCAATTGGTACCTTGTGATACCCAGACTTCAAGTCGATCTTGCTGAAATATTTCGCCCCTTTGAGTGGGTCCAGAAGGTCATCAATCCGTGGGATCGAGTACCTATTCTGGACAGTGATCTTGTTTAGCACCTGATAGTCAATAAAAATTCTCCACGTCCCATCCTTCATCTGTATCAACACGATTGGGCTCCCACATGGCGATGAACTTGGTCGGATGTGACCTTTCTGCAGTAGCTCCTAAATCCACCTCTTGATTTCATCGTTCTCCAGAACAGAGCGTCGATAGATCAGTCCATTGGGTAGCGGCGCACCTAGGGTCTGATCAATCGGGTGCTTGACCTGATAGTGCAAAGAAACCCCTGTGGGTGAGGTGAAGTTGTCCTCGTACTCCTCCACAACCTTGTCCATTTTTTTTTGTCATGCAGAGGAGCCCTGTCTGGAGGTCGTGGCCACAATATTCTTCTTTCCCTGGGGGCGGATCATCAGGAAAACGAATTTCCTGGTTTGGGAAATGAGCTTACTACATTTTTTTGCAGTAACCAAAGAGATAGCGGCAGGAGGTGGTACCTCTGGGATCCTGTACAACTTATTTCCCAAAGTAACAATAACAGCGTGAGGCTGAGACTCTCACATAGCATGACGCTTCCACAAGTATGGTTGTCCTAATAATACATCGGAAACATCAATAGGAGCAACGTCACATAATTCCTCATCCGTGAAGGGCTTGATGCTATAGGGAAGGTGACACTGCTGGCTGACATAGAGATCTCGTCCTTGGTGAAGCCACCCGATGGTGTATGGATGTGGGTGAGTTGTGGTCGGCAAGCCCAACTACTTCAGGGCGTCTGTTGAAATGAGGTTCTTTTGGCTCCCATTGTCGACAATGAACTTTATTGGGGAGCCCTTTACCCACATCTGGGAGTGGAAGAGACGTTCCTCCTCCTCTGGATCTTCCAATTCCTCCTTCTAGATCTTCGTAGTGGCAACAGTGGCATTGGGCTCTGCATCAATAATTTGTTTCCCTTTTTCATTCCCCTTGTCAGGTTCTGATTCAGAGTCGAAGTATGCATCTCACTAAGAAGCCCTCATCTCAACCACTAGCAACTGCTTGGCCTGACACTCACTTGTGTTGTGATTGGAGCTCTTATGGAACTCACACCACTTTCCCGTGTCCTTATTTGGCTTTGTGGTGTTGTTCTTTGCTTGTGGCTTCGACAGGTTGTCTTGAGCCACCATGCCTTGGATTTTTCCTTTGTTATGCAGTTTGGGAGCACCTTTCCCTTGCTTTTGATTCACAGATCCAAAGTCTCGCTTCTTCTGTTTGAATTTCTGCTCAATCTTGGCAGCATATTGTTATGCTGTACCAAGCGAGGAGATGTCAAGGAACTCCATTTCCTCCTAAATGTATCTATGCAGACAACTGCGATACTTTAGCACTAGATGTTTCTCTGAATATTTGATACCCAACTTTGTGTGCTGGGTATGGAACAGATTCGTTAGCTCATGCACATCTTGATCCCTTTGTTATCGCAGCATGGTCCATTGTATGTACTTGTTCTCATAGCTCCCCACGGGATAGTACTGTTCCTTGATGGCATCTCAGAAAGAATTCCAAGTTGGTACAGCCGAGAATAGAGAGGTTTCTGTCTGGTCCTTGTTCTCACAGTAGGTTTCCCACTAATCCTTGACATGGGGGGTAGCTTTGAGGAGTGCAAAAGTAATTTTCTCCCAGTCAGAAAAGTCATGAACTGAGAAATATCCTTCTAATAGATTCAACCATATATCTACGACATCTGCATCTATTTGACCTTCAAATATGGGAATTTCAAAATTTACTTGTACCTTAAAAGGAGTCACACCTCCAAAGTGGTTGTTGGATGCAGATGCACTGCTTGTGGGCAGCCATTGAAGGATCTAGGAAAATTTATCCATCATAGCATTCCTTTGTTTTTCTAGGGCCTCCTCGAGCAATATTTTGATAGGATATCCTACTCCCTCATCTTTCTTTTCATCCCCCATGGGCGTTCGTCGGGGTTTGCGAGGTTGATCTTGCAAAGGTTCCACCAGATCGAGCCCTAACTCCTTATACCCCAACCTCATTGGGGACATGAAAAGAAGGATCAAGAAAAAGTAGACCACTATGATACCACTGATCCAGATTTATGTAGGAAAGCAACAGAATAAACATATAACCATAAATACAAAGATGCAGCAAAAAAATCACTTCATTTCATTAATATCAAAGAACTGAAATTTTCTTACAGATAGAATGGAAATAAACTAGCTAGGGCATTGGTAGCTATCTCTAAGAAGAGATGTGGTAGCTACAGGCCTCTGAATTGAGTTACAATGAGGCTAGAGGGCCTATTTATCATTTAGAAACAATGGAAAACCCTAAACATCCAAAACCCTAACCCTAGGAGATGAAGCGCCAAAACTATGGGCCCCGTTTGGGTAAATTAGTGTTTCAACTTCCCGGGGACGTAACTTTGGCATACAATCTTTGTTTGACGTGAAACATACCTTTTTAGAAAGATCTCTTCAAGGAATACAAATTTTGAGTGAGCAACATCGGTCCATCCCGGTTTTCCAAAAAAACGTCGTTTAGGGCCTAAAAACGGCTCTGGAAGTTCAGGACCCAAAAAATTGCTAAAAATAGTAAGTTGTGCCGAAACTAAAAAACTGAAAGAGAAAATGGTGGGGCCCCAAGTGGAATAGACAGGTGACAACCAATATCCACCTGGATAAAAAACTAACAATGTTTGAACTATATGTAAATTTAACTGATATGTATTGGTTAGTGTGTGCCATGAAAAGCCACAAAATGAGGAAGCTTGATAAGATTTTTAATGATCTAAGTGCAAAAAATGTAAAATCCTAATATAAAAATTGTAGAAGTATTAATTACGTGAATAAAAAATTAATATTCAATATGAGTTTTTTTTTTTAAATTTCCATTAATAATATAGTTAAGAATATTAGATAACATATTTCAAACAATCTATTAATTCACATATGTTTATTTTTCTACAGGGACTAACAACAAAGGATAAGAATGTGATTCTAAGAAAACAAAAATTATAGAACATATAAATGATGATGAATTGGTCCTTAGCTCATCTGGGGTGGTGCTGGAGGTTAATGGAATAGGGAAAAAGTTTTACAAAACTATAAGGGATATGTTGGAATGAACGTATAGACATACTTTTCACTTACAATACAAAAATCAATCCAATGATTCCAAGAACTTAATCTATATTTAAACTACAGGAAGTGTTTCTAGAGTAATGGTCAATGAGACTTGTTATACTTGCAATAGGAAAAACATACACAAAAAATTAATCATTCAAAAAGTAATATTCCTAATTAAAATGCTTTTCTAGAAATATATGTATATATTACTACAAAGAATTCATTTATTAATATCAATTTTGTTATATTTAGTTTTCATATATCAATATAAAAATATTTTATTTCCTTTTTAGGAAGATTATCCAAAGACTCAACGAGCTGACATCCAAAACTTGTCAGTAGGAATGTCCAAAACATTTTACAAGGATATGTTCAAAGAAATGGACATAATTTCATCACAAGAGGAGTCATATCAATAAAAATGTGCTTCAAATGTATGTAATCATTGATTTTTTCTATTAGATGCATATAAACAAATAATTTAGCATTAAATATTAATTTTCAATGATTTTCTGGCAGAAAAGAAAACAAAATGGAACTCATTCAACACATAAAACAAGAAGACAAGGAAGAAAACAGTTGATATCAACGTTTTGAGTAATTGTTAATATTTCCTTATAACAATTTAAGATTTCATTTTTGTATATTTTAAGTTGTTTTACAACAACCATCCTTGAATATCTTCAAATAGGTGCTAGCATACAAAGAAGAGTCGCTGGAATAATTGACTGAAATTGGGTTAAATATGGGTTGTGATTATATGTTGGCATATCAAAAATTAATTGTGGAATTTATAAGTATCTATGTTGTTTTACTTATTTTAGGTTTTAATTAATAGAACAAAAAAAGCCTTTATATTAAATCTATGATTTATTATGGGGTTTAAAACTTGTGGGAAACAAAGTATGGAACTATGATGATGCAGGGTAAATCATCTCTAGATCAATATTGTTTTCTTCTCCTTTGTTGCACAAAAAATAATAATCTCTCTATACAATTATCCTATCTTCGTATCTAGACCACCTGTCTCCTCTGCTTCCACTATAGCAAACTGGAAAACACACTCAGGTCGAAAACTTCTCTGTCCTATGAAAACCTACGTTTTCATGTGTTGAAGATGGAAACAAGAAATAGTGAAGGAGGCATCCTGAAACATCTTTCCTGATCCTAGTTGGAAAGTGATCACCAAAACTAGGTGGGGGCCACACAGGTGATTTTTGTCGCAAAGTCTATTTTTAGACTATGTCTATTTTTAGACATATGGATCATGGTCTATGAGTTGCAGGATGCTATTTGTGGATGGTTGGTCAAGTTGGTAAAATAGAAGGACCTCTATTTTTAGACATACTGGGCGAAGTCTATTTTTAGACTGCCAGTCTAAAAATAGATCAGTCGAATATTATTAGCTCTTAATAATATTTGGACTATAAACATTATATTATCCTCTTGGAGCACTTCAGTTCGAGCTACGGATGTGGCACATGCAGCTGACAGAAGGAATTACGCTATTCCTAGGGTTTGGTTGAGCTATTGCATGGTTGACTTCAGTTAGAACTCATGTGGCAGAGTTTGGTGGAGTTGATGAGACAGTTGATGGAGTTGTGTTCAGTTTAACTTAGTTGAACTAGTTGTATTTAGTCTAACTGATAAATACACTAGTGATGAGTGGTGTGAATTAATTATTAATTAACTCACTAATTATTAACTCATAAATCAACTAAAGAATACATCAGTTAACTGCAATGCATGGACAGTTCAGTGGAGACCAGTGTTAGAGGTGGGTGAAAGGGTGAGTCTACTATCAGTTGTGACTATAGCTGTGCATGAGATTTTCACACACATTGATTGAGATTTCCAATGAGGATTGCGCAGTACAAGCCAGTGGGATTTGAACTTGGATCTCATCATTATTCATCTTGGATTGCGCAGTAGAGGCAGGCAGACAGGTGGAGCAGATTGGAGCATGTGATATGTATGATCTGAGCTTGTTTGTGTGTAGCATGTGAGATAGTGATGAGAGCTTGTGAGGAGATTTGTGCTATGTATTGTTACATGTTCTCTATCATTATAATATACAGATAGTTGGGGGTTTTCAACTGTAAGCTTTCCCCATTATATACTGTGTTATATGTGTGCTTGATTATGTTTTACTGTGCGCATGCGACTGCTTCTAATTCCGCAAATTGATGATCAATGGTAGAATAGATTATGTATTATGCATGAAGCTCAAATAGTGTGTAATCAGGATAATCTCGATGAATAAGTGATCTATTATTCAAATTTCTACATGGTATCAGAGGTAAGTTGATCATCAGATCTATTACAGTGATTACATTTTATTTCGGTAGACAGAGTCTATAAGAGGGCCAGGTAGCCTCTGGATTCATCCTTTCTTTGAAAGGTGAAAAATCCAGTAAATGCCCCTACAGTCGATCTCTGTGCTAGAAATACTTTGTTCTCACAGATCAGAAGTAGTTGAGTTTTGAGCTGGTGGAATTCGAATTTGCAGCAGTGTTTTCTTGGTGTCAAAGTTGAGATGTCTTTCAACAGATTGCGATTGGAGTATGCCCTAGAGGGTAGCTCAAATTATATTGCATGGAAAGACAGGATGGAGGTGGTGTTAGATGATAATGGGTTGTTGGAGTTCATAGAGAAAGAAGTTCCAAAGCCTACTTCTACTGATGCTGCTGTAGTTGAAGCTTGGCAAAAGAAGACAGCAAGGTGTCGAAGGATTCTGTTGGAGGGTGTGAAGGATCACATAGTATCCAGCCTGCATGGTAAAGCTTCTCCATTCTTGATGTGGAAAGCTTTGACAGATTTTTTCCAAAGCAAGAGTGACCAGAGGAAGTTGGTGCTCAAGGATAAACTCAGGAAAATAAAGATGGAGAAGAATGACACTATTCCGGTATACTTGACAAAGTTTTTCCACTGCAGGGATGAGCTTGGGAGTGTAGGAGTTAGTGTGGATGATGAGGAATTGGTGAGCTTGGCTCTCCTTCGGCTTTCGAAGAGTTGGCACTCCTATCAGAACTCTATTAATGGTCGGGAAAAATTGCCAGGATGGGAGCGACTTTGGTTGGATCTTGTGCAAGAGGAGATAAGGCGGAGTACCAGGGATGGATCTTCATCAAAGGAATCTGATGAAGAGTATTGCGCTTTGGCTGCCAAAGCAAGGAAGGGGAAGGGCAAGAAGAATGCTTCTCAATATGGTGTGGATGGTAAAGAGCGTGACATGTCCAAAGTGAAGTGTTTTCACTGTCACAAACACAGACATTACGCCACGAATTGTCCATAGAAGAAGAAGAACAAGCAGGCTTTTGGATCTGCAGCTGGTGAGGCTCTTGCCTCGCAATTTGAGCTGGACTTCTCATTGATCGCATGCATGGTGTCTAGTGCATTGGGATCGGGGTGGTATTTTGATAGTGGCGCTTCCTTTCACATGACGGGAGATGTGAATCTTTTCAGTGACTTGGTGGAGAAAGATCTCCAATTGCATGTTGAGTTGGGTGACAATGGATGATACAATGCGACCGGCATTGGTACCATAACCTTTTAGAGGGAGTCAGGTAAACTCATTCTTTTACAAGATGTAGTGCATGTTCTAGGTTTAAAGAAGAATTTGATCTCAGTCGCAATGTTAAAGGATAAAGGGTATGAAGTTGTCTTCAGTGAAGGAAAAGTTTTCCTTCAGCACAAGGCAACAGGACAAGTCAAGAAGGTTGGGATTCAAGCAAAGAATCTCTATAGACTTGAAGTAGATGGGATGTCTACGGAGCTTCCTACTGTTGGGAAGTGCAAGAAAGACATGCAATTGATGCTTGATAGGGAGCAAGTTTTTCATGCAGGTAATAGTGAACCTCGGGATGTGGAGCAGCCACAAGATGAGGATCATGGAGTGGAAGAAACCACTCATGTAGAGAAATTTCGTGCCAGATGGGCAGAAGGAGTGCATGCAGCTATACCACCAGGTGAGAGGTGGGGCAACATGCATGAGTAATCCCAAGAGGAGATTTCTGGGCACGATTCATGAGATGGTGTGGATCTCATGAATTGAAACTGGCTACGAGGTGCCCACAGCACAGAAGTAGCATGATCAGTTGGATTGATGCAGGCAGATCAAAGTGACAGTGTCAGATACTGGAGCGCAAATCAGAGTTGACAGCAAGTGAAGAGTGCATGGGTGCAAGAGTTCAACATCGCAGTGGTTCCTGATGACATGTGAAATTGGGCCCAGTAGAAGTCGAAGACTTTGATGATAGATGCATCAGACTGATTGAGTTGTTTGGAGCCTATTCAGTTTCAGAGGAGTTGCAAAGCAGATGCATGGAGTTGCATGGCGCTTGTGAAGGTTGCAGGGCGAATGCATGGAGTTGCATGTTGCATGCAAAGACAGTCCTTTCTTGTTGAGAGGGAGTGTTGAAGATGGTAACAAGAAATAGTGAAGGAGGCATCCTGAAACATCTTTCCTGATCCTAGTTGGAAAGTGATCACCAAAACTAGGTGGGGGCCACATAGATGATTTTTGTCGCAAAGTCTATTTTTAGACATATGGATCATGGTTTATGAGTTGCAGGATGCTATTTGTGGATGGTTGGTCAAGTTGGTAAAAATAGATGGACCTATATTTTTAGACATACTGGGCGAAGTATATTTTTAGACTGCCAGTCTAAAAATAGATCAGTCGAATATTATTAGCTCTTAATAATATTTGGACTATAAACATTATTTTATCCTCTTGGAGCACTTCAGTTCGAGCTACGGATGTGGCACATGCAGCTGACAGAAGGAATTATGCTATTCCTAGGGTTTAGTTGAGCTATTTCATGGTTGACTTTAGTTAGAACTCATGTGGCAGAGTTTGGTGGAGTTGCTGAGACAGTTGATGGAGTTGTGTTCAGTTTAACTTAGTTGAACTAGTTGTATTTATTCTAATTGATAAATACACTAGTGATGAGTGGTGTGAATTAATTATTAATTAATTCACTAATTATTAACTCATAAATCAACTAAATAATACTTCAGTTAACTGCAGTGCATGGACAATTCAGTGGAGACCATTGTTAGAGGTGGGTGAAAGGGTGAGTCTACTATCAGTTGTGAATATAGCTGTGCATGATATTTGCACACACATTGATTGATATTGCCAATGAGGATTGCACAGTACAAACCAGTGGGATTCGAACTTGGATCTCATCATTATTCATCTTGGATTGCGCAGTAGAGGCAGGCAGACAGGTGGAGCAGATTGGAGCATGTGATATGTATGATCTGAGCTTGTTTGTGTGTAGCATGTGAGATAGTGCTGAGAGCTTGTGAGGAGCTTTGTGCTATGTATTGCTACATGTTCTCTATCATTATAATATACAGATAGTTGGGGGTTTTCGGCTGTAAGCTTTCCCCATTATATATTGTGTTATATGTGTGCTTGATTATGTTTTAATGTGCGCATGCGAATGCTTCTAATTCCGCAAATTGATGATCAATGGTAGAAGAGATTATGTATTATAAATGAAGCTCAAATAGTGTGTAATCAGGATAATCTTGGTGAATAAGTGATCTATTATTCAAATTTCTACATCATGCACAAATCTATTTATTAAAAATGAAACGGATCCAGATTCACAGCATACAACCTTCCATATCTTACTCCTTACCTTGAATCCATTTTTTTTTTTACTAACTAGAGGTTGGATGGATTAACCTGTTCATTGCTCAGTTTAGGTTTATCTTATAGGTGAAAATGTAGCGTGTCAAAGAGGAATGCAATGATGGAAACTGTTGTTGGGAAAACATAGTGTGTAAAGGTAATGTAGCACCACAAGTGTATGCATAGTGTCTCAAATGTATTCACAGTGCCTCTATCATATGCATAGCATCTTAAAGGTATGCACAACACCTTCAGCGTATGCGTAGTGTCTCAAAGTTATGCGCAGCACTGCAACTGAAAACACAGGTTATGAACAAATCTCAAATTTTCTAGATTTCCTCTAAATCTTTGGTGAATCCAAGGTTCTAAGACACGATCTACAATTTCATTGATGAAATCTAAGGGGTCTAGCTATTCCAACGACCTCCATATGATTCCCTCTTTAAGGACTATGACTGTGTAAAATACTCATTGTATACACACAAAGAGAAAAATAGAACTATTTAACATAGAATCTTTGCTACTCCAGTGGCACGATGTTCACTAATTCAGGGAGAAGAAAAAAAAGCCAAAAAATTTAACACGAACAACAGTGACTCTGCACACAATATTTCCTTGAATAAAAAAATATTAAAATAAACCAGAGTTTTTATTTTGGCCCTTGATGGCTTGATAACATTACATTCCTCTCTCTCTCTAAAAACAAAAAATGTTTTTTTTTTATTGTTTTAATGATGATATCTTATTATATCTTCTCTAACATCCTAATCCTTGTTCTATAGGTCTAACACACACCTAGAATAACAAACCCAATATTCTATTTCTAATGTGGTACTCTATTAAATATTACAATAAATAATCATAAAAAATAAATTCAAGAGGTCCAACCCTCTTTACTAAATGATGATTGACCAAGCTGGTCAATAAAATTGATCTTAGTTGATGCTCCTGTATCGGACTCCCGGGGAAGAAAATAATGATCCATCGAATCTTTAGGATTAACTTGATAATTTTGTAGTTCTACTGCTATCATACCACTGGCATATTCAACCAGTTTTCCCCTCCATTTGATTAGATACTGATAATAGGTTTGGCCTCTAGTCTTTCTTTGTTGTCTTTGGTATTGTTCCTCCCAATTTAGAGTCGGAACCCTTTCTTCTGCAGGTTCATTTTGTAATTCTGCCTTTGGTTCCTTGTACAGGTACAAATCAACATTAAAGATAAGCGATATTCCAACTCCTTCCGGCAGCTCAATCTCTTAAGCATTGGGGGAAAACTTCCTCAAAATTCTGCATGGTCCTATATTTTTCCTTTTTAGTTTGTTATAGGTCCCGACAGGAAACCTTTCCTTCCTCAGGTAAAGCATAACTAAATCACCCACTTGAAACTCATTTTTTTTCCTCTTCATATCAGCCCTTTGTTTATACTTACTGCTACTTTCCTCTAATCTCTTTTTGACATCTTCCTGCAATTTATTCATCTCTTCTCCAAATTCTTCAGCTTTTTCACTCCTTGTCTCTTGCTTACCCAAATATCTAAGGTCATATACTCCTCTTGGATGCATCCCAAAATCAATTTGAAATGGACTCATTCTGGTACTCCAGTTAGGTGTATCATTGTAGGAAAATTTAGCTTGATCAAGTGCCAAATCCCACTGCTTTGGATTTTTATAAACCAAACTCCTTAATATGTTTCCCAAGATCCCATTCACCACTTCAGTTTTCCCATATGTCTGAGGATGATAGGTTGAACCAAAACTGAGGTTTGTACCTAGCTTCCTCCATAGAATCCTCCAAAATTGTCCCACGAACTTTGTATCCCTGTCTGAAATAATACTCATAGGAATTCCATGTAATCTTACAATTTCTGAGAAAAACAAATTGGAAATGTGAGTTGCATCACTATTTTTCCTACAACAAATGAAATGAGCCATTTTTGAAAACCTATCTACAACAACATAGATAGAATCATGTCCTCTTTGAGTTTTTGAAAACCAAAAAAAAAATCCATGCTAACCGCATCCCAAGGTCTGTTCGATATTGCCAATGGCTGATACAACCCAGTTTTTTGGCTCCTTCCCTTGGGATGTTGAAAAACCATGCATTTCTCAAAAAAAATTTTGATATCAATTTGCATTTTTGGCCAATAATAAAAATCACTCACTTGAGCGAATGTTTTTTCCTGCCCAAAGTGTCCGGACAGTCCTCCACTATGTTTTACTTTAATCGGATTTTCCCTCATGGAGCATTTAGGAATACACAATTTATTGTTCTTGAACATCAACCCTCCTTGAATCAAGTAGTCTAACCACTGGCTTCTATTATGAATCACAATATTTTGAATAGCTACATATATTTATTTAAAATATTTGTCTTCGTTGTACATATCCATCATTTCTTCAAACCCCATGATGCCAATCTTTAATTCCTGCACAACCAAATTTACTCGGCTCAAAACATCGGCAACTTTGTTTGACTTACCGCTTGTATGCTTGATTAAAAAGGTGAAACTCTGCAAGAACTCCATCCACATAGAATGCTTTTGGCTCCACTTTGGTTGATTATTTATAAACTACAGTGCATGATTATCAAAATACAACAAAAATTCCTTGGGTAACAAGTAATGCTTCCATTTCTTTAAATCATGCACAATAGCATAGAATTATTTATCATAGGATGAGTACTTTCGCTTGGCCTCATTCAAATTTTTGATGAAATAAGTTATCGGTATCTTCTCTTGACTTCATAAAACTCCATTTTCTACCCCACTAGCATCAATCTCAACTTGAAATTTTTTATCAAAGTTTGGCAAGGCCAAAACAGGTTTTTCAGTGATCTTCCTTTTCAACAGCTTGAAGTTTCAATCTACTGCCTCTATCCACTTAAATGGTTGGTTTTTCTCCTTTATTGTTTCAACTATCGGTGCACATATCTGACTAAAAATTCTTATAAACTTCCTATAAAAACTTTCAAGACCATGAAAACTTCTTACCTCAAACACACTCCTTGGAGTTGGCTAATTCAGAATTGCATGGATCTTTTCTGGGTCCATATTCAACCCTTCTTCTAAGACTACAAATCCTAGGTGAATGATCTCCTTCTTCATGAAACTTCACTTTTTCAAATCTATCAGAAATTTCTCCTTTTGCAAAGTATTTAAAACCAACTTAATATGCTCGAAATTCTCTTCCTTATTCCAACTAAAATTTAGAATGTCATCAAGATATACTATCATGTATTTCCCAGAAAATTATTTTAAGATCTCATTCATTAGTCTCATAAATGTATTGGGTGAATTAGTGAGCCCAAAAGGTATCACTAACCATTCATACAACCCACTGCTGGTCTTGAATGCAATCTTCCATTCATCCCCCTCTCTAATCCTTATTTGATGGTATCCAATCTTCATATCTATTTTAGAAAAATACTTTGACCCACTAAAACAATCCATCAAATCATCCATACGTGGTAGGGGAAATCTATACCTAATAGTGATCTTGTTTATTGCTCTGGAGTCAGTACACATGTTCCATTCACCACCTTTCTTTGGACTGAGCACTGCTGGTACTACACATGGACTAAGGCTTTCCCTTATCAATCCTTTATAACAACTACTGCACCTGTCTTCCAACTTCTTCATTTTCCCGACGAGTCAATCTATATGCTTCTTTGTTTGGTAAACTTGCACCATGTATCAAATCTATGTGATGGTTGATACTTTTGATTGGTGGTAATGCACTTGGTAATTCATCAACAATAATATCAACATAATTATTTAGTATACTTTTAATTTCCACATGCATATTGTCTAAATTGGTGGTATTCAAATTTACCTTGGGTTTACCCACAATAGAAAAATGTATTTCTTTTTCCTTCTTGACTTCTTGCAGCAATTATTTTCCACTAATCAGCATACCATTATTTCCAGTTGTTCCTTTGTCTGCTTCGTCCTTCAAAGGAATCAATGTGTTCTTCTTCCCATCCTTCTTTAAGGTATATGAATTCCTTCTGTCGTCATGAGTGGCTGTCCTATCAAAATACCATGGTCTTCCCAGCAATATATGGAAGACGTCCATTGGAATCACATCACGCAGTATGACATATTTATATGTACCAATCTATATCTCTACCCTGCATTGTTCTGTCACTACAAGTTGATGTCATTTTTGTAACCATGACACTTTGTAGGGAGTAGGGTGTACTGTCTTAATCAACCCCAATTTCTCAACCATTTCTGCAGAGACAAGATTTTCAGTACTTCCACTGTCAATCACAACCTTGCAACATTTTTCTTTAGACTTACATATAGTCCTAAATAGGTTGTTCCTTTGACCAGGCTCATTTGCTTCATTCTCTACCTTAAGAAACACCCTTTTTAAAAATAAGGAATCTCCTGCCTCGGGTGGCTCTTATTTCCCCATGACCCGAGGGTTTTCTTCCTTTGTCTCTACTATATTCACACTATATTTATTGTTTTGTTATGAGGTAATTCCCATTATCTATGTCCTAATTCTCCACATATGTAGCATTGAATTTCTCTTCATTGGATTCTACCTATGGGTACAAATATTCCTCTACCAAAGTCTCCTATCTGTGGTGGTATGTTATTCGAACTTCCTGCTTCATTCTGAGAGTGTTGGAACCTTGACCTGGAAGCTCCTCTTCCTCTTGTTGGACTTTTACCTCTATGTCTCTGACTTTGCTTCCTCAAAAAAATTTCCTCTACCTTCAAAGTTGCTTGATAGGCATCTTCAATTGTCTTCAGACTCAATATAATAATTCCATCTTGTATGTCATATCTCAATCCACTGATATATATGGCTACCTTTTCTACATCATCCTCAACATGTCCTTGTTAGGTCTCTATATTATTAGTGAAGTCCCTTATTGTTGTTAGTGTAGTCCCCTTATTATCATTGTTGTACCCCTATAACCCCCATATTTTTATTATTTTTCCCTTACATTATTATTGTTTTGTCATCTAGGATTATATTGTGACCCCATGGAATCCTATATATAGAAAGAAGATTTTGTAATTTGTATCATCCAAGAATTTTTCATTTATGTAATTTAAAGGAAGTTTCCCCCTCAAAGTGGCTTATTTCTAAGGCGTTGACCTCTCTTTTCTTCTATTTTTGGAGTTGGTTTCATAACATTTGGTATAAGAGCTTTGGATTCTAGGGTTTCGCTGCTCCAAACAGGTCATCGTGGAATTTTTTCTATACCTTTTTTTCTGCAAAGGTTTAGAAGCTGAAATCCTGAGGAACTAATTCGTGTAATTTCATATCTTGGTTCACAATATTTTCGGAGATATGATATGTGGAAGTTAGGGTTTTTACAAGCTCCTAAATTTCATCTAAAAGAAGTGACCTTGAGAAAATCGTCATAACTCTCTCTATGAGCATCATATTGGAATTCTATAAAGCGTGGTTGAAAGTACACAAACTTTAGTTTCCTTTATATTAATTTTAGAGTTGAAGGAGGAAATGGTGACACATGGCATGTTGTACAAGTTCGATCTACTGAACCATTCCATAATTAGGTCATTGTGGGATACTGGGAACAACTTTTCCTTGAAGCATCGATATTAGGTCAGACCTATGGCATTAGAAATAAGATTCAGATGGCTGCTACATAACCGAATTTTAGATATTGTAGATTTGAAATCATGGAGATAATTCAATTTCAATATCGAGCTCCTCAAAATCAAGAAAATGGTGTGTATTTTTTTCAAATTGCATAAGTCTTGGTTGAAAAATCAGTTTTAAGTGATTCCAAGGGCATATTAAAGCATAGATATCAGTATTGGGTTCTATAATTCCCCATAAAAATAATTCAACACTTATTAAGCCCTTAGAATACTCTACTATGACTCATGAAGATGAATAAGTGCAACATGATATATCAAAATTACAAGAGCAAGTGCATCAAATTTCACTCTAGGAAAGAGCAACAAAAAATGAAATGGAAGTTTTGAAGAAAGGCGTGGAAGCTAAGATGGATGGTTTTAATAAGGACCTGGAAGCTAATATGGATGGTTTGAAGAATGGCATGGAATACATGGAAGCTAATATTGATGGTATAGAAGAAAAAATGAAAGACAACATGGAAGACATGAAGAATGCTCTAAAATCATACATGGAAGGTTTGAAAACGTTGATACAAGAAATGATTCCTAATGGAAAAAATATAGTAGAGGAAACTTGTGATGAGAACAAAATAATTTTTAATCATGGTTTCATAAACTCTAATGTTGTATTGAAGACCCACCATATTCCATAGATCGATATGATGAGATTTGATGGCAAGGATCCTGTAACATGGATACTACAAATGGAGCAATATGTTGATCTCAATAATGTTCAAAACACATAAAAGGTATCCATTGCAACTTTATATTTAGAAAAAAATAAATTTGTATAATATCGATGGCTTTTCTCCCGTAAAAATATTGTCACTTCGTCAATTTTTACGGAGGAAATGATAGCACATTATGAGGGTACAAAGAGAAACACCTTCTTTATCCAATTGATAAATCTCAAACCAAAGGGTTTAGTGGTGGAGCACATTGAGGACTTCCAAAAATTGAATATAAGGGTAAAATATATTCTAGAGGAACACAGGATTGATGTCTTCATAGGTACTTTAAAGGATAACATCCAACATGCAGTTCACCTTTGGGAACCTAATTCATTGGAGAAGGCATTCAGGTTGGCAAGAAAATTTGAATGTAAAATTATGGCGACAAGGAAGCCTACCACTCACATCTATAAATATGGAAGAGTTGCTACTCCTAGACTTCCACAACCTACAAGGTTGACACCACAACAATTGAAAAAAAAATCAAAAGGGCTTTGCTACAGTTGTGATAGAAAATTCACTGAAGGTCATAAGTGTGCTAAGAAGAATTTTTTTTACATAGATTGTGAAAAGGAGGAAGAAAATGAAAAACAAACTTCAAAAGAATAGGATATACACCATGAACCAACCTTAGAGAAATAAGAAATGAATCTGACCATATCGTGTAATGCATTGGCAGGAATTACCACTCCCCAAACTCTCAAGATAGAAGGACACATATAGAAGAAAAATGTAATAGTGTTGATTGATTTGGGTAGTATTCATAATTTTTTTCATTGTAAGGTAGCCTAGGAATTGAATTGCTTCCTATACCCAACATTAGAATGTTAAGTGATGGTTGCAAATGGAGGAACTATAAATTTCTCTGGAAAATGCCATAATCTCAATCTAACCATGGGGAAATATGTATTGAATATTCCAATGCTTTCCATTCCAATGGGGGAATATGATATTGGGGATGGTAGCTATTAATTTTCAAGAAATTTTCCTAAATTTTTTTTCAGAGGTAAAGGATGTTGAATTACAGTGTATCGCAGGGAAGTCGGGAAAGATAATAAGCTCTAATGTCATGACAAATCTTCTAAAGACATAACAATGAGGTGTAATTTCACAATTATTTTCACTAGAAGTTCCAACATCAACATCATCTATTTCTCCATATCTCCAAAAAGTCTTGGACAATCATTCCAAGGTGTTTGAAACTCTTAAAGGACTCCCACCTATTCGTGATCATGACCATGCTATTGATTTGGTTCCAGGAAGTGTTCCTACAAACATCATGCCTTACAAATATCCTTATGTCCAAAAAATAAAAATTAAACGTATGATTGGAGAAATGTTAGAGGCTGGTATAATTCAACCTAGTCAAAGTTATTTCTCTACTCCAGTAGTATTGGTACACAGAAGGATGGATCATGGCGCATGTGTCCAAATTATGGGGAGGTCAATAAGCTCACTATTAAAGATAAATTTCCCATTCCTGTGATTGATGATTTATTGGATAAATTACATAGAGCAATTTGTTTTACCAAGTTGGATCTTCATTTAGCATATCATCAAATTAGAATGAAGACTGAAGATATTCCGAAAACATAATTTTTAACTCATGAGGGTCATTATGAATTTTTGGTCATGCCTTTTGGCGTTACTAATGCACCTTCTACATTTCAAGGGTTTATGAATTCCAGTTTAAAACCCTTCCTTAGAAAATTTTTGCTAGTATTTTTTGATGATATACTAATCTACTGCAGTTATTGGAAGGATCATGTTCAACATGTTGACAGGGTGCTAAAATTATTGGACGAGAAACAATTATATGAAAAAACCTCCAAATGTTTCTTTGGAGTACAAGAGGTGGAATATATGGGTCATATTGTATCTCACGAGGGTGTTAAGTTAGACCCTAACAAAATTAAATCTATCAAGGAATGGAAAGTCCCCACAACCATAAATCAATTGTGAGAAAATTCTCAGGTTAACAGGGTATTATCACAAGTTTTTTAAGAATTATGGGAGAATAGCAACACCTCTAACAAAACTATTGAAGAAAGATGCATTTTCATGGACTTCTGAATAAAATAAAGCCTTTAAACATCTTAAAGAGGTAATGTGCCTAAAACGGGTCTTAGCTACGCCAGAATTCACAAAAACCTTTATTGTAGAATGTGATGCCTCAGGAAATGGAATTGGTGTTGTTTTAATGCAAGAATGAAGAGTCATTTCTTTTGAAAGTCGTCCAATCAAAGTAATGTATTTACAGAAAGCTATTTACGTGAAGGAAATGTTGGCAATACTACAAGCACTAAAGAAATGACGACCTTACCTAATGGGAAGATACTTCAAGGTAAAAACTGATCATGATATTCTTAGACACTTTTTGGAACAAAGACTATATTCAGAAGAGCAGAAAAAATGGGTCACAAAGATGTTGAGTTATGAATTTGAAATCATCTACAAAAAATGGAAGATAAATGTTGTTGCAGATGCACTCTCAAGAAAGGATGAAGAGGTGGAAGTATTTCCTTATGCTATTTCTATTATTCAACCAGATTGGATAACCGAAGCAAGGGATGAATGGAAGAAGGACAAAGAAATGTGGACACTCATTCAAAAGTTGCATCAAGATCCTAGTACATTTGATACATTTAGCTGGAAAAATAATTCCTTATGGTACAAAGATCTCTTACATATTTTTAATAATTCCCAACTAAAACAAAAGATTATTATGGAATTGCACACTTCTCCTTTAGGAGGACACTCAGGATTTTTAAAAACTTACCACAGGGTGAAGAAATATTTTTTTTGGAATGAACTTAAATCTGATATTCAAAAGTTTATGGGGAATGTTTGGTTTTCCAGCAGAATAAATTTGATACAATTAAGACCCTGGGTCTTCTACAACCTTTATCCATTCCAAGACAAGTTGGGAGGATATTTCAATGGATTTTATCACATGTTTACCTAATTCTGAAGGAAAGAGTGTCATCATGGTGGTAGTTGATAGACTTACCAAGTATGCACACTTTTCTACATTATCTCATCCATTTAAAGCAAGTGCATTTGCTACTGCATTTATGGAAACAATTCAAAAGCTACATGGAAACCCAAAGGTTATTGTAAGTGATAGAGATCCCATTTTTATTGGAATTTTTTGGACGGAATTATTATCTTGTTTGGGTAATCAACTAGTTCATAGCTCATCTTATCGTTTTCAATTTTATGGTCAAACTGAGATAGTGAATAAATGTTTGGAAGGATATCTTTGTTATTTTTTATCTGATAAACAAACACAATGGGTTAAGTGGTTACCTCTGGCTGAATGGTGGTATAATACTTCCTTCCATACTGCAGCAAAAATGACCCCATTTATGGCACTTTATGGATATCATCCACTTTACATCACATCATCTTTAAAAGAAAATTATAAGGTTCAAGTAGTGGAAGATCACATCAAGCATCAACAAGAAGTTCTCCAACTCTCAAAGGATAAACTAAATTTGGCACAAAATCGAAAGAAACAACAGGCATATCAACATCAGAGTGAGAGAAGTTTTGATGTAGGAGTCTGAGTATTTTTACGGCTACAACCATACAAACAAATTTCCCTCAAGAAAGCTAAGAAGGATAATAATTTATCGCCAAAGTACTATGGTCCTTACAAGGTGTTAAAAAATATTGGTACTATAATATATAAATTGGAGCTTCTTGATTCTTCTTGAGTGCATCCAGTTTTCCATGTTTCATGCTTAAAGAAGTTTATAGGTGAAAAACTTCCATTTCAAACAATATTTCCAGAACTTGGTGAGGAAGGAAAAATCATATTGGAACCTGAAGCAGTCACAAAAACAATAACTCGACAACTAGGAAATCGATCAATTTCAAAGTATCTCATTAAGTGGAAGAACTTATCTAGTGAAGATTCAACATGGGAGGATGAGAATTTTATACAGAAGCATCCATATCTACTCAAGCATTGAGGACAACAGTTTTTTGAAGGGTAGGGGCATGTTAGGTCCCTATATTATTAGTGTAGTCCCTTATTGTTGTTAGTGTAGCCCCCTTATTGTCATTGTTTTACCCCTGTAACCCCCATATTGTCATTATTGTGCCCTTACATTATTATGTTAGGTTGGCTAGGATTATATTATGACCCCATGGACTCCTGTATATAGAAAGGAGGTTTTGTAATTTTTAATTCCAAGAATTGTTCATTTATGTAATGTACAGGAGGTTTCCCCCTCGAAGTGGCTTATTTCTAAGGCGTTGATCTCTCTTTTATTCTATTTTTGGAGTTGGTTTCATAACAGTCCTACTCTAATGCTCAACTTATAAAACTCCTCCTTGTACCCTTTGATAGTCATTCCTTTCTGCCTCAAATTTTGTAACTGTCACAAAAGATTCAACTGGTAATATTTCGACATGAATTTACTTTTCAATTTGCTCACCATTTTATCCCATTGCTTGATCTTGGGCTTTCCCTTTTTCTCTCTGGATGTTTATGTTTGTAGTTCATCCCACCAGATGCTTGCATGACCCTTTAACCTGGTAGATGCAAATTTTACCTTATTTTTATCTTCGACCTCTTCAAAGTCAAAATACTTATATAACGAATTGATCTAGTACATCAGCTCTTCCACATTAAGGTTCTCTTCATACAAAGGTATTTCCCCCTTTGGTCTTCTACTAGCTTTCACCAATATCTTGAAATCTTTAGCTGCCTCACTTTCTTCCTCAGAAGATTCCTCTGCAGCACTGGCATCCCCCTCATCAGGTGCTATCCTCTGAGAAGTTTCCATTGTCTCCATTCTTATGCAAAGGTGTCAAATCTCTTCCAGCAAAACTGCATTCGCTACAGGTCTTCCCCAACCTATTCCAGCTCCTCTCTTAGGTGGATGGCTATTATGAAAGAAGATCCAAAAATAGAATAAAATAGAGATCAATTCCTTACAAATAAGCCACTTAGAGGGGGAAACCTCCTTCACATTACATAAATGAACAATTAATGGATGATACAAATGAAAAAACCTCCTTTCTATATATAGGAATCCATGGGGTCACAATATAATCCTAGCTGACCTAACAATAATAATGTAAGGGCACAATAATAACAATATGGGGGTTACATGGGTACAAGAATGACAATAAGGGGGCTTCACTAACAACAATAAGGGACTGCGCTAGTAATATAGGGACCTCACATTCCCCTCCCCTTCAAAAATGTGTTGTTCTCAATGCTTGAGTAGCTCTGGATGCTTCTGTATAAAATTATCATGCTCCCATGTTTAATCTTCAGTGGGTAAGTTTTTCCACTTTATGAGATACTTTGAAATTGATCGATTTTTTAGCTGTCAAGTTCTTGTTTCCATGATTTCTTCAGGTTCCAATATTATTTTTCCTTCCTCATCAAGTTCTGGAAATATTGTTTGAACTGGAAGTTTGTCACCTATAACCTTCTATAAGTATGAAACATGTAAAACTAGATGCACATTTCCTTTTCATAAATAGCTTTATGTAAATAATTTCCTTTTATTGGGCGAATTTCAAAAGAAATGGGTTTTCCTTCTTGTAATAAAACCGCACCAATTCCATTTCTTGAGGAATCATATTTCACAATAAAGGTTTTTGTGAGTTATGGCGTAGCTAAGACCATTGCTAGGCACATTTCCTCTTTAAGATGCTCAAAGGCCTTAGTCACTTCAAGAGTCCATGAAAATTCATCTTTCTTCAATAATGTTGTTAGAGGTACTGTTATTCTCCCATAATCCTTAACAAACTTGCGATAATACCTTGTTAACTCGAGAAATCCTCGCAACTGCTTTATGGTTGTGTGGACTTTCCATTCCTTAATGGATTTAATTTTGTTAGGGTATAATTTAACCCCCTCATGAGATACAATATGACCTAGATATTCAACCTCTTGTACTCCAAAGAAACATTTGGAGGTTTTTTCATATAATTGTTTGTCTTCCAATAGTTCAAGCACCCTGTCAACATGTTGAACATGATCCTTCCAAGACCTGTTGTAGATTAGTATATCATCAAAAAATAATAACACAAATTTTCTAAGGAAGGGTTTGAAAATGGAATTCATCAACCCTTGAAATGTAGAAGGTGCATTGGTAAGGCCAAAAGGCATGACCAAAAATTCATAATGACCCTCATGAGTTTGAAATGTTGTTTTCGAAATATCTTCAGTCTTCATTCTAATTTGATGATATCTTAACAAAGGTCCAACTTGATAAAATAAATTTCTCCATGTAATTCATCCAATAATTCATCAATCATGGGAATGGGAAATTTATCTTCAATAGTGATCTTATTGAGCTCCCTATAATCCAGAGACATGCACCATGATCCATCCTTATTTTTCACCAATACTACTGGAGCAGAGAAATAAATTACACCTCGTTTTTCTTTCTTCAAAAGCTTTTTCATGAAATTATTGTTTATTATATTTCTCGGCTTCCCTGCGATACCCCGTAAGTCAACTTCCTTTCCTTCCAAAAAGATTTCCGGAAAAGTTCTTGGAAATTAAAATCTATCGTCCCCAAAGTTTGTAACCATTGTATTCCTAGTACAACATCAACACCTCCCATTGGAATGGAAAGCATTGTACTATTCAATACATATTCCCCCATGGTTAGCTTGATATTATGGCATTTTCTAGAGAAATTTATAGTTCCTCCATTTGCAACCATCACTTGACATTCTGGTGCTAGGTATAGGAAGCAATTCAATTCCTTGGCTACCTTAAAATGAATAAAATTATGGGTACTATCAGAATCAATTAAGACTATTTCCTTTTTCTCCTTGATATGACGTTCTATCTTGAGAGTTTGAGGAGTGGTAATTCTTGCCAATGCATTACATGATATGGTCGGACTCATTTCTTCTTTCTATAAGGTTGGTTCCTGGTTTATATCCTCTTCTTTGAAGTTTCTTGTTCATTTTATTCCTCTTCACAATCTATGTAAAATCATTTATTCTCAGCACACTTATGACCTTTAGTGTATTTGCTATCACAACTGTAGCAAAGCCCTTTTTCTCTTTTTTCTTCCAATTTTTGTGGTGTCAACCTTGTAGGTTGTGGAAGTCTAGGAGTAGCAACACTTCCATATTTATAGATGTGAGTGGTAGGCTTCCTTGTCACCATAATTTTACATTCAAATTTTCTTTCCAACTCAAATGCCTTCTCCAATGAATCAAGTTCCCAAAGGCGAACCTCATGTTGGATGTTATCCTTTGAAGTCCCTATGAAGACATCAATCCTGTGTTCCTCTGGAATATCATTTACCCTTATATTCAATTTTTGGAAGTCCTCAATGTGCTCCACCACTGAACCCTTTTGTTTGAGATCTATCAATTTTCTAAAGAAGGTGTTGCTCTTTGTATCTTCATAATGTGCTATCATTTCCTTTGTAAAAATTTTCCAAGTGAAATTTTTTTTATAGGAGCAAAGCCATCGATACCATACAAATGTATTTTGTTATAAATATAAAGTTGCAATGCATACCTTTTGTGTGTTTTTCACATTATTGAGATCAAAATATTGCTCCATCTGTAGTATCCATGTTACGGTATCCTTTCCATCAAAATTCCTCATATTGATCTTTGGAATATGGTGAGTCTTCAATACAACATTTTCTTGCTTTTGAGGAGCTCGATATTGAAACTAAATTATCTCTGTGATTTCAGATCTTCAATATCTAAAATACAACCCTCTGAACCTTCTTTCTAATTCCATCAGTGTAACCTGATTTGGATGCTTCAAGGAAATGTTATGCCCAATCTCCCACAATGACCTAAATATGGATTAGTTCAGTAGATCACACTTGTACGACATGCTACGTGTCACTGTTTTGTCCTTTGGCTCTGATATTGATACACAGGAAACTATAGTCTATGTACTTATGGACACTTTTTACATAATTCCAATTCGATGCTCAAAGAGAGATTTATGAATATTTTCCCAAGGTCACCTCTTTTAGATGAAATTCGGGAGCCTGCAAAAACCCTAAATTCCACAGATCATATCTCCGAAAATATTGTGATTCAAGATCTGAATTTTTTACAAGAAGTTCCTTAGGATTTTAGTTTCTTGTGATACAAATTTCATCTTCTGAACCTTCGTAGAAACAAATTTATAGTGAAAATTACATGATGACCTATTTGGAGCAGAGAAACACTAGAATCCAAATCTCTGATACCAAATGTTATAAAACTAGCTCCAAAAATAGAAGAAAAGAGAGATCAACGCCTTAGAAATAAGCCACTTCGAGGGGGAAACCTCCTTTACATTACATAAATGAACAATTCTTGGATGATACAAATGAAAAAACCTCCTTACTATATATAGGAGTCCATGGGGTCACAATATAATCCTAGCCGACCTAACAAGAATAATATAAGGGCACAATAATAACAATATGGCGGTTACATGGGTACAACAATGACAATAAGGGGGCTACACTACCAATAATAAGGTACTACACTAGTAATATAGTTACCTGACACATGTTTGTTGAAGGAGAACTTAATCCCTGTATGTGCTCTGATACCAAATGATGTAGGGTAAATCAATCCCTAAATCAATATTGTTGTCTTTTCCTATGTTGCAAAAAAAAAAAAATCTCTCTATACAGTGAGCCTCTTTGCGTATCTAGACCACATGCCTCCTCTTCTTCCACTACAACAAACTGGAAAACACACTCAGGTCAAAAACTGCTTTGTCCTCTGAAAACCTACATTTTCATGCACATATCTATTTATTAAAAATGAAACGGATACAAATTCATAGCATACAACCTTCCATACCTTACTCCTTACCTCCAATCCATTTTTTTTTAACTTACTGGAGCTTGGATCGATCGACCTGTTCGTTGCTCGGGTAAGGTTTAGCTTACAGGTGAAAACGTAGTGTGTCAAAGAGGAATGCAATGATGGAAACTTTTGTTGAGAAAGCGTAGCATGTAAAGGTAGTGTAGCACCACAAGTGTATGTGTACCATCTCCAAGGTATGCACAACACATGCACAGCACCTCTAGTGTATGCGTAGCATCTCAAAGGTATGTGCAACACCTCTAGCATATGCATAGCATCTCAAAGGTATGCACAACACCTCAACTGAAAACATAGGTAATGACCAAATCTTGAATTTTCTAGACTTCCTCCGAATCTTTGGCGAATCCAGGGTTCTGAGACACGATCTACAATTTCATTGATGAAATATAAGGGGCCTAGTTGTTCCAACAATCTCCATTTGATTCCCTCTTTAAGGACTGTGACTGTGTAAAATACTCACTGTATAAACACAAAGAGAACAACAAAACTATTTAACACATAATACTTTATACTCCAGTGGCACGATGTTCACTAATTTAGGGAGAATATAAAAAAACCTAACAATTTAACATGGAAAACAGCGATCTTTGCACACAATCTTTCCTCGAATAAAAATATACTAAAATAAATCTAAGTTTTTCTTCTAGCCCTTGATGGCTTGATAACATTACATTCCTCTCACTCTCTGTAAAAAAAATAAATGTGTTCTTTCTTTTTCCTTTTTATTGTTTTAATGTTTCTATCCTATTCTATCTTCTAAAATAGCCTAATCCCTATTCTATAGGTCTAACGCACACCTAGACTAACAAACTTGATCTTCTCTTTCTAATTTGGCACTCTATTAACTATTACAATAAATAATCATAAAAAAAAATCAAGAGGTCCAACCCTCTTTAATAAATGATGATTGACCAATCAGGTAAATAAAATTGATCTCGGTTGATGCTCCTGCATCATATGCTAATAGAAGATTTGTTGAAACAAGGCATGTGATTTGGTTTTGAAGGAATGTGTACAATTCAAGACTTACTTCTTTCTATGGTACATTGTTATTCAATTTACATTGATGTATATTATTTATTTCAATTTTCATTATTCTCACCAATGTACAGACACTCCTTAAATTTTTTTTTTATTATATTTGCAAATGGAACTTGATCAAGAAGAAGAAGAAAAAACGATGAAATGAACAAAAAATTCATCCAAATAACCCAATTCGTGGAAGTAGTTCGAGCACTGACAACAATTCTAGTGAATAATGATGATCTATTTGTATATCAATGCAATATGTTGTATTTTTTGAAATAATTGTCTATGAAAATCAGACATTTTTTGAATGTAATGGACATAGTATCCCAATTGAAAGACAAGGGATTACCAATAACTATCCCATTTTGTATGAAAAATAGCCTGTTATTCATATATAATAAAATGCATTTTAATTTATGCCATTGCGTTGTCCAATGTCACTGTGAAATGCTACACCAATGATTACAAATATAGATGATTAAATATTATAATCAAGAGATGAAAAATATAATGATATAACAAATTAATCCAAACATCATACACAAATGAACTAATCAAAATTTAATTTATGTGAATACTATTATAAAATATATGTCGATTTTTCGATGAATAATGGATTTAAAAAATCAAATAATTACACTATCACAGGTCAATGTTTCTAGAAAAGAGAAAATGGATACCACGACATCATATATTAATGCGCACCGCTCCAAATACAAGTTTTTAAACAATTATATTTACAATAATAAAAATGATATCCTGGTGTGTTTGTAAAATAAATACGCATTGGGATGATATAAATTTCATTCATTAGTGTGATTCACTTTTAATGCGTCGATGCTTTATATTACATAAAAGCACTAGTACTGCAATATTTTTTTTTCCTTCCCCAATGCCTTTTGTGAAATTATAGCACCAGGGAATTTTTAAGTACATAAGAACCAAGGTGTTACACTTTTCAAGTGACCAATGTTGTTTACACAAATCATCAACACTGGTGCATTGTTACCCATAACTACTCAGTGCATTGGAGAAGATAAAAGCACTAGGGATGAAACATTTTTTGCATCCCCGAGTGCCCTTCTTGAAAAGTACTTCCCGAAGCATTTTTGGAATTCATAAGCACTGAGGTGGTATACTTTTCAGGCACCAATATTATTTGCATTCATTAGAGAACTTTTGAGGTCTAAAATGGGCCTCCTAAGAAAAATGTACAACCAAAATAAACTTTATAAGAACCAATAGGATTCAAGATGATGATGTAAACCATGGGGGATGATTCACCCTTTTTTGGGTAAAAAAGTAAAATGATTAAAAAATAATAGAATAATAAAACTACTTTTACAACTTGTATTTTCAAATTATCTCCCTAAGGTTTTACTCAAATTTCGAGTGTGAGTACTCATTGGATGCAAAATTTAAATCCTCATCCAAGGAGTACCCAAATTGCATACTTTTGATGGATCCTGCTATAGGAAATATTATAAATACATGAAAAAACGTGATTGCAATCACATTTTTCATGTATTTCTCATTTTTTGTGTAGCAAGGTCCATCGAAAATATGCAATATGGGTACTCTTTGGATGAAGAGTAAAATTATGCATCCAACGAGTGTCTTGCTCGAAATTTGTGTAAACCCATAGCGAGATAAGTTGAAAATACGAATTGAAAAAGTAGTGTTTTCTTTTTCCCTCTAAAATTTGATGATGTAATATAATATTATCTTATTATTTCCACTATTATTTTATAATTTCCTTAGGAGGCCCATTTTAGACCTCAAAATTCCCCTAATGCAACGTGCATGTACATGGTATCATAGATTGTACGAATCTGCGAATTTTTATTAATAAAACATCTGTTCTTTTATAAATTTAATGCATCGGTGCTCCATACATTTGTTTCTAGTCCTGATGCCTTTATTTAAACTTACAACATTTGTGATTTTATATTAGTAGTGCACCAATGCTATTTTTTCAATAATTTCAATACTAAGGAAACATCTGCTAAAACCTCCACCCACCCAATTTTTTTTTATTTGTGATGAAGTTCCATTATCATCTCTACTAAAACATATGCAACCACAAATAAATATTGTAGCAGAGGTTTTTTTGACAATTTTTCCAATTTTATAACACTAAAATCCTCTGTTATAACCTCTACTAGAAGGTATTTTACTTGTAGATCTAGATATTAAAAATGATTGGTTCCAATCCCTCAATATATGGGATTAGGATGCATGATAAATCCTTGGATCATCCTAGAAGATTCCCATTCCCTCTTTTTAATTCTATAGGTGGAAGGAAGATAAGAATTATCAAATTATTTTTTTTATGTTGCTATTAAGCATAACCTAGGGGTGGCATGCATGGGTGAGGTGCTTTTCAACATAGGAGGACAGTTTGTACTTTATTTCATGAAGGTTGGGGCAGCTTCAAAAAAATTGGCTAAAGCTTATGACTTGTATCAATGAGTTATCCTAACCTATTTTTTTTCCACCCAAAATATCACCATTGTCAAGGATATTAAAAACACAATACATTACTTCCATATTGGATCTTGCACCTCTAACACCTACCTAGATTTGATCTTACACTGAACCAAATTTGGTATCCATCCCTTTTCACAAATATAATTCTTCCATGTCCTCTAAGTTAATAAATGAATCATAGAGCTCCTATAAGATGACTCTCCAAATGGAAAATGGGTTATTAATTGTTAGTAGGAACCAATCCTCCTTCTTCATTATGCAATGAATAATTTTGCTTAGCTAATTTCTATTATGGGATCCCATATGGTTACCTTAATGCAAGTTGTACAATGAATTAAATGAAATGAAGGAAAGGAAATGTAACACACAAACAAAGAAAAATTGTAGAGAGCAGAGTAATATAGAGAAACCCCAACTTCTATTGATAAATAAAATAATAGAATAATGTAGAACACAAACTGGATAAAATGGTGGTAGTTATCACTAAAGGGAGAGAAATGATGGCTATATGCATTCACAAAAGGTTATCACAAGAGGTTGAAATAATGGCCTTTTATCATAAATAAATAAACCTAAAGGCCTAAAACCCTAACCCTAGAAGACGAATTGAAAAACATTTTATGGGCCCTAAGGTGGTTAGTTGCTCCGTCAACTTCATGGGGGGTGAAAATTTTGCATGTAATTTTTGTTTTGGGCACATAGTAGCCCGTTGAAGAGAACTATCCAATAATTATAACTTTTGGGTAGAGACATGGCATACCACGGTATCCCTTGGCCCTTTGAATGGATATAAAACATTATTTAAGGCCTTGAAATAGTATTAGAATTTTGGAACTTGGAAAACCATAGAAAAAATGCCAAGAATATAGAGAAATGTTGAGTTAGTGGACGAGGTAGGTGGTCACCAATATCCACCTAGATCATTCCTCCCCCGTTAGAAATCAATGGTATCCATTGTGCCAAGTTCCCTCATCAAATGGAGAAACTTCTGCTAAATTTGGCTTCTAATGAGCCACTTGTATTGGAAAAGAAGCTTCCTACTTTGACAGCCTAATAGATTTGCATGTTTTATTGGAAAGTTTCATTCATCTTGGTGTCCATGATGCAATCTATTGAAGAATATTCAATGTATTTATAATCTAGTTCTATGGGGGGGAATCACTCAATCACCTTTGAGGTGTCCAAACAAGGTTGAAAATATGGTCGAACTAGCTCCAAATTAAATACTAGGTGCAAACAAAGGAAAGGGGGAAGACTCAATTCAAAATTATTTTGATCAATGATATTTGTGATTTTGTAAGGCACATATTATACTGATCTAAGCTTCCAATGGGGACATGTGAGGAACACTTTCTACAAATGCAACTACACCTTATCACCAACTTGAAATTTGTGTGAAACCCAATGTTGTCCATGTTGATATTTGTACTTGGCACTGGATTTATCTCAGATATCATGAAACTATTATTATAGGTGTTGGAACCATTCCACAATTTTTTTCCACTCTATTTTCCTTGGCTTGAGCATGGGAAGAATTTGTCGGTGATGACGCAATGGAAAATGCTACATCAATCAAGGCCAATGTTTGGAACCACAAGCACACCTTAAAATGATAATGGAAAATAGAGTTTTGTATGGATATGTTATTTCTATATTATACATATGGAAGGCCTCAATCTATGTGTGTGGACTTTGAGTTGTAAATTTTAAAAATATGCACAATTTTCTTGTTGATCACTTATATTTTTCCATGTGTTTTCCGATGAAAGGAAGTCGATTTGATAAACTTGGTATACAATAGATACCATAGGATAGACCAAAAGGTACTGACAAACTTACTATCCCTATTTTAAATAATGGTTCTAGGTAGCCCAAGGTGATCCCAAACATGCTCAAAGATGATTTTACTACTACCTTTGTCTATGATATACTTCAGGCATGGTTCTTGTTGGAACACCTAATCCTACATGGGTAGGTGTGGAATGCGAAAAGTCACAATGGAGTCCAAGTGACCTTGGAATGTGAAACCAAGAGTCACACCATTGTACTATAAATGTACATCTTTGTATAATGGAAAATAAGAAAGCCTCACGCTTATCTTTCATTGCGTGTTTAGTCTCTTGTGTGTGTGTTCATCTTCCTCATACACCATGTGTGTGTTTCAACATGGTGTTTAACATGGTATCAGAGCGGGCAATTGCTGGCCCTGCTCCATATTGAGTGAGCCATTTGTGTTTATGGCCTGTGCATATTTGCAAAATTCTTGACATTTTTGCAGCACTCAGAGTTTCTGCAGCAGTGTTTTTGCCGCCATTCAGAAGTGTTTTGAAGAGGAGCAGCATTCAAAATACCACCATTCAGAAATTGGCAGCATTCAGGCATTGACTTTGAAGAATGGCAGCACTGTCCATCTGAAGGTTTTCATTCTAAATTTTATCTGCAATTTTTGCTCATTAAAATCTGCAATTTGAAGAGCTGCTAGATACTATTTATATTGGGTTTCTGAAGAAGTTTATGAGTTTTTCCATTGAAAATTTTCTGTCGTTCTGGGTTTCTCTGCTGCTGGGCTATTAGAAAAATTTCTGGGTTTTACTGCTGAAATTTCTGGAAAATTCTGCATTTATCCAATATCTGCTGCTGGAAGAAAAAATACTCTGCTCTTTCGCTACTCTGCTGTTTTTATATTAAAAAATAAATAAATAAATAAATAAATAAATAAAATCGATTGAAATTCCAGGCCTTTCAGCCCTCTCCCCCTGCATTTTTTTACATAACAGTCTCTCAACCCACACAGCCCTCACTCTCAATTTACTACGGCAGCCCCCTCATATCTCCCACAACAGCACCCTCACATCTTGTTTGCAATTACAACGCCTCCACTCTTATGCGGCCCCTTCACCCTGCAATCCACTCCCTCCCCTCGCTTTGCAAAAAAAAAAAAAAAAAAATTAAAAAAATTCACACAACCGCCTCATGGCCCACACAAACTCCATATCCACACAAACCATTGCACCTTTCCATCCCGGCCGCTCAAACGCTCCAACACCCAACCCTCGGCACCTCCAACTCACGGCAGCTCCCTCCCACCTTGCTTCCCCACCACTCCACGGCTCGCCCCTTATCACTCCCCCAACTCCCTTACACCACTCATTACCCCGGCCGCTTAAACCCTCACTAACACCCTCCCCTCTGCATTACGCAAAGCTCATCCTTCCCCCTTACACACCTTACGCCTCCCCATTATTAAATTTCGATTTTTAAATTTTTTTTAATTCCTCTCCTTCCCATTGCACTCACACCCTCTCAAGTATTCGTGCTTCCATTCCCCTTATCACTCCATTCCACCACTCCCAATTTTAAATTCATTCCCTTCCCTTTTTAAATTTTTTTATATCCCCCTCCCGCATATAATACTTTCCCCTCCATTTTTAATTAATTCCATTTTTAATTATTAAAAAAAAAATCCCATTCCATTTTAATATTTCCCTTTCCCTAATTAAAATACATTTCCATATAAGAAATTCCCTCATTCTTTTCAAATAAATTTTCCTTTCCATTTTCAATTAATTTTTTTTTAATTAATTTTTAATTTAAAAAAAAAAAAAAACAACAGAGAGAGAGAAAGAGAGGAAAGATAGAGAAATGAACAGTAGAAAAAGAGAAAATGGCATATGAGGAGCACATGGACAGTACACATAGAGAAAATTGCAGATTTGATATTGTGTGATTTGTGGCATAAGGGTGATTTTTTGAAGAATTGACATTTGAAGACAAGTTTGCCATCATTGAAAATAGCTCTTTGAAGGAAAATTTAGCTGCCTTAAAGGCTTCTTGCATAGTGTTTTCAGCTGCACATCTTTACAAAATATTTTGTAGAGATATTGTATTGCATTGACATTGTATTGTGAGTAGATATTGCTTCTTCATAGTTGCAATTAGTACTTGAGTTGTTTAAAAATTGTTGATTGCCCTCCATCATTTGAGGAGCATATTTTGTACTTTGAGATTTCCATAGTTGGAAGTTCTCTTGAGTCATTTGTATTTCTTGTTGCATCACATTGTAAATGGGTGCATTTTCGGTTGAAGCCGACACCCTTTCATTTGTTTTTTGACCTAAGTTGTCAAAATGGCTAAAATAAATGAGGTATTAGAGTTGTTGAATAGCCTCATTCATTCAAATATTGATGACATGATAAAAATGAGCAAGGATGCTCTTTGTAATATTCAAAGTTGTTTTCTACATGCACAAGAAAAGATTGAGTTTTTGCAGTTGGAATCTCAGCTCCAACAAGATGAACTTCAGCAAAAGAGTCACCATTCTGAACCTGTTTCTGTTCATAACATTGTGAAAGACTCCCATCAACAGCAAGTCAGCAAAGTTCCAGCTGATTCACATTCAATTCCTTGTACTAGAGCAGATGTACATGCAAATGCAACAGCTCAGCCTACACTTCTCAAGCCCATCATCAGACCTTGGGAAGAGCTTGTCCACAACAAGCACCGAACTAGTCTTGGATATGACAAGGATGTGTCCTTTCATATTCCAGACTACACCAAGCCCATCATATTTCAGAGTGTCGGATTCTTGTATGACAGTTCACCTGCAGCTGTTCCAGATCCTGCTCCACTTCCACAACAGATTGAGAAATGCCAACACTGTGATCGAGTTGGTCATATGAAAGATCACTATTTTGATCTTCATCCATGCAAGCACTGTGGTCGGCACACTCATTCTTCAGACAGATGCTTCAGACACAAGCCTCCTGCAAGAACCAAGATTCATCTTGGATGGATCGCTTCTTGGCAATGGGCATCAGCAGCCAAGAAGATGTTTAAGACACATGTCAGAACTTGTTCACGGATATTGAGCAAACTTGCAGTTGAGTTTTCTCCATCATCTCACCTTGTCCCTGACAGGGGGGGAAATGGTGGTCATGTACAAGCTTCAACGACAGATCAAGCGAGCCTGAGCCACAATCTCTCATTCCATGTTCAGAGTTGTAGCCAGCAGTTCAAGCGAGCCTGAGCCACAATTCATCATTCCGGATTCAGAGATGTAGCCAGAGACACGGATGCCCATGAGCATGCCTTCGGTTGGTGGATAACCTAAAACCATCATCTTTGGTTGGTGGACAACCTAAAACCACCACAAGTAGTAGACCTCCCTTCTTTTAGGTCGAAGGTCTCCCTTTCATATATGAGGAACACTTCCTCTAGCAGAAGCCTTCAGCTTAGCAGCCTTCAACTTCTTGCCAGCATTGGTTGAGTTCCAGGAAATGCTTCAAAGCATTCCGGAGTTGTTGGTAATCCTAAAATCATCACAGGTAGTAGACCTCCCTTCTTTGAGGTTGAAGGTCTCCCTTTTTTATGAGGGACAATTCCTCTAGCAGAAGCTTTCAGCTTCTTGCCAGTTTTGGAAGAGTTCTGGGAAATGGAACAAGTTTTGCGTTCCAGTGTTTGTGGTCATCCTAAAACTACCTCTTTTTTCCAACATTTCAGAGAGTTGATTCAGCCAAGTGCTGCCATGTATACTTTGCAGATTTGTATTACAACTCTTTTCTTGGACTCACACATACCCCTTCGGATTAAGGGGGGATGTTGGAACACCTAATCCTACATGGGTAGGTGTGGAATGCGAAAATTCACAATGGAGTCCAAGTGACCTTGGAATATAAAACCAAGAGTCACACCATTGTACTATAAATGTACATCTTTGTATAATGGAAAATAAGAAAGCCTCACGCTTATCTTTCATTGTGTGTTTAGTCTCTTGTGTGTGTGTTCATCTTCCTCATACACCATGTGTGTGTTTCAACATGGTGTTTAACAGTTCTTGAATGGACATATTAGAGAATCAATCAACAACCATAAGAAAACAATGATTACCATGCTTAGTGAGGGTAAATTTGACATGTAATCTATGGATGTTTACTCCTAGGGATTTTTTGGGGTAGGTAGTGCATTGTACAACCCCTACTTCTTGATGGTTAGTTTAACAATGGTATAGATAGTGCACAGTCTAATATATTGATGGAAATCTTGTCAAATATTTGGATGGTATAAATACTTTTGAATTACTTGTATTATCTTCTACACACAAAATTTCCCTTCCACCTGACTATAATGTGCCTCTAAAATTAGCTTGGAATGCTTTCTTTAAGGGACACAAAGGTGGGACATGTAGCACAAGAGTGCATACTAGATGTGGGAGCCTGGAATTTTTTTACTTGAAAACAAAATATAATATGTAGCACCAAATTCATATTCATTATTGTATAATTATGTGTTAGATTATGTTGTCATTGATGGAAAAGGAAAAGAAGATGATGGGAGATTTTTGAATATGTTGTCAAAGGAGGTATTCATTGATGTCAAGTAATTGATGTGAAATACTGATATGTTGTCACTATCAAAGGTGTTGTTGGAATAAGGAGGATGTTGGACAAGTATTGACGAAGGTGTTTTCATTAGGTCATTTATGTCATAGGTGTCAATGGTGTTGTATCACAATCAAAATTGATGGATAAAGAATAAGTGATTAAAAGAAGTATGAATATCATATTAAATATCACAAAGGAAAAGATGGTAAAGGTAAAATATAATCTCAAATGAAATTTGAAACCACTCAGATGAAAAGATCTATGAAATACATTTCTAGTAGTATGTAGAAGTTCCAAAATGGTCTCTTGGATCACAAATTATTCCCCGTCAAATTTAGGTAGCCCAAAAGTCAAAATTTTAGAGCTAAGTTGTTGAAGGACACTTTGGAGTAATTTTATTTTGGCAGTGTTGCTAAATGTGGTGGAGCCTTTTAGCTAAACCAAAGAATCAAGAGAATGTGACCTGATAGTAAGTGGTAAAAATAAATTTTATTGGCTTGCAGTGGAGCCCCAATAACACATCATCCTAGCAGAGGATTCCCCAAATGGAATAAAATCAACACAAAAATGGAGTGCCTAGGTTGATGCAAGTCCAGGATGACGTAAGCCTAAGAAATAAAGGAATTTCATTGGTGGAATTTGTTTAAGTGGTGGGCCATATGTAATAGCTCATCCTAGAGGGTATTCCGTAGAAGAGTTGGAAATGATAGAGTTAGGATAGCTCAAGATAACGTATGGCCAGGAAACGTTGTGGTAGAAGCAACGAAGAGAAAAAGATTAGGACCCCTTATAAAATTTAACAAAGAAAATGGTGAAAAAGTCCCAAGACTCATATAAATTTTATTAAAGAAATTGGTAAAAAAAAATGGCCAAAGACCCTTTTATCTTCCCTCTCTCACAAATGCATGGTATCTTTTGATTGGCCCATATAGACAAATTTACATAAATAGGTGGATGATGATGTCAACATGGTGTCATATCAAGGGACATATGGCATGCATTTTCGAAGTTTTCATGTGGTCAAATGGGCAAAATCTAAGTGACACATGTCACCACTCAGATGGAAGCACGTGGGGTTTGTGACTTGAGCATGATTTCATCCCAATCCCTGGACCCCAAAATATTTCAAGTGAGTGCAGAAAAGATCTTTGAGTTGAATAGGCTCTAGGCTAATATGGAAATTGTCAGAGTTAGTTCACCCTGGCTAGTAAAAAATTGGCTCATAGTGCATGATAGTGGTCCCATGGGGACACCTAATCCTAGTCTCTAGACCCAAAAGGTAATAAAATAAAACACATAAGATAAATTTCAAGCTGACATAGATCTAGGAAATGACATCGGTACAGTTGAAATGGATGACCAATGGGAGAGGGCACAAAGGTATACCCATTTGGCTCATAATCCTATAAGGAATTAAGGTCAGGTGCTAAATTTTTAAGGAATAGCACTGGATTATGTGTGGCATGAAGACCAATGGTGTAGAATAATTATATAATAAAATAATCCCTCGTAGCCTAAAGCGCAAGGGCCTGACGAAAGTTTATAGGAAGTGTTTTCTATATAAAAGCACTTGAGCCCAACGAAGATAAATATGGAAATATTTTGGTTTTGGGCACATGTATGGATGATTTGGCAACATATTTCAAATCCATTTTGGTCTAAAACAAATAAATTATAGTCTATTTATAAAGGTAAAGCATTAACGGGTCAACAACACGCATTTTGACATTATACACCATATTTGAATGAATGAGTCAGAAACTTGAGTTTTTCATTTATGCCAAATATAAGCACCGATGCATAAATATAAATGAATGAGTTTGCAAAAAATAGTGGCATGGATATTTAAGAGGGAGTTTTTAAAGTTGAACTAAATTTGGCAATGCGCCAAATTTAGAAAGTCCTAACTAAATCGTGTAAAAAATCCATAATAGTAAAATTGAGTAGTTAAGCTACATTTTTCTTGCCAAAACATGCAAGGAGAGTTTGAATAATTTGAGAGTAGATTCATATGACTTGATAGATGAAATATGAAGACAAAAAATAAATATTCATGAAAGCAAACACCTTAAGTTAACGAAAATTTTAATTCCAAAATATTGGTCCAAACTCCTTTATAAGCATAATCAAATTTTCAAGTTGAAAGAGTGCAATTATGTTGGTGTGTTGGATATGTATTATTATTGTTATTGGATGATGGTTATTTTTTCAATAATAAAATATCGTTGAAGGTGTTTGTATGGTGTTTTTTATGGGTTATTAAGGAGTCAAATTTATTTTTTCATGTATAGAAGTACCCTATTGATCTAAGACTAAAAATGGATGAAGGATGGATCAACAGGGATAGAAAGTGGTAGCTTTCATTCCAGGAGAAAGATTCCCTTTCAACAATGACTGATAAATGAGTAGGGGCAATAGCCACTGTTATGTGGAATTATGGATTACAGATAAAACATTCTTCCCTAGATGTAGTGATAATCTAGAGCAATAGGTTAAAGACTTTGCAACTAATTTTCCTAACAGTAAATAGACACACAGAACAGATCAAAGAATTTACTTGGAATCCAAGCACTTCCTATTCTCCTTCTGTCGCTCTTGTTGTAGCTTGAAATATGAGCTAGATCGCAAAAATATTTCCTGCAAATATGAACACTAAACAGAAAAAGATAGCAATAATACAGATGTCTATTCAAGCTATTCAGTTAAATCAATAAAACATTAACCATATACATCAGATAAGAATTCATAATATGAAACACATGAGCTCATACATATACATATGTGGGAAAGTAAGCATTAACCTTTATTAATGGATAGAAGGGGACGTTGCAACCCAATGATTTAGTGTCACCATCTCTAGCATCATCCCAGCCTCATCACAATGCACATCTCTCCAGTAGCATGTCACTCAAATCAATTCCTCAATTGAAATTCCACCAGCATTTCTCTACTCAAATGATTCCTTTTGAAACACTAGGATCTGTGCTCAATTTACAGAGGAGCTGAAGGTATTTTTACAATCAATGACTTTATAATAATAGGAAAGACATGTTCCTAGTCTCAAAGGTATCAAGTGGAAACATGGATTCAAAATTTGACACATGCGAACTCTTCTAGAAGGAACTGGCCAAGTGGAGATTCTGTAACAATGAGAATTTCGCTCCCAATGTGACCAACACACCCATGAGTGTCGGGAAGTGCTTTTCAGAGCACCCTTGAGTGGGGTTACTATCATATGCAATGCACTTAGTCCCTTTAGAGGCAGCGTTTGTGAGCTCTCATATGATATATTATAAACTTAAAATCTTGGAAAACTTTGCAAATGAAAGTCTTGGATGATTTTTCGTGTTCTTTGTCTTAGGGAATGTAGCAACTGAAATGATAGGGGATGATAGACCCTATTCATTGTTTCTGAAGATGATGTCCAGTTAACCAGGTCATTAGGAATGGTGCCCAAATTTACCTATAAAAATTGTCCCCTAAAGCATGAAGTCAGAATACTAATAACAATATTTTGATTGAGATGCTTTACACTGTGATGGGCAGGAAATGAAGTGGAGTGGCGACCTACATCAATCTTACGATACATTACATCATGATATATCCTCTTGATAATAATTGTTGAGGGAAGGCATTCCCATGGTCAACATATAATCTTTCTAATAACATGTACATAATTTAGAAAGTCATCTACATTGGCATGTTTCCCAATACAAACATTCCTATAGAAATATGCTCATGTTTGGATGACGATATGTATGTAAGGTCACCATACAGATGATGTGTACAAAAATCCTGAAATCACAACCCAGATGGTTGAAACTAAATTTGGGATCTTCTTATCTTGTTTACTCGATCATTCGAGTACAAGTCTAGCCATGCGAATATATGATTTGTAGTCGAACATGGAAAGACATCGTTTGATTACCAGCCAATCATGTGAGCTATTAACAAATGTGAGAGAACCACCATTGATGTCAATGGCCCTCAAGGTACTACAGTACATTTCGTAAGGCGTGAATAGATGATTTGATGTCGAATGCTAAACAAAATATTTCAGTCAAAATTCTAGAAGCGAGGATCTTGTCGATGCTGTAGCAAGCCTCATGGTACTGTAATATAATTTTTCTAAGTGAACTTCCTAGATAATGATTTGGCGTCGAAAGGAAGCCACCTTATTGCAAAACAGGATTTACTGATTTCGGAGACAAAGGGGTGACTTGATATAGAAATTTTCAGGGATGACTTTCATGAGAATGAAGTTTTATGAGTATTGTAGAAGGATGAGTATTCACTCATGACTTCTCTTGAACATATCGGCGACACTAAGATGAATTGGCAACATTGACCCAAAATCGAAGTGAAGGTATGATGAACCATAGGTATGAATGAGCCGTCAAGAATATTACCCAACCCAAACAGTCACGGTGATGGAGTGAAGTGTCATGTTCAAGAGCGACCTGGTACCGTAAAATTTATGTTCACTTTCCAAAATTTTCCTTGGTCATTTATCGACCAGTGCCTCTTTATTTTTTAACAAGCTTGAGGAGGATAACATTTTCTTGATCTATAATTCACCCCTTCGGGTGAACAATGTATCGCTATTTAATAATTTAATGATTCTAGCGATGAATGAAACTCGATTCTTTCCATGATCGACAAGACCACCGCTATTTTATGTTTTAACGAGCTTAACGACAGTGATAGCCCGATCCTTTTTCATGTTTAAAGAGTTTGAAAAAGAGGATGAAAGAAAACTCCATAAGTACTTTTTCGTAAAGTTGTCACTTAGATCTGAAAAAGTGTAAAATAATATATGAGAGAATCTCTTTAGTCATGTTTGACCAAGGTATTCCTTTTTCGTAAATAATCTATCTCGGTCTAGAAAAGCGTTAAACTTATCTTGAGTAGGTATCAATTCATTTACTTTTACGATCTCGAAAAGACAAGTGCTCGGCAATATTTTCACATTATCGGAGTCTGAAAAGAGCTAAAAGAAGACTCCATGGATTCCTTTTTCATTATTATCGAAGCTCGAAAAAGAGATAAAAGTGTGCTTCAAATCTTTTTTCATTTTTAACAAAGCTCGAAAAATAAGGAGAAAAAGTATGCTTTGTGGTCAAATCATTCTCGAAATAAATCTACACAACTAATATGTCCATCATTTGTAAGAAATGTTCAGAACAACATAAAATGGATTAAAAATACCCGTTTCATGATAAAAACATAATAAAACCATAGTCATAGAAATAGATATGATTTGCAAACAATTAAATGACTATTAAAAAATGTTTTAATATTCATTTTTACAATTCCATAGTTACCATTTGTATTTTGGAGCTCTAAACTTGATTTTTCCCCCAAAATTCAGTTGTTGATTGAGATCGTTCTTGTGGATGGATTTCATTGTCGTTTGATCCAGGTTAGTGCCATTAAACCTCTCTTTCATTCAATATTCATTTCATTTCCATTCATTGCAATTTTTTAGGGTTTTGGGGCCCCTAGGGTAAATTCTGCTCCCAAAGAGGGAAACGCACCCTTCGACATTGAAAAGTGTGTTGAATAGCAGCTAAAATGAAGGCTACCTACATATACAATGCACTGGCTCTTGTCCTAGGTTGCATTTGGTGCAATATTCATTTTTGTTTTTTGCATTATGCCCAAAGTTTGCCTAGTTTTTTGCATTGAATAGAATCTAATGGTTCTTATGGTTGCATTTCAGGTTTTCATCAGATTACAATGACGATTACATGGAGGGAAAGAGAGCATGAAGAACAGGATATGATTTCCCTAAATGATCCGAGCACAGTAAGAGGCCCAAGAGATTGTGGATTGTTAAAGTATTTTCAGTTGTCAGGGATGAGGCAACAAATAGAACTCTTGGAGTTCTTAGTTCGAGCATGGGATCCAAATATCGAGGCATTTCATATTAAGAACCAATTGGTTCCCATAACAGTAGAAGATGTATTATACTTTATTACAGGTTTGTCAAGGATAGGCTTGCTTATTTCGCTCTCAAGATCTATTGTTGGAGGAGAGACTGTGAGAGATAATGTTTTGCAACATTGTTATCCAGGTGCAAAGCCAAGCAAAAAATGGAAAGATAAACATCCGGGATGTTAGATATTTTCATTTGAGAACTATCCTTTTCATGATCTCAAAACTTTCTAGCACCGTTACACTACATGTAGCGAATAGATCGTATATGCATTATGCGCTAGAGCTTATGGAGCAAATACTCTTCAACTGGTTTGAAGCTGTACTTTCTCAGATAAAAGAACAACTGAACAAAGCAAAGGGAGGAAGGAAGAAGAAATTCAGTTATGGTTCGATCCTCATATCATTTTCCTTAGAACAGATTCCACTGATGCAGCCACAACATGTGACACTAGATGTGTCTCATCCTAGAGATCTGAGGATGCAAAGATGGGTAGAAATAATGGGTAGGCATGCAGGCCAATCAACCATTGTGTTCTTGACTGCGTCCTTCGCCTGGTTCCGGTGACATATTGTCGCCATCGATGAGTATGCATACGCAGGCGTTGATTTCCGAGGAGATTCAGATTTAGATTTACCAGAAGGTGCTAAGTGGGGTGCAATGGGTAAGAATGTTTTGACAATGTTTTTTATTTTCCTTAGGTTTATACAACGTTTTTTTATTTTTGATGTTTTCCCAAGACTAAACTAAATGTTTGAGGTAATGCAGATGTTGTTTGAATTCAACCGGTGGAGGAACCGAGGTGTGTAACAAATGAGCCAGCAGAGAGGGCTGCCGAGAGAGCAGTCCTTCAGGATCTTGATATGGCTGATACTCTGGCTGAGCTTCAATAGCACATAGAGGGGTTGACCTTTGGGATTCCGGATTTCCGGATCGAAGAGTTTCCCATGCAACTACAACGTCACACTATAGATGTTCCTAACTGTTGGATGAATTTACTACGTAGGATAGCTAGATATATATCATTTTATCATGAGCACCACTAGTTTACTTTTGAAATTTTTCATACATTTTGAGGTCAGATGACGAATGTGTCTTGGGCACAAATTTTTGTAAAAACCTATAACTATCTATCTATTTGATTTCAATGTTTTTCTTATTTTTACTATGCAATCCTATTCAATGATGTGATTGTTTTCTTTACATATGTTGCAAATGTCTGTCTAAAACTTGATTAGCAAAATAATCAGTCAATGTGTTCCAATTTCTGGAAATATGGTGATATTGAATAAAATCAAAGTGTCTTTCCAAAAGTCGAACTCATAGGAACAATCGATGCAGTGTTGGATTTATAACAGTATAAACACTAGTAAGTTGTAATACCACAAGTTGTGAGTCTAACCTTATGATGATGCAGTTAATGCCAAATGAAATTGCATCAGAGAGAAGTTCGATCAACGCGCTATACTCAGTGATATTGTTCGTCGATATACCGATACAAATCCCTTGAAAACTCACTAACTCGTCATTCGGAGCGAAAATGGCCCAAGTTTCAGAGGATAGATCCTATGTACTACAACTAGCACCATCATCATATCCAAAAAATGGTTCTAAAGATTCAAAAATCTACAATGAAATGTAAAGTGGATTAATAATGTCAAGAAAAATCTAAAAAAAACTAAGACAGTGAATGCAAATCAGCAACATATATATACAATATAATACAAAAAATTACTACGCTCATGATTAAGCATAGTAATGTTTCAGATACAACCCATTTATGGGCTGCGAAAATGGAATTCCATCGTAATAAACTAACTCATAGGCACCCTTAGTAAGAATTCTTTTGACAATATAGGGGCCATGCCATAATGGCTCAAATTTTCCTGTACCTATTTCATCAAATTCTTGATCATAAAGTAGGACCAAGTCGCTCTTTGAGAAAATACAAGGCTGGACATTTTTGTTGTATTGTGCCTTTATACATCTCTTATGCGCTTCATTGGCCAATTGGACTTCATGACTCGTTTCATCAAGATGGATGAGGTTAAAAATATGTGCTTCTTCTTATGAGGTGTCAGGTAACAATTCGATTGCGAGTTTTAAAGATGATATTTCACATTGGATTGGCAAGATAGTTTATAGACCATAGACCAACTGAAAGGGATGAAATCCGGTTTCATTTCTCACCAAGGTTCGGTACGCCCACAAGGTGGAGTACAGGATCAAATGCCAGTTTCTTTTATGAACTCCTGTCATTCGTTGAATCATACGTTTAAGAATCTTGTTGATAGCCTCAACTTGTCCATTTGATTGTGGATAATAAGGAGTATAATTATCATGTGACAATCCTAGCTTGGCAGTTAATTCAGTCATCATGTGGTTGCGAAAATTCTTCCCATGATCTTTAACTATAGTCTACGGGACCCCAAACCATGCAACAACATGACTAAAGAAAAGCAGTGCAACTGTATGTCCTGTGTTGTTGAATGTATGCATCGCTTTGGCCCATTTGGTAAAGTAGTCGACTGCGACAATAATATAACCATGCCCCCCAGATGAACGAGGGTTACAGGTCATGGAGTCAATGCTCCATTTCAAAAATGGTCCCACAGAGACAACAGGATGCATTAACGTTGGTGGTTTGCGAATTTTACGATTAAAAATCTGGCACACATGACAACTTCTGACCGCGAGGATGCAATCGTGAAATATTGTAGGCCAAAAGTAACCAACGCGGAGTATCTTCTGCGCGATAGCGTATCCAGATAAATGTTCACCACAAGCCCCAACATGACAATCATTTAAAAAAATTTCAGCCTCCTCGTGAGTGAGGCACCTTCTCAAAATAGTATTGACACCACGATGATAAAGTGTATCACCGACAATCAGATAATATTTGGCTTGGTATCGAATACATCGCTATTTAGAGCGAGAGGTATCAGGCCGAAAAGTTTGAGTTTGGAGATAAATGATGAAATCTCCATACCAAGTATCAGATGATCCGATCAAAAACAAAGACTCGTTAGGAATTGATGGTTCTGACATAGTTGCAGTACTATCAGAGGGAAGGTCACAGAGAAGCTCAGCCAAAACTAAAGACTTCTTTGACTTGGATTTTATGAATTCCAAATCAAATTCCTGCAAAATGACAATCAATTTTGAATTTTTTCCCCACAGAAATTGACGTGATAAGATATAAGTCATGGGGTTGCAGTCTGATCTGATAGTGGTTTTTCGGAGCAGGATATAGTGGCGAAATCTTTAGACAACTTGAACAGCTGCCAAGGCAAGATTTTCTATGTATGAATACTTAACTTCCGTATCATCGAGATTACGACTCAAATAATAGATCGGATGTTAAATTCCATCTTCTACTTGGACCAAAACCATAGCAATGGTCGTTTCAACCGCGACAATATATAGGAAAAAATCATTCTGATAATTAGGGGCATACATTAATGACGCTCAGATAAGAGTATCCTTGACAGCATCAAAAGAATCTTGCGCAACTTGGTCCCAATGGAAGGGAACCCCCTTTTCAAGAGTCGAGTAAATCCTTTAGCCATTTTAGCGTAGTTGGAATGAACCTTCTTAGGAAGTTAGGCTTTCCTTGAAGTTTATGTATCTGAAGTAAATTTGATGGTGTAGGAAAATAGATAATAGCCTAAACCTTCAATGGGTCAATTTGAATTCCTTCTTTTGAGACTACGAATCCAAGAAAACGACCAAAGTCAACACAAAACAAACATTTATGTGGATTGAGGTGTATTTTGTAGTGTCAGCAGTGTAAGAAAATGGCTCACAAATGTATCGGGTGATCAATCTGAGTTCGTGAATGCGCGGGTAAATAATCTAGATAAGGTTGAACAATGTGCTTGATGTTATTGAAAGCATAATCTATTTCTCTCTAAAAATTTTCCCCAACATTCTTTAAACCAAATGGTAGTTTCCTATAAGCGAATATGCCCCAGGGACAGATGAATGTTGTCTTATGTTGATCCTTTGTGGATATTGATTTGATTGTAGCTGGAAAATCCATCCATGAACGAAAAAATTTCACATCTAGCACAATCGTCAATAATTTGGTCGATAAAGGGAGTAGGGTAGTTGTCTTTTGGACAAGCAATGTTGACGTCCCGATAATCAACACACACTCTAATGGTTACTTTTTTTTCATGACAGGAACAATATTGGAAACCCACTCAGTTAGCGGAATAGGGAAAATGAAACCAGCACGCAAAAGTTTTTCAACTTCTACTTTGATGGCTGTGGCTTTCTTTGGATGAACAGGACGAAGCCGTTAACGCATTGGTTTGACATCAGGATACATATTAATAATATGTTCAACAATACTAGTATCTATGCATGGAATTACCTCGTAAGACCAAGAAAATACATCACATAATTCATGAAATAGAGAGCGACATGTTTCGAGTTCTGATGGAGAAAAAGACACACCAACATGAATATTTGGTCGAAATATCGATAGAAATGGTTTCTTCAATATTTGACATATTTCACTCAGGATTGATTGCATTAATAGGTAAAGAATTCGAAAAGGAATTTTCGATTGATGGGTGATATAATTCACTAAGATGATTTTATTCATAACCATGAAGATGGGAACGATGGTGATAATCTTGCCATGGTTCTCCTTCTAACATCATGGTTTCTAAAATATCCTCATCTCTCAAGAAAATTTAGGAAAATGGATCATATGGAGTACCAAAATCTAAGGAACGATCAACCGAAACAACCGGCGACGGTGATTTCAGATTCACTGCCCAAGCTAGATGTATTGATTGATATGACAGCTCACTGGGGCTGGACAGCAGAAAATCATCCAATGTAACAATTTAATAATCATCTGTACTCTCCCTTAAGCTAGATGGAGTGGAAGAGATCATGTAGTAGGTCTCTATACTTGCAATTTTTGTTGACATCGTGGGTGGCGTTAATGCAAAGGTTCCCATGAGAGTGGAATCCTTTAAGAGTCCTACACCAATATTCTGAAGTGCTAGTTGGGGTGTGTTAATGAATGGAACACTTCCAATTATGTGTGAAGTAGAGGCAAAGAAGGATAGTTGATTAATGACTGTAATAGTACCTTTATATGGAAAGGCAATCATTCTAAAATATGTAGAAACAATTCGAGTCATTTCATATACCCATGGCCTTCCAAGTAGAATATTATAGTCAAGGGGTCTTTCAACAACCTCAACATCAACATTCATTGTTTCCCCCCCTAGTTCAACATGCAGGTTATTAATAATACCACAAGGCTTATATGTACATCCATCGAAAGCCTTCAATGTCGTTGATGATTGTGATAAACATGACGAGCCAAGTGACTTCCAACAATTTAGAGACATAATGCATGTAGATGCTCCCTCATCAATAATAGTACGATGAACAAGGTGATTGAGAACATTTACTTGTATGGAGAATGCCAATTCTGCTGGTAGTCGCGGCACATAGCCCGTATGATTAAAGACGACAAGATTAGAATCAGTCGAATCAATTCCACCAATAGCCGACAATAAAGTTTTTTTTTGGGAGGTAAAATTTTGTAACACCTCAAGAGCAGACATAGCTAAAGGGGATTGAGCCAGATCTTCAACTATATTATAATTTTGAGCAGCCCTTGCTCGAGGATTATATATTGCTTTGTGAATTACTCCCTTTGGTGGCTTAATTGTCAATTCAGGAATAGTAGTAGGTGGTACTGATTCCGTAGAAATATTAGTAGTCAAGGTAGTAGGTTGATCAGTGGCCTGACTACAACAATCTTTATTACCCGTTGACACCAAAATATTTGTTGAAGGTCTTATGATAGATACCATAAGTACTTGGGAACTAGAAGTTGGATCCGTAGCAACCAAATTTGTGTCCAGATTTGGAAATAGATCTGTCAACACAACTGGCGCGTTGGAAGTCTTAATGATTTTTCAGAATTTAGCATGGTGAGGAAAATCCCGAAAAAAGTGTTCCTCATTACAGATTATGCATGGATGACGAGGTTTCCTAGGTCCAGATGATTGATTAGATGGTCTTTCCTACAGGTTAGAAGTTTTCTTTTTCATATATTTTCCCTTTTTCTTACTTCCGTGTTGCTTGTCACTTTTTCCTTTGTCAAATGACATGGCATTAATTTCGAAAGAAGGTGCAGGATCAGATGCATTAGTATGATGTGTGCTTGCAGTGACAATCAATCCATCTCTGGCATGAGAGTCCTTTAATTGAGGAGGAACAGTAAAATTAGATATCAGCGCGTTAGGAATTTTTTCATAGAGCATGCCAAACTGAGTATAAATCAAGTCTAAATATTGGGCACGAGAAATAACCTTCTCTTCTGTGATGACACCACCCTTATCCAAATCCTCAATTATAGATGGTAATGGGGACTTAATGAACCACTCAACATGAAGATGATCCGGAACAAATGTCTTAACCATTCTACGATGACGACGCCACTCATGAATATGATCAGAAATGTGAGTAGCATTATTCTATTTGAAATTAGTCAAGAGTTCCATTCCATTTTCATATCGTATGGGTAACTGGAAGTGAGTCAGAAAGACAGTAGCTAGGGCAGTGAAATTATCAAAATAATCTCTAGGTAACTCAATATACCATTTTGCAGCCGGACCAGTGAACATACGTTGGAAAAGACGTAGTCGAACATAATCGTCATTTAGGGAATTTGATGAACATCATAAATGATAAGTCATGACATGAGTCGACGGGCCTTCCCCATGGTTTCCATTGAACTTAGGAATATCCAAGGGTAATTTGTGAGGTATCACTAGCCACCAAGGAGCATAGTTGATTGGATCATTGGTTAGCCGATTTAAATCTGGTAACTCTAAAGTTGCAACAGAGGGAAATTCTCTATTAAGGTTAGGTTGAGAATAGCCAGGGTATGATGAAATTGCTTGAGCAACAGGCCTTTTAGCACCAACACAACGAATATGCTACTAGTAACCCAGATAGGGGTTTTTTTGATAAGCAAACGCTTGAGGATTCTGTTGACCAAAACCTGGATATGATACTTGTTGAAATGAAGTTTGAGGTATTTTTGCTTGAGGCTACCAAGGGGTCTGTCCACCAATGTTAGAACTCATATTAGAATAATTTGGATTTGGTTGATAGGTATAACCAAATTTTGGTTGTGACATCCCATAAAATGGTAAGCCATCTTGTGAATAAATGATTCCAGATATAGGTTGTTGTAAATTAATCGAAGAATTTGGAGTCTGTGGACCCAATATTTGAAGGTATTGAGTTGAAGGACCCACCTGAAAAGGTTTTTGTACAACATTTTGATTTTGTAATAGGGGTAATGATGTATTAACAAGTGGAAATGATGTGGGTATAACAGGTTGAACTGGTTGATACGAATGTACAACCGTTTTTGGTTGGATAGGTAGAGTGGGCTGCCATTGACAAACATTCATTTCGACATTAGGTTGACCAAAAAATCACGAAGTACTATCATAGTGGGTGACGAAAGGTTTCCCCCCAGCATGATGAGGATAATAATATGGAAAATATTTCTCTCCAAATGCTAGGAGTCTAGTTGATATGGTACTTGATGGAATAGACCCAAAAGGACTAGCTTGATATTGCCCTGATGATCTGTATAAAGAATCAAGTTGTTCAGTACTCACTATATTTTTACCATTTATAATACCAGATGATGACATTGGTAAAGTCCATGGATTTGAAGATGCACAAGAGAAAATTCCAGATAAAGATTTATAACTTGATGGGACCATAGGGCCACCATGAAAATATGACTCTGGTGAATTTATGAACATTGACGGGGTAGCGAGGGCAGGTGCTGACGCAATTGGAACAAATGGCCCAACCGAAGATGTTGGTTCAGGAATGGTTACTCGACCAAATGTATACCCTTTTGGATGGATGGGATTTTGAATAGGAATAGGATCAACAAAAGCAGAGGGTGGTGACTGAGGAAAAAACTTGTACAAGTAAAGATCCTCCCCAAAATGGGTGGAGTTAAAGGTGTCTCGTCTTGTGGGATTTCTTTAATCGAAAATAAACCAGGTGGAAGCATTTCACGGTCAGGCCCAAAGTATATTTCAGGTGGTTTACTGTGTGATATGGGAGACTCAATGGCTACAGAAATTTGTGGGATGACCAATGCTGGAACAACTTCCAGTTGTTTGACTTAGGATTTAGATGTTCTGGAAAAAATGAGACAGGATCTAGATCAACTTCTCGTTGAACAACATCGGGTCCAGGAGGTATGGTCTCACTGATTGGATGGATCGTGACCACGTGTAGCTGTGAGGACTCCGTCTTGATAATAGTAGACGAATTGGGATATGTAGAAACAACTTGGGCTAACTATGGTATATGGGAAGATTATTTTTCACAAGAGGTATGAGTAGTACTTAATTTGATAGAGTGTTCACCGACCAGGAGTAACTTCTGGTGGTATAGGTGGTTTCAATGCTAATCTATGCGAACGACGGGGGAAAGGATTTTTTTCTTCCACAATTACTGATTTATTTTAACCAAAAACAAATAAACAAAATAAAAGGGTATTTCTAGGAAAAAAGGTTTACCAAGAAACTGTGAACTACAAAATACCTCTTGGCGAACCAAGAAGTACGTGCAGGAAATCTCCCCGAATGTTGTGTTCGGTGTATCACAATTTACAAGGTGGCTAACTCAGTTCACTATGGATGGATAGCAACCTAAATTTGTCCTCCTAAATATACCCGATGGTACGTGGAGGCCCAAGTTCGTATTAGCGCTGTTTGATACGAAACCGCACAATTAGAGCACCCCTTTATACTTTTTGTACTGTAACACCACCCGATATACCCCAAAGTATGTGGAAAAGATACAATATACTTACGTACGTGGAGTGAGGTATCACACTCGAAATGTATCGCAGAAAATTAACGACAGCAGCTATGTTTTACAATTTCGGAACACGTCTCTAGCCTAGACCTTCTAAATGTTATCGTTATGCTTCCAATGCTTTGTTAGGTAAATTGAGATAAATTTTAAGTTGATCTTGTTTATCAATTTTCATTTCAAGGTTCACCACGATGATGTATTAGAAATTCCTAAAATGAAAACTAAAATGACAAGAAATCTTTCACTTTTAGTTTTTCAATGAAAATCCTAGCTACTAGAGGGAAAGAGAAATCAATTTGAGAGCAAACAAACAAAGAGCACAAACTAAAATGTAGCTTTCCTAATTGTTCCTTTTGCAAAACACACAATCCACTACATGCAAATGCAGGTTTTTCTTTTCAGTTCTTTAATGTTATGAATGCATAAAAGGAAACTAAGTGCACCAAATCAATAAAAACAAATGCCTTTTACATTTGAGAAATGAAGAATTAAATAAAAATTTCTCTTTGGAAGGAAAAATGAGGAATTTAAAAACAATTTCTCCTATCAGGAAATGAGGAATTTAATGATAATTTCCTTTTACAAAAGAAAATGGATCTAATGCAGCAATGAAAATACTTTGAAATTAATTCGTCAATGATAAAGAAAAACACTTTAAATAAGCATTGAACAAACTTTTCTTTCAAAGGAGGAAGGAGTAGGTAAGGTCACTGGTCAATTTGAGGTATCTGGCTCTTTAAAACACAACAATCAACAAACTGAAAGAAAATGCAATGACAAACTCAATGGAATTTGGCTAATCCTAGGGGGAAATGTAGTCTCTAAGGGGAGACAGTGTGTTGCAACACACCCCTAGAAGGGAGACAGTGCTTTGCAAATCACTGTGTCCTGTTCAACAATGTGTTAGGCGCAGTGTTTAATGAAAAATACAACTTTTTAACACACTTCTTATGCAAATTTGGATTTCAAAAAGCCTAATTTTTTTGAGTAAATGCTACTGGGTGAATAAAAAGAGAAAATCAGAGGTAAATACACTAAGGATGAAGGGTAAACTTCCCCAGTGGAGTCGCCAATTTGTTATGCGGAATTATGGATTACGGATAAAAAATTCTTCCCTAGATGTAGTGCTCATCAAGAAAAATAGGTTAAATACTTTGAAACTACTTTTCCTAACAGTAAATAGAAACATAGAACAGATCAAAGAACTTACTTGGAATCCAAGTGCTTCCTATTCTCCTTCTGTTGCTCTTGTTGTAGCTTCAAATCTGATCTAGATCGCCAAAATATTTCCTGCAAAGATGAACACTAAACAACAAAAGATATCAATAATACAGATGCCTATTCAAGTTGTTCAGTTAAATCAATAAAACATGAACCATATACATTAGATAAGAATTCATAATATGAAACACATGATATATCCTCTTGATCATAATTTTTGAGGGAAGACATTCCCATGCTCAGCACATAATCTTTCTAATAACATGTACATAATTCAGAAATTTGTCTACATTGGAATGTTGCCCAATACAGACATGCCTACAGATATAGGCCCATGTTTGGATGACAATCTGTATGTAAGGTCACCGTACAGATGATATGTACAAAAATCTTGAAATAGTATCTCGGATGGCTGAAACTAGATCTGTGGTCTTCCTATCTCGTTCACTCGATCATTTGGGTACAAATCTAGCCATGCGAATATATGATTTGTACTTGAACATGGAAAGACATTATTTGATTACCAGCGAATGATGTGAACTGTTAACAAACGCGAGAGAACCACCATTGATGTCAATGGCCCTAAAGGTACTATTGGGTTTGATCCTTATTTTTCGGTGGGCGGATCAACCCATGGTTTTGTGCATGGTTTTGCACACGGTTTTGGGGTACGATGGTTTTCGGCCCCTGGTATTTTGTAGATCCAGTCAAGGGAACTACGATTATGTTCTAATCCAGGGTTAATGGATTGGGGTTTATGTATGCTTCGGCATGTATATATATGTGTTGTAACACTAAAAGAAATATTATGAAAAATCAAGCTGGTCGTCTCGATTTGGGATCTAGGGGGAAATCTCTGTGTTTATTAGTTTTATGTTTTATGCTCTTGCTACTGTTTATTTTCTGTTTTTAATATTCGTTTGCAGATAATTTTTGTACAAGTTTAAAATCTACATTTGGTATCAGAGCAGTTTCAGCTTCAAGGGGACGCCTTTGCTGCTGAGGGGTTTTTTGCTCGGGCCTGAGGTAGACCCTATTCAGTGGGAGATCTGCGGGATCGATTCTTGCGGTGAAAGAGGAAGGGGAGCGGCGGGAAGATAAAGATTGAGAAATTTAATGGTTAGAGTTTTGAATTGTGGAATCTCAAGATGGAGGATCTGCTGGTCGATAAAGATCAGTGGATCACAGTAGATCCAGGTACTAAACCAACAACAATGTCAAATGAAGACTGGAAGAAGTTGGATCAGAAGGCAAAGAGCACAATACGGTTGTATGTCTCAGATTTAGTATTGTTGAATGTATCTAGGGAAGCTACGGCGAAGACCTTGTGGGACAAGCTAGGGAATTTGTACCAATCTAAGTCTTTGGTGAATAAATTGTTCCTGTGGAAAAAGTTGTATAACCTGAGGATGAAGGATGGAGACTCAGTGACAGAGCATTTGAATGCCTTCAATAATGTGGTAAGTCAATTGTCATTTGTTGATATTAAAATCTCAGATGAAGATAAGTGCATCAGTTTGTTGTGTTCTCTACCAGACTCGTGGGACAATCTGGTTATTGCAATAGGTAGCAATACAACTAACTTGAATTTTGATGACATTGTCTCAGCCTTGTTGTCGGAGGAAATGAGACGAAGAAATATGAAGGGTCAGAATGGAGATGCCTTATCTGTGCGAGGAAGGTCCCAGAAAAAAAACAAGAATAAGGTTTCGAGTGGGAGATCTAAATATAGAGGGAGATATAAATCTCCTGGAAAGTTTGTAAAGGTGTGATGGAAATGCAAAAAGGAAGGGCACTAAAAAAAGGACTGTAGATCTAAAGCTCCTGAGAAAGGAAAGGGATCTGATGATGCTCCTTCTGCAGAGGCAAAAACCACCTCGGATGAAGGTGGGGATGTGTATTTGGCTTCTTCTTCAAATACACATGTAGATCATGAGTCATGGTTGATTGACTCAGGTGCATCCTTTCACTTCACTCCCCACAGGGAGTGGTTCTGCGAGTATGAGAAATATGACGGTGGTGATGTCTTCCTAGGGGATGATAAGAAGGCCACAATCGTTGGACGTGGAAAATTCAATTTGAAGGGCGCAAAGTGGGAAGAATTAGAACACTTCCTAGTGTTCAACACATTCTTTCATTGGCGGAAATCTGATTCATAGCAAGATGGATAATGCGAGTGTAAAAAACGGTGTTAGAAAGATACTATAAGATGGTTTGGGGTTCGGGGAGAATTGGTCTTAATGTGAGGAATTCGTGTGGAACTTTGTACAAACGGGGCAGCACTTCTATTATGGGTGCAACGATTCTATGGTTCACGAAAGTGGAGTAGAAAGCCTAGCGGGTCTGCGGAGAAAAGACCATGCTATGGCATCAAATGCTTGGACATATTGGAGAGAAGGGCCTTCGGATGCGCATGGAAATGGTATGGTAGAAGGTATGTCTAATATCTCTCTGGATTTTGATTTCTGTGAACACTGTGTATATGGGAAGCAGAATCGGGTGAGTTTTCCTTCTGGTGCTAAGAGGGCGAACAATATATTAGAGCTTGTGCAGAGTGATGTGTTTGGACCTGTGTCGGTTCCATCACTAGGTAAGTCTATGTATTATGTTTCATTCATAGATGAATTCTCAAGGAATACATGGATATATTTCTTGAGAAATAAATCTGAAGTCTTTGACAGATTTAAAGAATTTAAGACTCTGGTGGAAAACCAGATAGAGAAGAAGATAAAGGTGCTGAGGACAGATAATGGTGGGGAGTTCTGCAAGAAGGAATTTGAAGAGTTCTGTAAGAAGTGTGGTATAGCATGGCAAAATACTACTCCATACACACCTCAGCAAAATAGAGTTTCAGAAAGAATGAACAGAACGCTGATGGAAAAGGCAAGAAGCATGTTGGTACCAGGTTAGGACAAGAATTCTGGGCAGAGGTAGTGGAGACTGCATGTTACTTGGTTAAAAGATCACCTTCATCGGCGTTGGAGGATAAGACTCCACATGAGGTATGGATTGGTAAGAAACCCTCTCTTTCACATCTGAGGGTATTTGGATGTGATGCATAAGTACATGTTCCAAAGGAGAAAAGGACCAAGTTGGATAATTGATCTGAAAGGTGCATCTTTATGGAGTATAAGGATGGTTTAAAAGAGAGTTCCTGGCTTGGAACAGAAGCAGAGAAATTTGTGTACAACGAGATGTGGTGTTTAGAGAGGTGAAAGATGTTGTTAAACATGAATTCCTACCAAAGGAACCTGAGAATATAGAGTTTGAGCTAAAGGAGGATGAATCAAACTCTACAAGAGAAGAAGACTCAGAAGAGGAAGAGCCACAAACTCCAGTTGTGAGAAGATCAGCTCAGGAAAGAAGACAACCAGAAAGGTATAGTCCATCTTCTTTCTATTCAAATTTTTCTTTAATTATAACTGATGATGATCCCAAAACTGTCAGGGAAGCAGTAGATTCAGAGGATAGAAAACTTTGGAAGGAAGCCGTGGTTGATGAAATGGAATCCTTGCATAAAAATGAGGCATGGGATATGGTCAAGTTGCCGGCTAGAAGGAATCCCATCGGGAGAAAATGGGTGTTTAAGAAGAAGATGAATGTAGAAGGCAAGGTGGAGAAATACAAAGCTCAGTTGGTAGCAAAAGGTTATTCCCAGGTGTCGGGAATTGGATTTGGTGATATTTTTTCTCCTGTTGCCAAAGTTACTTCTATTAGATTACTTTTATCTATTGCTGTTGCATTTGATTTTGAGGTAGAACATATGGATGTGAAGACAAAATTTCTTCATGGGGGTCTGGAAGAGGAGATCTACATGAAACAACCTAAAGTCTTTATGTTGAAGGGGAAAAAAGAACTAGTATGCAGGTTAAAGAGGTCTCTGTATGGGTTAAAACAGTCACCGAGGATGTGGTATCAGAAATTTGATACCTACATAAAGAGGACTTGGCTTCACTAGAAACGAGGATCATTAACTTGTGTTTATTTTAAATTAATTGGTGACCGTGTTAATTATTTGGTCTTGTATGTGGATGATATGTTGTTGATTGGAAATGACAAAGAAATTATCCAAGATTTGAAGACCCAACTGTTCTCCAAATTCGACATGAAGGATCTTGGTGCTGGAAACTATATTTTGGGGATGGAAATTAAGAGAGATCGGGCAAAGAGGAAGCTCTGGTTAAACCAGAGGAAGTATGTCGAGACTATATTGCAGAGGTTCAATATGCAGGATAGTAAACCAGTGAAGGTTCCTATTCCTGTAGGTGTAAAGCTGTCTGCTGAACAGTGTCCCAAGACACAAGAAGAAGAGGAGTATATGTCCCGTGTTCCATATGCAAGTGCAGTGGGTAGCTTGATGTATGCAATGGTCTGTACTAGACCAGACATTGCACATGCAGTGGGAGTATTGAGCAGGTTTATGTCAAACCCAGGGAAGGAGCATTGGACAACAGTGAAGTGGGTTTTCGGATATTTACGTGGCACTAGTGATTATGGCTTGTGCTACCAGGGAAGACCAGGATTGGAAATAATTGGACATTCGTGGTTTTTTTTATGCAGACTGGGCTGGAGATCTGGACCAAAGAAGATCTACAAGTGGGTATGTGTTTAGCCTATTTGGAGGTGCAGTTAGTTGGATGAGTAAAAGACAGTTTGTAGTGGCTCTTTCAACTACAGAGGCTGAATACATAGCAGCCACTCATGCAAGCAAGGAAGCAATTTGGTTGCAGAGATTGTGTTCAAGTATGGGGTTGGTGTAGCAAGCTATAAGGATAGATTGTGATAGCAAAAGTTAAATTTTCTTGGCTAAGAACCCTGCTTATCATTCAAAGACAAGGCACATTGATGTTTAATATCACTTTGTGATAAATATGGTTAAAGCTAAAAGGGTGTTGTTAGTAAAGGTGGACACTTTCAAGAATGTTGCAGATGCATTGACAAAGTCTGTGAGCACTCATAATTTCTCTTGGTGTAGGGAAACAATGGGTGTTGCAAAGCTGGGCTAATGACTTAGCTCTCCTGTGGCCCCCTACGGAAAGAAAACAACAAGTGGGAGAATGTTGGGTTTGTGTTATATTCTTTCCACGACTAATCACGCACACGAGGGTCACAAGGGGGGAAATAGCCCCCCCTATACGTTGCCCTGGGTGCAACATCGGGGGGGTCACAGGGGGGCAGTAGCTCCCCCTGTCGAGGTCCGAGGCAGTGCCTCGAAATTTTTTTTTGGTCCTTATTTTCCTATGGGCGGATCAGCCCATGGTATTGTGCATGGGTTTGCACATGGTTTTGGGTTACAATGGTTTTCGAACCCTGGTATTTTGTAGATCCAATCAAGGGAACTACGGTTATGTTCTGATATAGGGTTAATGGATTGGGGTTTATGTATGCTTCGACATGTATATATATGTGTTGTAACACTAAAATGAATGTAATGAAAAATCAAGCTGGTCGTCCCGATTTGGGATCCAAGGGAAAATCTCTGTGTTTATCTGTTTTATGTTTTATGCTCTTTCTACTGTTTATTTTCTGTTTTTAATATTCGTTTGCAGATAATTTATGTACAGGGTTAAAACCTATAGGTACTGCAGTACATTTCGTAAGATGTGAATAGATGATTTGATGTCGAACGCCAAAAAAATCTTTCAGTCAAAAGTTCGGAAGCGAGGATCTTGTCGATGCTGTAGCAAGCCTCATGGTACTCTAATATAATGTTTCTAAGTGAACTTCCTGGATAGTGATTTGTCGTCGACAAGCAACCACCTTATTGCGAAACGGGAGTTACTGATTTCAGAGATAAAGGTATGACTTGATATAACAATGTTCAGGGATGAATTTCATGAGAATGAAGGTTTATGAGTATTGCGGAAGGATGAGAATTCACTGGATGACTTCTCTTGAACATATCGGCGACACTGAGATGAGTTGGCAGCATTGACCCAATACCAAAGTGAAGGTATGATGAACCATAGGTATGAATGAACCGTCAAGAATATTACCCAACCCAAAAAATCATGGTGATGGAGTGAAGTGTCATGTTCAAGAGTGACCTGCTACTGTAAAAGTTTTGTTCACTTTCCAAAATTTTCCCCTGTCATTTATTGACCAGTACCTCTTTATTTTTTAACAAGCTTGAGGAGGATAACATTTGCTTGATCTATAATTCAACCCTTCAGGCGAGCAATGTATCGCTATTTAATAATTTAACGAGTCTAGTGATGAATGAAACTCGATTCTTGCCATGATCGATAAGCCCATCGCTATTTTATGTTTTAACGAGATTAACGACAGTGACAACCCGGTAATTTTTCATGTTTAGAAAGTTTGAAAAAGAGCACGAAATAAAACTCCATAAGTACTTTTTCGTAAATTTGTTGCTCAGATCCAAAAAAGTGTAAAATAATATCTGAGAGAACCTCTTTAGTCATGTTTGACCAAGGTATTCCTTTTTTGTAAAAAATCTATCTCAGTCCGGAAAAGGGTTAAACTTATACTGAATAGATATCAATTCATTTACTTTTACGAGCTCAAAAAGACAAGTGCTCGGCAATATTTTCACATTATCGGAGTCTGAAAAGAGCTGAAAGAAGACTCTAGAGGTTCCTTTTTCATTGTTATCGAAGCTCGAAAAAGAGATTAAAGTGTGCTTCAAATCCTTTTTCATTTTTAACAAAGCTCAAAAAATAAGGAGAAAAAAATATGCTTTGTGGTCAAATCTTTCTTGAAATAAATCTGCATGACTAATCTGTTCATCAGTTGTAAGACCTATGCAGAACAACACCAAGTGGATTAAAAATACCTGTTTCATGATAAAAACATATAAAACCATAGTCATAGCAATAAATATTTTTTGAAAACAATTAAATGATTATTAAAAAGTGTTTTACTATTCATTTTTACCATTCCGTAGTTACCATTTGTATTTTTGAGCTCTGAGCCTGATTTTTCCCCCAAACTTCAGCTGCTGATTGCGATCATTTCTGTGGATGGACTTCATTGATGTTTGATTCAGGTTAGTGTCATGAACCCTCTATTTCATTCAGTAATCATTTGATTTCCATTCATTGCAAATTTTTAGGGTTTTGGGGCCCCTAGGGTAAATTATACTCCCAAAGAGGGAAATGCACCCTTGGACATCAAAAAGTGTGTTGCATAGCAGCTAAAATGAAGGCTACCTCCATATACAACGCACAGTCTCTTGCCCTAGGTTGCGTTGGGCGTAATCTTCATTTTTTTTTTTTTCATTATGCCCAAAATTTGCCCAATTTTTTGCATTGAATAGAATCTAATGGTTCTTATGGTTGCATTTCAGGCTTTCATCATATTACAATGACAATTACATGGAGGGAAAGAGAGCATGAAGAACAGGATATGATTTCCCTAAATGATCTGGGCACAATAAGAGCCCTAAGAGATTGTGGACTGTTAAATTATTTCTGGTTGTTAGGGATGAGGAAACAATTAGAACTCTTAGAGTTCTTAGTTAGAGCATGGGATCCAGGTATTGAGTCATTTCATATTAAGAACCAAGTGAATTCCATAACAGTAGAGGGTGTATACTTTCTTACAGGTTTTTCGAGGAGAAGCTTGCCTATTTCACTCTCTGTGTCTATTGTTGGAGGAGAGACTGTGAGAGATTATGTTTTGCAACATTATTATCCAGGGCAGCGCCAAGAAAATATGGAAAGATAAATATCCGGGATATTAGAGATTTTCCTTTGAGAACTATCCTTTCCACTTTCAAAAAAATTTCTCGCACCGTTACACTACATGTAGCGAATAGATCATATATGCATTATGCGCTAGAGTGTATGGAGCCAACATTCTTCAACTGGTCTAAAGTTGTACTTTATCAGATAAAAGAACAATTGAACAAAGAAAAGGGAGGAAGGAAGAATAACTTTAGTTATGGATCGATCCTGATATCATTTGCCTTAGAAAATATTCCACTGATACAACCACAACATGTGACACAAGATGTGTCTAATCCTAGAGATCTGAGGATGCAGAGATAGGTAGAACTAATGGGTAGGCATGCAGGCCAATCGACCATTGTGTTCTCGACTACGTTCTTCACCTGGTTCCGACAACAGATTTTTTCCATTGATGAGTATGCATACACAGGCGTTGATTTCCGAGGAGATACAGATTTATCTTTACCAGAAGGTTCTCAATGGGGTGCAATGGGTAAAAATGTTTTGACCATGTTTTTTTATTTTCCTAAGGTTTATACAATGTTTTTGTATTTTTGATGTTTTCCCAAGACTACACTAGATGTTTGATGTAATGTAGATGTTGTTCAAGTTCAACCGGTGGAGGAACCAAGGCATGTAGCAGATGAGCCAACAGAGAGGGCTGTCGAGAGAGCAGTCCTTCAGGATCTTGATATGGCTGAGACTCTGGCTGAGCTTCGGCAACACATAGAGGGGTTGACCTTCGGGATTCTGGATTTCTAGATCGAAGATTTTCCCATGTGACTGCATCGTCACACTATAGGTGTTCCTAACCATTGGACTCATTTACTTCGTAGGATAGATATATGTATAGCATGTTATCATGAGCACCACTATTTTACTTTTGACATTTTGCATACATTTTGAGGTTAGATGACCAATGTGTCTTGGACACAAATTTTTGTAAAAACCTATAACTATCTATCTATTTGATTTCAATGTTTTTTTTTATGTTTATTGTGCAATCCTATTCAATGATGTGAATGTTTTATTTACATATGTTGAAAATGTCTTTCTAAAAATTGATTAGCTAAAGAATCAGTCAATGTGTTCAAATTTCTGGAAATATGTTGATATTGAATAAAATCAAAGTGTCTTTCCAAAAGTCAAACTCTTAGGAACAATCAATGCAGTGTTGGATTTCTAATAGTATAAACAATAGTAAGCTGTAATACCACAAGTTGTGAGTCTAACCTTATGATGATGCGGTTAATACCAAATGAAATGGCATTAGAGAGAAGTTCTATCAATGCGCTATACTCAACGATATTGTTCGTCAATCTACCGATACAAATCCCTTGAAAAATAACTAACTCGTCGTTCGGAGTGAAAATGGCCCGTGATTTAGAGGATAGATTCTGCGTACTACAGCTAGCCCATCAGCATATCCAACAAATGTTTCCAAATATTAAGAAATTTGTGATGAAATGTAAAGTGGATTACTAATGTCAAGAAAACTCTAAAAACAAACTAAGACAGTGAATGCAAATCAACAACATATATATACAATATAATATAAAGAACTACTACGCTCATGATTAAGCATAGTAATGTTTTAGATACAACCCATTTTTGGGTTGCGCCAATGGAATTCCATCGTAATCAACTAACTCATAGGCACCCTTAGCAAGAACTCTTTTGAAAATATAGGGGCCATGCCATAATGGCTCAAATTTTCCTGTACCTATTACATCAACTTCTTGATCATAAAGTAGTACCAAGTCTCCCTATGAGAAATTATGAGGCTGGACATTTTTGTCGTATTGTGTCTTTATACGTCTCTTATGCGCTTCGTTGGCTAATTGGGCTTCACGATGCGTTTCATCAAGATGGACGAGGTTAAAAAGACGTGCTTCTTCTTTTGAGGTGTTAGGTAACAAGTCGATTGTGAGTTTTAATGATCATATTTCACATTGTATTGGAAAGATAGCTTCTAGACCATACCCCAATTGAAAGGGAGTAAATCAGATTGCATTTCTCACCGAGGTTCGGTACGTCCGCAAGGCCGAGTACAAGATAAAATGCGAGTTTCTTTTACGAACTCATATCATTCACTGAAGCATACGTTTAAGAATCTTGTTGATAGCCTCAACTTGTCCCTTTGATTGTGGATAATAAGGAGTAGAATTATCATGTGAAAATCATAACTTTGCAGTTAATTCAGTCATCATGTGGTTGCGAAAATTATTCCCATTATCTGTAACTATAGCCTACAGGACCCCAAACCATGCAATAACATGATTAAAGAAAAACAATGTAGTTGTCTTTCGTGTGTTGTTGAATGTAGGCATCGCTTCAGCCCATTTGGTAAAGTAGTCAACTACGACAATAATAAAACCATGCCCCTTAAACGAACGAGGGTTATAGGTCATGAATTCAATACCCCATTTTTAAAATGTTCCCACAGAGACAACAGGATGCATTGGAGCTGGCGCTTTGCGAATTTTATGATAAAAACTCTGGCACGCATGACAACTTATTACTGCAAGGATGTAGTCGTGAAATATTGTAGACAAAAGTAACTGGTGCAGAGTATCTTCTAAGTGGTAGCATATCCAGATAAATGTCCAACACAAGCCCCAGCATGAAAATCATTTAAAACCTTTTCGGCCTCCTCATGAGTGAGGCACCTTCTTAAAATAGTATCGACACCACGACGATAAAGTGTACCGCCGACGATCATATAATATTTGGCTTGGCATAAAATACGTCGTTCTTTAGAGAGAGAGGTATCAAGCCGAAAAGTTTGAGTTTGGAGATAAATGATGAAATCTCCATACCAAGGATTAGATGATCCGATAAAAAATAGAGACTCATCAGTATTTGATGGTTCCAATGTAGTTGCAGTACTATAAGAGGGAAGGTCATAGAGAAGCTCAGCCAAAACTAAAGACTTCTTTGAATTGGATTTAATGAATTCCAAATCAAATTCTTGAAAAATGACAATCCATTTTGAAAACTTCCCCCCTAGTAGTTGACGTGATAAGATACAAGTCGTGGGGTTGTAATATGAAATGACAGTAGTTTTTCAGAGCAGGATATAGTGGTGAAATATTTATACAGCTTGAACAACTTCCAAGGAAACTTTTCTACATAGGAATACTTAATTTCTGTATCATTGAGATTACGACTCAAATAATAGATCGGATGTTCAATTCCATCTTCTACTTGGACCAAAACCGTAGCAATGGTTGTTTCAGCCACAATGATATATAGGAAAAAATCATTCTGATAATTAGGGGGATACATTAATGACGCTAGGATAAGAGAATCCTTGACAGCATCAAAAGAATCTTGCACAACTTGGTCCCAATGGAAGGGAACCCCCTTTTTCAAGAATCGAGTAAATCCTTTAGCCATTTCGGCATAGTTTGGAATGAACCTTCTTAGGAAGTTAGCCTTTCCTTGAATTTTCTATATCTGAGGTAAATTTGATGGTGCAGGAAAATCAATAATAGCCTGAACCTTCAATGGGTCAATTCAAATTCCTTCTTTTGAGACTATGAATCCAAGCAAACAACCAGAACCAACAGAAAACACACATTTATGTGGATTGAGGCATATTTTTTAGTGTCAGCAGCATAAGAAAATGGCTCCAAATGTATCAGGCGATTAGTCCGATTTCGTGAATGTACAGGTAAATCATCTACATAAGGTTGAAAAATGTGCTTGATGTCATTGAAATCATAATCCATTTCTCCCTAACAATTTTTCCCAACGTTCTTTAAACCAAATGGTAGTTTCCTATAAGTGAATGTGCCCCAGGGACAGATGAATGTTGTCTTATGTTGATCCTCTAGGTAGATATTGATTTTATTGTAGCTGGAAAATCCATCCACGAACGAAAAAATTTCACATCCAGCACAATTGTCAATAATCTAGTCGATAAAGGGAGTAGGCTAGTTGTATTTTGGACAAGCAATGTTGACATCCCAATAATCGACGCACACTCTAATGGTTCCTTGTTTTGTCATGACAGGAATGATATTGGAAACCCACTCAGTTAGTGGAATAGGGTAAATAGAACCAGTACGCAAAGTTTTTCAACTTCTGCTTTGATGGCAGCGACTTTCTTTGGATGAACAGGACAAATCCGTCGATGCACCATTTTGAGATCATGATACATATTAATAGTGTGTTCAACAATTATAGTATCTATGCCTGGAATTTCCTCGTAAGACCAAGAAAATGCATCACGGAATTCACGAAATAGAGAGCGATATGTTTCGAGTTCTGATGGAGAAAAAGACACACCGACATTAATATTTTCTACAATTCTAGGTTTGGTCGAAATATCGATAGAAATGGTTTCTTCAATATTTGATAGATTTTGCTAAGAATCAGTTGCTTTAATAGGTAAATAATTCGGAAATAAATTTTTGATTAATGGGTGATATATTTCACTAAGATGATTTTCTTCATAATCAGGAAGATGGGAACGATGATGATAATCTTCCCATGGTTCTCCTTCTGACATCATGGCTTCCAAAATATTTTCATCTGTCAATAAAATTGAGGAAAATGGATCAGATGGAGTACCAAAATCTAAGGAATGATCAACCCAAGAAATCGACGACAGTGATTTCGGATTCGCCACCCAATCCAGATAGATTGATTGCTATGCTAGCTCAATAGGGCTAGGCAGAAAAAACTCATCCAACGTAACAATTTCAGAATTACCTGTACTTTCCCTTAAGCTAGATGGAATGGAAGATATCATGTAGCAGGTCTATATACTTGCAATTTTTTCCGAAGTCGCAAGTGGCAGTAATGCAAAGGTTCCCATGAGAGCCGAATCCTTTAAGAGTCCTACACCAATGTTCTGAAGTGTTAGTTGGGGTGTGTGAATGAATGAAACACTTCCAGTTACCTGCGAAGCAGAGGAAAAGAAGGATAGCTGATTAATGACTGTGATAGTACCTTTATATGGAAAGGAAATCATTCTAAAATATGTAGAAACAATTGCAGTCATTGCATATACCCATGGCCTTCCAAGTAGAATATTATAGTCAAGGGGTCCGTCAACAACCTTGACATCAACATTCACTATTTTTCCCCTAGTTCAACATGCAGGTTATTAATAATACCACAAGGCTTATATGTACGTCCATCAAAAGCCTTCAACGTCATTGATGATTGTGATAAACGCGGCAAGCCAAGTGACTTCCAACAATTTAGAGACATAATGCATGTAGATGCTCCCTTATCAATAATATTACGATGAACAAGGTGATTGAGAAAATTTACTTGTATGTAGAATGCCAATTCTGGTGGTAGTTGTGGCACATATCTCTTATGATTAAAGACGACAAGATTAGAATAAGTCAGATCAATTCCACCAATAGCTGACAATAAAGCCTGTATTTGGGAAGGAAAATTTTTTAATACTTAGAGAGCAGACATAACTGAAGGGGATTGAGTCAGATATTCAACTATATTATGATTTTGAGCAGCCCTTGCTCGAGGATTATATGTCAATTTGTGAATTACTCCCTTTGGTGGCTTAATTATCAATTCAGGAATAGCAGTAGGCGGTACCAATTTCGTAAATGGATTTGTATTTGAGGTAGTAGGTTGATCAATGGCTTGACTACCATAATATTTATTACGCGTTGACACCAAAATATTTTTTGAAGGTTTTGTGACAAATAACATAAGTACTTGGGAACTAGAAGCTGGATCCGTAGCAACCAAATTTGTGTCTAGATTTGGAAACAGATCTGTCAACACAAATGATGTGTTGGAAGTCTTAATGATTTTTGAGACTTTAGCGTGGTGAGGACAATCTCGAACAAAGTGTTCCTCATTACAGATTATGCATGGATAATGAGGTTTCCAAGGTCGAGATGATTGATCAGATGATCTTTCCAACGGGTTAGAAGTTTGATTTTTCTTAGATTTCCCCTTTTTCTTACTTCCGGGATGCTTGTCACTTTTTCATTTGTGAAGGGACATGACATTAGTTTTGGAAGAAGGTGAACGATTAGATATAGTAGTATGATGTGTGCATGCAATGCCAATTAAACCATCTCCGGCATGAGAGTCCTTTAATTGAGGAGGAATAGTAAAATTAGATCTCGACGCGTTAGGAATTTTTTCATAGAGTGTGCCAGACTGAGTATAAATCAATTATAAATATTGGGCACGAGAAATAACCTACTCTTCTATGATGACACCACCCTTAGCCACATCCTCAGTTATATATGGTAACAGGGACTTAATGAACCACTCAGCAAGAAGCTGATCCGGAACAAATGTCCTAACCATTCTACAATGACGACACCACTCATGAATATGATCAGAAATGTGAGTAGCATTAGTATATTTTAAATTAGTCAAGAGTTCCATTCTATTTTCATATCATATGGGTAACTGGAAGTGATTCAGAAAGACACTATCTAGGGTAGTGAAATTATCAAAAGAAGCTCTAGGTAACTCAATATACCATTTTGCAGCTAGACCTGTGAGCATACGCCGGAAAAGACGTAGTCAAACAGAATCATCATTTAGGGAATTTGATGAACACCATAAATGATAATTCATGACATGAGTTGACGTGTCTTCCCCAAGGTTTCCATTGAACTTAGGAATATCCAAGGGTAATTTGTGAGGTATCACCAACCACCAAGGAGAATAGTTGATTGGATCATTGGTTAGCCGATTTAAATCTGGTAACTCTAAAGTTGCAACAAAAGGAAACTGTCTATGAAGGTTAGGTAGAGCATAGCCAGGGTATGATGGAATTTCTTGAGGAACAGGCCTTTCAGCACTAGAATAATGAATCTGCAAGTGGTAAACCAGATAGGGGTTGTTTTGATAAGCAAACGCTTGAGGATTCTATTAACCAAAACATGGATATGATACTTATTGAAATGAAGTCTGAGGTATTTGCACATGAGGCTGCCAAGGGATCTATCCACCAATGTTATAACCAAAATTAGAATAATTTGGATTTGGCTGATAGGTATAACCATATCGTGGCTATGACATCCCATAAAATGGTAAGCTAACTTGCGAATAAATGATTTTGGATACAGGTTGTTGTAAATTAACTGAAGTATTTGGAGTCTGTGGACCCAATATTTGAGGGTATTGAGTTGAAGGACCTGCCTGAAAAGGTTGTTATACAAAATTTTGATTCTGTAATAGGGGTAAATATATATTAACAAGTGGAAATGATGTGTCCGTAACAGGTTGAACTGGTTTATATGAATGTACAACCGTTTGTGGTTGGATAGGTAGAGTGGGATACCATTGACAAACATTCATTTCAACATTAGGTTGACCAAAAAATGACGAAGTACTGTCATAGTGGGTGACCAAATGTTGCCCCTAGCGTGAGGAGGATAAAAAGATGAAAAATATTGCTCTCCAAATGTTGGGAGTCTAGTTGATATGGTACTTGATGGAATAGACTCGGAAGGAACGAATTGAAATTTCCCTGATGATGTGTATAAAGAATCAATTCATTTAGTACTCACTATAGGTTTTCTAGTTATAATACCAGATGATGACATTGGTAAAGTCCATGGATTTGAAGATGCTTCAGAGAAAATTGTAGACAAATATTTATAACCTGATGGGACCATAGTGCCACCATGAAAATATGACTCTGGTGAAGTTATGAACATCGAAGGGGTAGCGAAGGCAGGTGCTGATGTAATTGGAATAGATGGCCCAACCAAAGATGTTGGTTTATGCATGGTTACTTGACCAAATGTATACCCTTTTGAATCAATGGTATTTTGAATAGGAATAGGATCAAAAAAAGCAGATGGTGGTGATTGAGGAAAAGACACGTATAGGTAAATATCCTCCCCAAAATGGGTGGAGTTAAAGGTGTCTCTTCTTGTGGTATTTCTTCGATCAAAATTAAACCAGGTGGAAGTATTTCACCGTCATGCCCAAAGTATATTTTAGGTGGTTGACTATTTGATATGGGAGACATAATGGCTACAGAAATTTTTGGGATGACCAATGCAAGTTCAACTTCCAGTTGTTCGCCTTTGGGATTTAGATGTTCTGGCAAAAAAGAGGCAGGATCTGGATCAACTTCTGGTTGAACAATGTAGGGTCCAAGAGGTATGGTCTCACTGATTGGATGGTTCATGACCACGGGTAGCTGTGAGGGCTCTGTCTCGATAACAGTAGATGAACCAAGATGTGTATAAACAACTTGGGTTAACTCCGGTATATGGGAAGATGATATTTCACCAGAGGTACGAGTAGTACTTGATTCGGTAGAGTGTTGTTGCCTTCGCCGACTAGGAGTAACTTCTAGTGGTAAAGGTGTTTTCAATGCTAATCTACGTGAACGATGGGGGAAAGGATTTTTTTCTTCCATGATTACTGATTTATTTTAACCAAAAAAAATAAACAAAATAAAAGGGTGTTTCTAGGAAAAAATGTTTACCAAGAAACTGTGAACTATTGAACTGTACAATACCTCCTGGTGAACTAAGAAGTACGGGCAGGAAATCTCCCCAAATGCTGTGTTCGGTGTATAAAAATTTACAAGGCATATGACTCAGTTCACTATGGATGGATAGCAACCTAAATTTTTCCTCCCAAATATACCCGAAGGTACATGGAGGCCCAAGTCTATATTAGCGTTGTCTGCGAAACTGCATTGTGAGAGCACCCCTTTATATTTTTTGTATTGTAACACCACCCGATATACCAATAAGTACATGGACGAGCTATGATATACTTACGTACGTTGAGTGAGGTATCACACTCGGAATGTATCGCAGACAATTAACGACAGTTGCTATGTTTTACGACACCGGAACATGTCTCTAGCCTAGACCTTATAAATGTTATCGTTATGGTTCCAATGCTTTGCTAGGTAAATTGAGATAAATTTTAAGTTGATCTTGTTTATCAATTTTCCTTTCAAGGTTCTTCGTGATGATGTATTGGAAATTCCTAAAATTAAAACTAAAATGATAAGTAATCTTTCACTTTTAGTTTTTCAATGAAAATCCTAGCTACTAGAGGGAAAGAGAAATCAATTTGAGAACAAACAAACAAAGAGCACAAACTAAAATGAAGCTTTCCTAATTGTTCCTTTTGCAAAACACACAATCCACTACATGCAAATGCAGGGTTTTCTTTTCATACATTTAATGTTATGAATGCAAAAAAGGAAAGTAAGTGCACCAAATCAATAAAAACAAACATTTGAGAAATGAATAATTTAAACACCAATTTCTCTTTTGAAGGAAAAATGAGGAATTTAACAAAAATTTCTCCTATCAGGAAATGAAGAATTTAACGACAATTTCCTTTTCAAAAGAAAATGAATCTAATGCAGTAATGAAAATACTTTGAAATTAATTCGTCAATGATAAAGAAAAATTCTTTAAATAAACATTGAACAAACTTTTCTTTCAAAGGGGGAAGGAGTAGGTAAGGTCACTGGTCAATCTGAGGTATCAGGCTCTTTAAAACAGAACAGTCAACAAACTGAAAGAAAATTCAATGACAAACTCAATGGAATTTGGTTGTTCCTATGGGGCAATGCAGTCTCTAAGGGGAGACAGTGCGTTGCAACGCACCCTTGGAAGGGAGGCAGTGTTATGCAAAGCACTGTGTCCTGTTCAACAGTGCGTTGGGCACTGTGTATAATGAAAAATACAATTTGTTGGGAAAAATACTGAGAGGGGGGGTGAATCAGTATTTACTGCATATTCAAATATTTTTACTTTTTTCACTCTCTAAAACCCATACGCTACTTTCCTTTAGTAAACTCGCGTATACACGCGGATATCCTTCATACAACTCGCGTATTAGCAGAGATCTAAATATGCAGATAATTATTAACTTAGTTCTTTGCAATATTCATTCATCTGATGTTAGGTTAATAGTAAACATGTGTAGTAAAAACAGAATAACCATCACACAAAGCATCACACATGAACACCAGGATTTTTAGGTGGAAACCCAAGTCGGGAGAAAACCACCGCTGTAGTTGCTCAGCCTTCAATATTTTATTATAGAGAAAACATCTTACATGACATGTGTCGGGTGTGTATTATACCCATTTCTAAGATGCACCCACCGTCTCCTCTCGTTTTACCTCACCTCTGTCACCTCTCTCTCTCCTGGAAGGGAGCTACAACCCCTGACTGAAGGCTACAACCCTCAGCACCTCTATGGACCACGTTTCATCAATTTTCACACTGGATCTAAAGCTTCCTTTAGGACACCACTTGCAAGCCACGTTTCATCATATTTTCAGACTGGACCCTTTCCATACTTTTAAGCATAGTCAACCATGAAACAGATACATATAACTCACTGACAGATATCAGTAACCAGCAGAAAAGATCAGACATTTCTTACCACAGACTTCAGCAAACCCTAGTTTGCATACGCTCTTTCCTTTCTCTGATGTCGCGTATATACGCGCTTCCATTCACATAAACCAGCGTATACTTCTGTACATATTACAGAGCTAATTTTATTGCGCATACGTGCTTTTTCTTCAGCGAAGCTGCGTATATACGCACTTCCTCTTCGGCGAACTAGCGTATGGTTCTTCAGACTTTTATGTCATTGCAATTCTTCACAACAGATACATCACTTCAGATTTTACCCTTTACCTCAAACAGATATTCGCCTCATCACAGATCTAATCATTCCATAAACAGATCTAGCAAATACAAGTACATTTCAGATCTAGATCCCCTTCTTCATCATTGGTGCATCATACGTTCAGATCTATCATTCAACTGTAACCCTTTCCATTCAGATCTACTTCAGAGAGAAGTATTCATTCAAGCTCAGACATCTTGCACCACACCCATGATTTGCACAATGAATTTCTTCTCTTTATATAGGTTTACCCTTTTTCAATACCATGAGCCACTTTTTCAATACCATGAGCCAAAACTACATTACTTCCGATGGTATTCCTAGACGGGGTCATTTAGACGAATCATTACCCAATACAATGGGTCAATACCATGGTGGTTACCCCTGGTTTTGCACTTTATGAGCGCTTTTTCCCATACGCGACTTGGAACATTATTTCCCGCGTGCATACGCGACTTCTTCTAGACAAATCCGCGTATGCCTTGAGACATACTCTTTTCATCATAGATCTAACACATACTTAATTCCTTTCTTCATTACCTTCTGTATTCACTGTAGATACATCATATTTACATCATTTAACAGGGTCATCAAGACATATTCTATCAAGCGCAACTTCATCAAGTAGGTAGCCATCATCTTCATCAAGTGGGTTGCCATTCAAGGACAACACTCTATCAAGTGGGTTGTCATCAAGGACAACACTCAGCATCATATTGCCAACAAACATCATATCACATCAGATTAACATCATTTACCAAGTCCATCAAATCAAGAATAACTTCATCAGGTGGATTGCCATCAAGGACAACATATGTCAACAATCTCATGTCTTCATCTTCATTCAGTGGGTTGCCATCAAGGACAACACTCTGCATCATATTGCCAACAATCTCCCCCTTTGGACTTGATGGCAACCACGATGGTGTTTGATCATCACAACAGATAGGTACATTAAGAATATAGTGACACCATGTCACTCTCCCCATTTTTGACACCATAGGTACATTAAGAATACAGTGACACAATGTCACTCTCCCCATTTTTGACACCATTCTTTCTCTTCATTCAAACACCATGTCACTCTCCCCCTTTGACATCAAGGGCAAAGGGCGGATCAAAATCAACACACTCTCCCCCTGTTCTGCAGATCTGATATACTAAAGTGACCAAGCTCCCCCTGAGTTCATGCTGAATCTTCAAAACAAATTTTCAATGAAGTACATGACTCTATGACTTTCCTATCACCAATGACTCATACTTACATCAAAGATCCATCCAAGTGAATTTACATATGAGACTCAAGTACCCAACCAAGTGGGTTTACACATTTCGACTCAGCTACCCAACCAAGTGGGTTTACAAATTTGACAAGTCCTTCACATGACTGAATATTACAATTTTACATCATGGGTCTCATCAAGACCTTTTCACCAAACTAAAAATATAACTTTAAGACCAACACCAGAAAGTTCTCAAGAAAGAGAACATATTTCAGAACCATCATAATGCCAACAATGCATTATACTCAGCAAAGCTAAAGCTCCCCCTGAAACTGTGCATCCAAGCATCCTTTTCATATGACTGAGGCTCCCCCTTAGTTTGTGCATCCTGAACACTTTCACCAACAAATCATCAAGGCATCTTTATCAAAACATTAGAAATGGAATTATGAGAACTGGAACACCACCAGAGATACCAAACAGTATCAGAGATACCAAACAGCACTGCAGTTGTGCTGAAGAGAGCTGACTCCAAACAGAAAAATGTCAGCAATCAGACATACGCGGTTTTTTGTGCATGAACTCGCGTATATACGCGACTATGTTTCAGGAAATCCGCGTATCCAATGCCGTCTTCTAAATTTATGCAGATTTGTTCTTTTGACTGGCAGAGAACACTCCCAGCTTTTGTCTTAGATACTCGAACGCTTCCCTGGGCAGAGGTTTGGTAAAGATATCAGCAACTTGTTCTTTGGAGGGAACATACTCCAACTTCACCTTTTGCTCAAGCACTTGTTCACGTAAGAAGTGATACTCGATGGGAATGTGCTTGGTCTTTGAATGCATAACAAGATTCTTTGAAATACTGATGGCACTTGTATTGTCACACTTAATGGGGACAGGATGTGTACATTTGATTTGAAAATCTTGTAAGGTTTGCATCATCCAAAGGAGTTGAGTGCAACAAGATGCGGCAGCCACATATTCTGCTTCTGCTGTAGATAAGGCAATAGAATTTTGCTTCTTTCTAAACCAAGATACTAACCGGGGTCCCATATATAATGCACCACCACTAATGCTTTTCCGGTCATCAACACTTCCAGCCCAATCTGCATCAGTGTAAGCATGAAGAGTAAGATCAACATTCTTTGGATACCATAGACCAAAGTCTTGAGTTCCTTGTAGATATTTGAATATTATTTTAACAGACTGAAGGTGAGACTCTTTTGGATTAGCTTGGAATCGTCCAACAATCCCAACTGCATGCATAATGTCTGGTCTAGTCCCAGTGAGATAAAGTAGACTTCCTATCATTGATCTGTATTCTGGTTGATTCACTGGGGGAGAATCATCATGAGAACTAAGATTACATCCGGTTATCATTGGTGTACTTACAGGTTTGCATTCTTCCATGCCATACTTCTTCAGAATTTGCTTAAGATATTTTGCTTGTGATAGGAATATACCATCCGCAATTTGATGCACTTGCAAGCCAAGAAAGAATGTTAGTTCCCCAAGTAAGGAAATTTCAAATTCTTGCTGCATGACAGAAGAAAATTTTTGACTCATAGATTCTTCGTTACTCCCAAAAATGATATCATCAACATATACAATCACAATCAATAGTTTATCATTTTCAACTTTTGTGTATTAGTTGCTATCAGCAGACCCCTTTGAAAATCCTTGTTGATGAAGATATTTGTCAAGACGATAATACCAAGCCCTTGGAGCTTGTTTGAGACCATATAGAGCCTTTTTAAGTCTACAAACAAGATTTGCATCATTTCCCAAAATGAATCCTTCCGATGGTTCTATATATACTTCTTCTTCTAGATCACCATTAAGCAGTGCTGCATTTAACATCCATTTGATAAACTTTGATTTGTTGATAACTTGAAAAAGCAAGAAACATTCTTATGGCTTCAAGTCTAGCTACGTGAGCAAAGTTTCTTCAAATTCTATACCTTCTTGTTGAGTATACCCTTTGCAAACCAATCTAGCTTTGTTTCTTACAACATCCCCATTCTCATTTAACTTGTTCTTGAAAATCCATTTAGTTCCAATGACATTTTTATCATGTGGTCTTCGTACCAATTCCCAAGTATCATTCTTTTCAATTTGATCAAGCTCTTCATTCATGGCTTGCTTCCAACATTCATCTTTGCTATCTTGATTGACATTGTGTGGTTCAATTGTGGATAGAAGTGCCAGATGACTAGAAGATCCCACAAGAGTTCTCCTTGTTCGTACACCTAATTCCTTGTCTCCCAAAATTTGAGATTCAGGATGATTCTTTTGAACATATCTGGATGGAGCTTTTTCAGATAGATCATCTTCAGGTTCTTCATTGGATCCACCGTCTATATCATTTCTATTTGATGTAGAAGGACATAGGTCACCATCATCTTCTTTTGTTGTTTGTTTTTCTTCTTTAGGAGCTGCAGGAGACTCATCAATAACAACATCAATACATTCAAAAATCTTTCGAAGCCTTTTATTGTAACATTTGTATGCTTTTCTTGAAGATGAGTAACCAAGAAATATCCCTTCATCTGATCTAGGTTCAAACTTGCCAAGCTTTTCATCATTATTTTTGATAAAGCATTTACTTCCAAAAACTCTAAAATGTTTCACAGAGGGAGAATTACCATACCAGAGTTCATATGGAGTTTTGTCACTATTTACCCGAACATGAGCCTTGTTGAGAATGTTAGCTGCTGTATGTGCTGCTTCACCCCAGAACATGTCAGGAGTTCCAGAATCATCGAGCATAGCTCTAGCCATTTGTTGAATTTTTCTATTCATTCTTTCTGCTACGCCATTTTGTTGTGGAGTACCCGCTACAGAGAATTGTCTTTTTATGCCATGTTGTTCACAAAATTCAAAGAATTCATTTGATGTATATTCTCCTCCTCGATCAGATCTAAGACACTTGATTTTTATATCTAATTCATTTTCAACTAATGCTTTGAAGATCTGAAATTTTTCAAATGCTTCATCTTTGTGTTTAATGAGCCCGATCCAACACATTCTAGAGTAATCATCAATAAATAAGATATAGTATTCTTCCCCACATGGTGAATTTTTCCTCATAGGTCCACATATGTCAGTATGAATGAGTTCAAGAGGTTTACTTGATGATCCTTCTTTGGCATTAAATTGTACTCTGGTCTGCTTACCGAATTGGCAAGATTTGCATATGATACTCTCTGGTAGAGTAATATTGGGAAGACCACGAACAACTTGAAGTCTGCTTGCTTTGTTGATTTGAGAGAAGCTCAGATGCCCCAGCCTTCTATGCCATAGCCAATTTTCTGAAGACTTTCTCAAGTAACATTGATCTATGCCGTTCAGTACATACAGGTTGCTTGGATTTCTTTTTCCTTTTATAATGATTTTACCTGTATCAAGATCACGAACCACACATTATTTGGAACTGAAGACCACTTCTGCTCCTTGATCACACATTTGACTAACACTTAACAGGTTATGCCTTAATCCATCCACATACATGACATCTTTAGCCTTCACTTTTTCTTTTAGAAATACCGACCCTTTTCCTTTAATTACAGCAGGAGTATCATTTCCAAATGTAACTTTCTTTTCCTTTTCTAGAGCATTATAAGTATGAAGTTTGCTTTTGTCACCTGTCATGTGTCTTGAGCACCCACTATCAATGTACCATTGATTTTCTTCACCTTCCGCAAATAACGCTATCCCACAATTTTCAACCGGTATTTCTTTCTCTTTCCATACTTTAGAGCTTGAGGGAACATGTTCTTTTGGCTGGACCTTGCTCCTGCATTCAAATTCTTCATGACCAAAGTTATTGCAATAAGTACATTCAACTTCGTTTTGAAGAGGAGAAAATTTGTTATAGGTGTTCTTCTTTGGTTCAATATTCATCCTTTTCTTTCTTTCTTCTCTTGTCATGATGGTTTTATATGCAACACATTGAACAACTTTATAACCAAAATTGTGACATGAGAAACATTGTCCATTGAAGTAGAAATTTCTACGATCATGAAATCTTCTATTTGAATCTACTTGTTGGTTGTAGCTTCTTTGAAAGATCTCCCTGTTAGTGTTCCTTGATTTGAGATGATCATGCTTTATCTGTAAAGATCCTTTGTTCCCTTGCTGAGTGGCTGAATGTGGAGAACTAGTTGTGGCTGCTTTCAGATAATTTGGTGCTGAAGTCTGGGAAGATTCCCCAGTATATCCAAGACCTATTTTTATAAGAGGAGATCGTTGTGTCTTGATAATCTCATCTAAGGTTTCTGAACCTTTAGCAAATCTAAGATTGAGAGTCTTCACTTTCTCTTTATCTTTCCTTAGACTTACTATTTCACACTCCAATTCCTCAATGCGTTTTTCTTTGGCTTCAAGCTGACTTTCAAGAGTTTCTATGATTATGTTCTTTTCTTCTAGGCTTACTTTGAGTTGATTTTTTTCTTCAAGAAAATCATTGTCCTCTAGAGCATCCATGAAAGTATCCTTTTCTTCTCTTTTTTCAAAAGCCATGAGAAGTCTAAAGTCTTCTTCACATTCTTCCTCACTATTGGATGATCCATCAATGTCTTTATTAGTATAATAACTTTTTCTTATGCTAGATCGATTCTTATTCCTTCTTGCTACTTCCTTTCCTTTACCCGAATTTTCTTTATAAGGACACTTTGCAGCATAATGACCAACTCTTCCACAATTGAAACATTTGAAAGGAAGCTTACCTTTGAAATTTCCGGTACCTAGTTGAAGTCTTCTCACAAAATTTGCTTCTTCTTCTTCTTCAGATATATAGCTGGATTATTTGACGACTTCCTTTTCTTTTCCTTTTGCAGATGCCTTAAAAACAACTTCTTTGATTTGAGAAGGGCCTCCTTGCCTCATTTCAAAGCGATCGAATACCATGTAATTGCACAATAGTAAGAGTTTGCGAGATCTTGCCTTTCTTCAATAGTGAAACTTTAGAGTCAATTTTAGTGAGGATCTTAAGACTTTTTCCACCAGAGTAGTATCGGTTATTGTTTCACCCAAATTTCTCATCCAATTCAAAATATCATCTAGACGAAGAAAGAAACTAGCAACACTCTCATCACTATGCATCTTCAAATTTTCATATTCGATTCTAAGAGTTTGGAGTTTTGCATTTTTTACCTTTGTATCTCCTTCATAGCTCAGAATGATTTTGTCCCAAATCTCTTTTGCTGAATGTAGCTGCATCACTTTAGCAAATTCTGATTCAGACATGCTTTCTAACAAGACATTCACTGCTTTGGCATTGATTTCATACTTCTTTCTTTCAGCAGCATCAGTAGGAATACTTGTCGGGTATTGATAACCTTCTTCCACGATTGCCCATACATCTGCACCAAGACTTTGCAGATATGATTTTGTTCGTACCTTCCGGAATATCAGATTGCTTCCATTGAATAGAGGTGGCTTTATAGACATTACTCCTTCTTGACTTCCCATTGCGACAGATCTCCTTCAAGCGATCAAGCTTCTGCAGAAGGACCTGCTCTGATACCAATTGTTGGGAAAAATACTGAGAGGGGTGGTGAATCAGTATTTACTGCATATTCAAATATTTTTACTTTTTTCACTCTCTAAAACCCATACGCTACTTTCCTTTAGTAAACTCGCGTATACATGCGGATATCCTTCATACAACTCGCGTATTAGCAGAGATCTAAATATGCATATAATTATTAACTTAGTTCTTTGCAATATTCATTCATCTGATGTTAGGTTAACAGTAAACATGTGTAGTAAAAACAGAATAACCATCACACAAAGCATCACACATGAACACCAGGATTTTTAGGTGGAAACCCAAGTCGGGAGAAAACCACCGCTGCAGTTGCTCAGCCTTCAATATTTTATTATAGAGAAAACATCTTACAACATATGTGCTGGTGCAGACTCCTACAAGCACGCAGGCACCCACCTGCGCTCGTTTACCAGCCTCTCCTGGAAGGGAGCTCCAACCCCCTGACTCGTTTACCAGCCTCTCCTGGAAGGGAGCTACGACCCCCTGCTCTCGTTTACCAGCCTCACCTGGAAGGGAGCTACAACCCCCTGACTGAAGGCTACAACCCTCGGCACCTCTATGGACCACGTTTCATCCAATTTTCACCTTGGATCCAAAGCTTCCTTTAGGACACCACTTACCATTACGTTTCATCATATTTTCGAGTAGGACCCTTTCCATACTTTTAAGCACGGAGTCAACCATGGAAACGGATACATATAACTCAACGCGGATATCGGTAAACCGGCGAGAAAAGGTCGGACATTTCTTACCACGGACTTAGTGAACCTAGTTTGCATACGCGCTTTCCTTTCTCTGATGTCGCGTATATACGCGCGCTTAACATTCACATAAACCGAGCGTATATACATGCATATTACAGAGCTAATTTTATTGCGCATACGCGCCTTGTCTTCAGCGAAGCCACGTATATACGCGCTTCCTCTTCGGCGAACTAGCGTATGGTTCTTCAGACTTTTATGTCATTGCAATTCTTCACAATAGATACATCACTTCAGATTTTACCCTTTACTTCAGACAGATATTCGCCTCATCACAGATCTAATCATTCCATAAGTAGATCTGGCAAATACAAGTACATTTCTGATCTAGATCCATTTCTTCATCATTGGTGCATCATACGTTCAGATCTGTCATTCAACTGTAACCCTTTCCATTCAGATATACTTCAGAGAGAAGTATTCATTCAAGCTCAGACATCTTGCACCCACACTCATGATTTGCACAAATGAATTTCTTCTCTTTATATAGATTCTCCCTTTTTCAATAACATGAGCCCCTTTTTCAATACCATGAGCCCAAAAATACATTACTTCCGATGGTATTCTTGGACGGGGTCATTTAGACGAATCATTACCCAATACAATGGGTCAATACCATGGTGGTTACCCCTGGTTTTGCACTTTATGAGCGCTTTTTCCCATACGCGACTTGGAACGTTATTTCCCGCGTGCATACGCGACTTCTTCTAGAAAAATCCGCGTATGCCTTGAGACATACTGTTTTCATCATAGATCTAACACATACTTAATTCCTTTCTTTCTTACCTTCTGTACTCACTGTAGATACATCAGATTTACATCATTTAACATGTTCATCAAGACATATTCTATCAAGCACAACTTCATCAAGTAGGTAGCCATCATCTTCATCAAGTGGGTTGCCATTCAAGGACAACACTCTATCAAGTGGGTTGTCATCAAGGACAACACTCAGCATCATATTGTCAACAAACATTATATCACATCAGATTTACATCATTTACCAAGTCCATCAAATCAAGAATAACTTCATCAGGTGGATCGCCATCAAGGACAACACCTGCCAACATTCTCATGTCTTCATCTTCATTCAGTGGGTTGCCATCAAGGACAACACTCTGCATCATATTGCCAACACAATTGTTTAACGCACTTCTAAGGAAATTTTGATTTCAAAAAGCCTAATCTTTCTGAGTAAATGCTACTGAGTGAATAAACAGAAAAAATCAGAGGCAAATACACTAAGGATGAAGGGAAAAATTCCCCAGTGGAGTCGCCAATTTGTTATGCGGAATTATGGATTACGGATAAAACATTATTCCCTAAATGTAGTGCTCATCTAGAACAACAGGTTAAAGACTTTACAACTACTTTTCCTAATAGTAAATAGACAAATAGAATAGATCAAAGAACTTACTTGGAATCCAATTGCTTCCTATTCTCCTTTTGTCGCTCTTGTTGTTGCTTCAAATATGAGCTATATTTCAAAAATATTTCCTACAAATATGAACACTAAACAACAAAAGATAGCAATAATTCAGATGTTTATTCAAGTTATTCACTTAAATCAATCAAACATGAACCATATAAATCAGATAAAATTTCATAATATGAAACACATGAGTTCATACAGATACATATGTGGGAAAGTAAGCAACAACCTTTATTAATGGATAGAAGGGGAGGTTACAACCCAGTTATTGATTTAGTGTCACCATCTCCAGCAACATCCTAGCCTCATCACAATGCACATATCTCCAGCAGCATGTCACTCAAATCAATTCCTCAATTGAAATTCCACCAGCATTTCTCTACTCAAATTATTCCTTTTCAAACACTAGGATCTATGCTCAATTTATAGAGGATCTGAAGGTAGTTTTACAGTCAATGAATTTCTAATAATAGGCAAGAAATGTTCCCAGTATCAGAGGTATCAAATGGACACATGGATTTGAATTTTGACACATGTGAACTCTTCTGGAAGGCACTGGCCAAGTGTAGATTTTGGAACAATGAGAATTTTGCTCCCAATGTGACCAACGCACCCATGAGTGTTAGGAAGTGCTTTACAGAGCACCCTTGAGTGGGGTTACTTGCATATGAAACGCAATTAGTCCCTTTAGAGGCAACATTGGTGAGCTCTCATATGATATATTATAAAATTCAAATCTTGGAAATCTTTGCAAATGAAAGTCATGGATGATTTGTCTTGTTCTTTGTCTTAGGGCATGTAGCAACTGAAATGATAGGGGATGATAGACCCTATTCATTGGTTCTGGAGATGATGTCCAGTTAACCAGGTCATTGGGAATGGTGCCAAAATTGAACTATAACAAACCCTTTTAGTGGAAGCTAGTAAACAAGTATGTATAGAAGTCCCTTTCAGCAGAAGCTCATAAACCTACATGTAGAAGCTTGTAGGGAGGTGGTAATAATAAATTGAAGCTTGTATTTGCAAAATAAATAAGAAAATATTGATGTATTATGTATATTTTACACATGTACTATTTGATAATGGTTATGTTGTTGTGTTTTACATGATTTCTTTATGATATTGATTACATGATTGGTTTCTAAAGTTATTTAAAAGTATAAACTGTCAAGAGTTGAATTATTTTTCATACTACTCATCCCCCCCCTCCCCCCGTCAGTAATGTCTTGGTTTCCATTGTTTCGAACAATTGGTATCAGATAAAACTAGGTTCCTTTAGGATAAATTTAACAACTAGAAGGAAGATCAAGGATCATGGAGATCTAGAACTAGGTTACCATGGAAGATCATATGGATTTCCATTTTTTGAATGGGTCAAATTATATAATTTGGAAGGTAAGAATAAGAATCTACTTGCAAGCTCTTGATTTGGATGTATGGCTATCTATGGAGAATTGATTAACAAATAATGAGATTGATGAACAAGAAAAGGGAGAAATCATGAAAGGAATTTCCAAGTTAGATATTGAGAAGGTAATCTGGTGTGAGACTTCCAAAGAGATATGGAATGAGTTGTAGTCCATCTGCGATATAGACATACAAGATGCATTTGATGTCAAGAGCCTTTCTCTAAAGAATGGAGTAGTCAAAGATTTAAAGAGTAATGAAGATCATGAATCAGAGGACTATTCACCTATATCAAGAGGCCATGTTTTTTATCAACACATAGAGAATACAAAGGATATGCAATCTACATGTAAGTTTATTTTTTATTTTTTATTGTAGAACAATGGCCATTTATCTTCAAGATGCTCAATTTCAAGTACTAGTGATAATGAGAGTTTCTCATATAGTAGTAGTAAAGAAGGAACTACTTTGATAGCAATAACATATCTAGGCATTTTTCAAGAAGTTGATAGATGCACCTCTGGTAGGGAAGAATATAGAATATCTCATGTGACACAAGAATAATCCCTAGGGTCTGAAAGGAAACAAAGCCTTGAAAAATATGTGAGTGAAATAGACACTAGTGGTGACTCTAGTAGCTCCTCTATTGAGTTGGAGGATCTATAAGAAAAGATTTATTTAAGAAGGAAACTCATATCAAAATTTTAGGAGATAAACAAACTACTAGAAATAGAGACAATGTTATGCAACGCCTCATATGTTTTTGTTGTGGTAACATAGGGAACTTTGCCTCTAAGTGTGCAAAGAAGAAAAATATGGTGGAATGAAATATTTCAACAACAAACATGTGTTGTCAGAATAATTGGAACAACCATGCACAAAGAGTATTTTCTCCTCGAAGGAAAAATTATCAAAGGCCCAAAAGCACAAGTAAATTGTGTCAGTCCTAGAAATTGGATGAGCAAAAGCTTTTGTTAGAAGGATAAATCCTTTTATCCCCTTATAAATCATGTTGGATGCTACATGTGTAGAGATTATGGGAACTATGCAGTTGCATGTAAACTTGGGAAGAAATACCCTTTCAAAAAAACTATAAACAAAGATATGGATCATGTTGGGAGCTACCAAGGAAAACTGTGTAGGAGTTATAACATTGATAATAAGAAAGGAAGGTCGAATGGAGCATGGAGGCAACACAAACCAATGTTTGGATTTGTAGATTATTATTAGAGTATTAGCATATCAGAATCTGAAATTCTTATGGTTGATATTTGAAATATAAGGTGCAACAGACAAAGAGTTCAATTATATAAATGAAGTAGGAATAGCTCGGAAAGTTCTCCAACACAGTACATGCAAAAAGAAAGCACAAATAATGATAAATAAGAGAAAAAGGTAATTTTTAGATTGGCTTTAATTTGTGCTAACAAGAGGAATGAAAAATTGTTTGTGTACTCAAACTATGACATGAGGTCACTCAGTCATGCAAGAGTACCAAATCATCACCAAAAATCAACTCATGGTGTTGACCAAGTAAACACTCGACATACGCAAGTGTGGAAGAAAATGGGAGACATTATACTTAGGGGGAGTAGATCTCTTGTTCCTCTTCATATAGAAGAAGAGGCTAGTTTCAAGAGAAGCCAAGAAGGACAGATGCAAGGAGCAGAAAGGAACATACCTAGTAATGCATCTTAAGGTTAGGGGAATTATGCTCCTTTTGTTTATGAAAACGTTGAAGTAGACCAGTGGTGTTGAGTATCAGAATTAATTGTAAAGGAATTAAGTAGTATGGTTTTTTTTTAATTTGATGTTGTTTCCAAATTAGATTGACAAAAAATAGATCATGATCTAATTACTACCAAATTTTCCTTATCTTGTGAAAATATGTTTACATATTCCTAATTTCAAAGAGGAAGCATAACCACATGGGGAGTATGCTCAAGTTAAGGTTTGTGTATCCAAATATTTTATTAACAATTGGTATCATAAAGTGGTATAATTTTTTCGTTGCTTAAGGACAAGCATGGAAGACAAAGGATAATGGTGTTTGTTGCATATTAATGTTGTTTGAGTGATCAAAGTTTAAATTGTAGATATGAAGAATGACATATCTGTTTTGATGCTTCTAGACTATTACATTAGTAATTAGTATCAGACATCATATTTGTGGAGAGAACGAATATTGGTGAAAAGAGCATGATCACAGGAGGAAAATACTAAGTTATCAAGTTCTCAACAATTGGTATAGTTCATCTCAAAGGTATTAACACTTGGTATCAAAGGTATTATTAATTGGTATTAAATTTCATTAGATATTTGTCATAATACGGTATTCATATTGTTAGTATGAGATTTTCAGTCCAAGTGTTGTTGAAAGAGTCTTAATTTACATGTTAATTTTCATGTTGAGTCAAATTTAATATGGCGAGTCTACTTCCTTTAGAATTATTTCAAGTATAGTATATGGTGGGATGTTGGTATAGGCATGTATTAGTAAGAGTCACTCAATGATTGTGATATAATCACTTCTAAGAGTTTTAATTTTTTTTTCATCAGTTGACAAGTTGATGGTGTCAGGCATTTATAGGATAGATTGTTTTTATTTCTATATGTCAAGTGTGTGTGTCTAGGAAGATGAAATATTATGAATGTAAGCCTAGTCGAGACTTATACCAATAGGAATTATTTTTCTCATGGCCCAGTGGTCTATGTATCTGTTGTTTTAGAAATATATCCGTCTTGAATACTTCAGGTAGATATTGGTCATAATCACTCCTCTCCTTTCAACTCAATATTCTCCACAAGATAGAAAGGAAGTTACTTAGATCAAATCAGAGATACCTAAAATTTTCATCATAATATGAAGTAGTTGACAGGTCCATGGGATCAACGTGATAGAGGGAGATTGTTTATAAGGGGGGTCATTTTAGCTTCTTTGTCATTGATTTCAAAGGAGGAGATGTATCTAAAATAAAAACAAACACAAAATAAGGAGAAGTATTGGTGATCAATAAAAAGGAGAAGACCACCAGCAAAAGTACACCAGAGAAACAACATCCAAAGAAGAAGAGATGGGAAGAGAAGTACACATATCTTTTCTTGATTATTAGTGATGTCATTTGTTTGATCATGGTGTTGCCATATGTTAGCACTATAAATGTTAATATTCTGACCGCCATTGTATCACTGTTTTCAAATTTTTCTTATTCCCTAGTCTATGTCAATTTTTTAGTCATTTTCTATAAAAGACAAAAGAGTCTCAAAACCAAAAATATTTTCGAGATTTATAGGTGTTATTGTGTCTTAGGTTCATAAAAGAAGTTAAAAATATTGTTTTAGCTTAGGTCAGTGTCGAAATTTATTGGTCATTTTGTAATAAAATAATAACTGCTCTCTCTGGGATAATAGCTACCCCTGCTTAAGTTTCATTGGTAACACAGTGATGAAAAAAGGAAGTTATTCTTTCAGGAACCTATTTTCATTGGTAACATAGTGAAAATTAGCAACTATTTATATGAAGTTTGGTTATATTTTGATACAGAAATAAAGACAGTTATTTCTCCAGCATAAGGAGCTGCAAGGAATATTTTCATGGAAAATATCATTCCTTTTTGAAGTTGATTGAAGATCTCCTATGTTATAACATCATTATTATTTTCAACATAGGAGAATTATTATAGGTGAATGGTTATATTATTAATGCAGCTAACCTATAGCTACTCTACTAAGACTGAAGCTGAAGTTAAGGTACAAGGTATCAATTATTAAATGATGCAGGGGAGTGTTATGAGTTATGGGATGACTTGGCACTCGTATTTGAATGATTTAAAATCATTCCATTAAACCATACCATAGCTAAAGGCATAGCTTCAAAGGGTTAGGCTCATTATTCTCATGACCGAGGTTCTCTTTGGAGGTTACAGCTAATGGATTCACATCCTCCAACAACCAGTTTATCATTCCAAGGCAGTAAATCAGGGTTGCATGTAGGGTTTTGCCTCTAGGTTGAACAATTGTGCATTTAGAGGGAGCTTAGTTGTTGAGAAGAATGGGAAAAGCTGGGAATGTCAACTGGTCTGAGCCAAAAAACACCAGGTTTGTTGATGCTAGAGAAAAGGCCCAATTTAATACAGTAGGCTAGTATAATTTTTTGCAAAAAATTTCTGGAGAAAATGTAGCTTTAGCACAGGCATTTGCCGAGAGCTTTGATGGAGATAAAGTCAAGCTTAGGAGAAAGACTTTCAAAAACTCTAAATCCATCATAGCCAAAGCTACTCAAACCTCAACCACTGGAGAATGTTGGTTCAAGAAGAAAATGTTGCAAACAAAAGTAAGTCCCTTCCTCAAACCTGAGCATGTGAATGCCAAATGGACTCTAACTGTGCATATTTCTTATTTTAGAGTAGAATGGCAACATGTAATCACCACTGTGCAATGGTACATTACTTGTGAATGTAGATTCTCCTATGTCCATCAATACAAAATGAGATTTCTTGCTCATATTTCAGGTGAAAAACCTATGAATTTTCCCTACTTTCTATACAGATCCTTGCTTAAAATGTCCTTAGAGTTGCAGAAAAACCCCTATCTATTCCTCGCATAACCTATATCATAGGGGTTTAATCAAAATGTTGATTGTATACCACCTTAAAAAGAAAAATACTACCTGGGATAATTTCCTGACAGAGGAGGGGTTTGGTAGTATAAACTCTAGGAGGAGGGTGGGGGGGCCAAGAAGAAAAATGTGCATGAAAAAAATAGCGCAACTCCTATGCCAAACAAGTCACAACCAGGTCATTCTATCCCTTCAACTAGTAGGCAAACTAGAAGTTCAGCTAGGAGGGCTAGAACTGAACCTGTCACTCCCATACACATGGTGCAGCCTGCAGAGAAAGTTTATGAGAGGAAATCTCCAAAGGAACCTCAGACTTTAGCAGCATTCATCAGATAACATTCCATGAGATTCAAGAAAGGGAAAACTGTTAATTCTACATGTGAGGAAAACAGATCTTCTTCCTCAAGATATAGAGGCATAAGAAGGTTGATGACATTAACAAAGTTGAAGATCTAGCCCCGAGGAGATCTGGCCCCTAACTAGACTCTGCTTTCTTTTGGATAATTACAAATCTTGCTCTATACAAGGTTTCTTACTCAACACTTTCACAATTTATTTATCAAATTCATTTAATTTGACAAATAAATGCGTTAGTGCACTTTTGGTTTAAAGCCCAACACACACACACACACACACACACACACACACACACACACACACACACACATATATACTGCCTCTTTCATTCTCTATTCTCGTGCACACAGTCATATACATATGACTTTCATATTATACTCATTCCAATGTTAAGGCCTTGGCAGTTTTAAATCTATACCCAAACTTTAATTCTATCGTCGAACCTTATGACTAAGGTTGTCACCCTTCAGAACCTTATATTAATAACCTGATGCATTATAATTAAACATTTACAACAACTTTAGACCACGGTCCCACCCATAGAACGCAGATTTCAACACTTTTTTAATGCCCATACCTTTGATTATCCTCCGAGCAGTTCTGAATGCGATCATCGCACGATCTATCAACTCCTAGATCTGACGTCCTCCATTAATATTGCATTGGTTCCCCAACCTGACTTTAATGCCTCCAATGAATGCAATGAGAGCAGTTTTAGGCTCATGACATGGAAAACTTCTACTAGATCGTGTATATTTTAAGCGGTTTCACATTTGCGCAAAGACGGGGCGAAATGAGTGGTTTTGGGTTTGCAAATCCGCCCAGTTTTGAACAGTAATTGACTGGAGGTTCACCGAGTTAACGAAACTAATGTGATCGCTCTGATTTTCTTATCTCAGTTTTCTAATTCCCATCAGGTTCTCAATCGACAATAGACACACACAGTGCTTCTATGGTGGGGTCTCTTCTATTAACAGAATTCACATCTCTTGCGGCGGACAGAGCTACAACCCACACTCCTTCCATGGTTAATAGAGCCTATATCCAACACCTGCAACGAGGCTCAATGCTCCCATTCATGGCCACTTGCAGGGTCGTAATGACATAACATCTTAAGAGAGAATTCTCATGCAACCACAGACAGAGGGACTTGTAGGGATCAAGGCAGTGATTTTCCTCAATAACTAAACATCGAATCTGAGGTTCAGGTAGCTCGAAAATGACAATTTCACACACACACATGCATGTATATCAACATAACCCACTCAGGGATTCGATAAGGACCCACACTCGACCATGGACAGAGAGGAATTCCGGGACTCAAAACTGCATTTTCCTCAACAATTATACACAGAGATAGGAGACTCGACCAGGTTGGGATTAAGAAATTGCATCCAGAGACCAATTCATTCACCCCCAGATAATCAGTAACATCGAAATTTATTTAACTAAAGCAAAATCTTAACACATACAACCTTTACAGTGAAAATCTCCCCCCTTCCAATGCATCTGGGGGTTACAATTTATATGTATTATTATATGTCTCTTCGGTTCCTCTCTGAGGACCATTTCTAATCTAAAAAAAGCCTACTTACAATTTATTCAAATAACTGAAATAGGACAGATGGACTGGACCCAACTATTCGACTTCTACTAATTCTAAATAATCTAAAAACAACTATCAGCCAAGGTGCTGGCACCTTGCTGTTACAAATTAAATTGATTTTGAACCCTCCTAGCCACAACATGTGGAAAAATTTCCTACATTGCTGGCTAGTGTCTAATGCCCTTGCATCAAAGGTTGATCCTAGGAGAGAAAATTTTAGAGGAAGCTAGCCTGAAATACCAGTCCAAGTGCCAGTTGAAATACCAGTTCAAGTATCTATTCCAGTTCAACACTTCATCCCAATAGTTGCAAAAGAGCAAGAAGAAAACATGGAACCAACACTAGATCAATTTTTTTATTCCCTAAAGACACCCAAGACACCAACAAGGAGAAATGAGAATAATGTCATTCAATCTTATTCATCCTTCGAAGAAGATAGCAGTGATGAATATTTCTCAAAGACAGAATATGAATAACGTCAGTCTAGGAGTATGGTGCAGAAGAGAAGAAGGGTTTCCTACATTCATAACCCATATCTTAAGAGGCCACACACTAGGCCTAAAAACAAACTTAGACTTAATAGAAAAATGATTGCTAATCCTATACTGAGAGATGAAATCATCAATGTTGATGAAAGCCCAGATAGGGAAACCAAAAAGGCTAAAGCTTAGAAACAAAAACATATAGGAAAAAGGACTAGAAGGCTCTCTAAGGCAAAGTCTCTCAAAATATTTGCTTCAATACTTGATTTTATCTAACCCTTTCAGGAGAGGCTCACACATTTTTGGCTTAATCAACAAACACAGGTATTTGCATAATTTCCAATTATAGCTACCAAATTTTGAAAAGGTTAGCTATTATTTACTGAGTTTTTGTATGAATGAAGTGGAGGAATTTTTTTTTCAAGTCTCAAAGGGTTTTACTGAGGAGTATTTACATGCATGAATTATCAACATGAGAGGTTTTTTCCAGGTGTCAATTGATCAAGATCCCTTCTAAGTTTTAGAATTTTGTTTTTGCACTTTTTAGGGAAACAACCACATGTCATATTCATCTGTTTTTTACACTTTTTGTGGAAGTGGTTGTACTAGAAAAGAGGAGCAGTCTTCTATCATATTGCCACATCATTCCAGCCACTTCGAATTACAAGCCATCATGTTGTTTATTTTATTTATGTTGCATTTATGTTGCACCACTTTGTACTAAATTTTAGGATAAGCCTCAACTTTTGTATGGGTCTGTAATAAATTTTCTAGAACAGATTCCATTTTTGTGGAGAAGTTAGCATAATATCTCTTGTATATATATGATGAAAATCAATGGAGAAAAGGTTCTTGGTTTGTGAATATTTTACTCATATGATCAGCGTACCTTTTCAGTGAATGATATTGAAGAATACTTTTGAGGACTTATTACCTACTTGATACGTGTATTGTTAATCTTTCTATGTGTTTCCACATCTCAATTTCTTCAACTGCAGTTTGTAATTTCAAATGTTGTTGTATGTTTTTATGGGTCTCTTGATGTATTTGTGTATCTTACCATCTCTTATCATTCTTACTCAGTTATATTTCTTGATGAGATATATATAATGACAATTAAATAACATTCCTTATGACAGTGATGTTTCATGATATTCAATAAGATTATTGTAAGTCTTGATATAGCCTTCTCTTGTTGATATATTATCAACCTGTTTCTTGTGTTGTTTTTCATCAAAGAAGTGGATTTTTTCCTTGCATACCCATTGTCCCTTCCACTATTTCACACTTTCTTCTAGCCATAGGTTACAAACTTACCTTTTTTCTACCATATCATGCCTCAATACCCTGATTGGCCTGATAGTAAATTTGTCTGAAACCCATTTTCAGTGATTGAGAGCTTAAACCACTTACCAATCATATAATCCAAATCATTACATTTCCCTAAATCTTAGGATGTGACTATTCAATAACTTGAAGAAGTCCAAGTGCTAATTCCAACGCTAACATCTTTTGGTGCGTATGCCGAGAGACAAAGGCCTTGAAACAAAGTATTATGCCAACTCTCTTGTTTTGAATTGTTGAAGATCAATTCTTGATGGTGAAAATTAATTGGTGACTTGTAGACGACTGCAAATTGGTTCACATGGTGACTCCACAAATAGGAATAGGGGTTTCAAGACCTCATATTACACAGAGAAATCAAATATCACCTACCGTGACTCCAGTTGCTGACCTCGAGAAGATCATTAAAGATGCAAAAGGAAAACATAGATCAGTTGAAGCCACATCTCAGTCAGTGAAGAAGGTACATAAAATTTACATTCCAAAGAAAAAGGTACCTATCTACTTTAGAATAAAAATAAGTTTAAGTTTCAAAATATTCTGCTGAAAAATCTCAATTTGAAACTGCTTCCCTAGAAAATAAAGTAGATGATGTTAACCTAGGCTCAGCTGAAATTTTCTCTCACTCATCAATTAATAAATCTCAGATAAGTACTATTCCGTTAAAAAAAGAAAAAATAAAGGTTTTAAATGTGAATAAGGAGCCAGAAGAATTTTTGCTGATAGAAGGGGAGTTAGAACAAGTATTGGCAATTGCACCTTTTCTAGATAGGGATGTTTGACTGAAGAGGATTTTAAAACCATTCTAAATTTCCTTCAAAATCATCCTGAATATCAGTATTTTATTACCCCTCAGCAATAATATTTTCCTTTGTCTCGAAATCTAGCTGTTGGGTCATGCTCTTCTCATCCACAAGAAGGGAATGTTCCTGGGGGCCTGACTTTCAACTTATCTGAATTTTTAGCTCAGCAAAATAAAGTTGAATTTACTTCATCCCCTCAAGAGAAAACATTTGAATCTAATTCTTCTATAGAAGGTGAAACGAGGACCTCCTATGTTCATCTCTTTGAAAAACCTCTCTTTTCAGTCCCAAAACTTGAAGAATCATCCCAAGAATTCAAATTTTATGTTGTCCCAAATCAGATTCAAATTCCACATATTATAACTCCTAGTTCCCAAACAAGTACATCAACTATTCATCCATCAATTGTACATCAGCAAGTCATGGCTCAACCTACCCTTACAAGGATGCAACAGATAGTGGCTGCAAGATATGCACCACTTGTTCTTCCTCAACCTTTTCATCTTCTTCCTCAAGGGGATTATTTGAAATATTTTCAAAAATACACAAGGGAGGGCGAAGGAGTTTCTGCTGAGGAACATTTGGTTGATTTCTATAGTTATGTTGATAACCAGAACATTGAACATGAAGATGTCTGGTCAAGATTCTTTGTTCAGAGCTTGGATGGAGAAGCTCATAAATGGTTTAGAAGTCTTCCACCAAACTCAATAATAGGAATAGATGAATTGGAGGAAGTATTTTTGAAACAATGGGGTGATAGGAAAGACTATGTGTACTACCTTACAGAGTTTGGAACTCTGAAAAAGAATACAGATGAGTCATTGGTTGATTTTACAAATAGGTTTAATAAAATTTACCAAAAATTCCATGAAGAAACTAAGCCTCCTGAAACCACAGCTATGATAAATTTTGCCATTGCTTTAGATTCTAAGTTTGCTTTATGGTTAAGGTCTGAGAAATCACAAACATCGATGGATATGAAAGAGGTTTCAATTGGAGTATAGTCTAATCTTATGGCTTCAAATGAATTGAAAATGGAAGAGGAGAAGTAGCAAATGACAAAAATAAAAATGAAAGAAGAAAAACCTTCTTCCTCCAAAACTCTTACAGTAGAAGAAAAGATTGACCAAATGTCCAACTTGATCAAATAACTTGCCTCTAAGATGACAAAATTGGAGTTAGAGAACAAACTAGCTGCTAGAGCCAATCAAAATGAAGCCAATAGAAATCAGGCTGCCTTCAAAAGACCTTTTCAGCCTCAACAAATATTACAACACCCAAGGAGGAATGTTGATGATAAAAATGTTCAACCTCCTTTGAATAATTTTGTTGAATAAGAGCAGCAAGAACATGAGGAATAAAATGAAGACATAAACCTTGTAGGAGAAACGTCACACTCAAATTGTTTGAATTTGCAAGAATATGAAGATCATTCAAGGATACATTTATTTTCAGATGATGAGAATGCTAAAATTCATGCAAAAAATGATAAAAAACAACAAGAAATACAAAACAGAAATCATCCTTTGAGGTCCAAAGGTCCTGTTTAGAAACCTCAATAAAAATCATATTTTGAAAAACAAGTTTCTAAACAAAAGACCAAATTCAGTGATGTCCCTCCACCTCACAACTATGCACCAATCATCAAAATTTCTACGGAAAATAAAGAATTAGCTCCTCTTTATTTTAGTTTCAAATCAGAACTAAATAAAATTAAGATCCTTATCCCACTTCTAGAATTTCTGAAAATCCAACATACAAAGAGTCTTTTAAAAGTCTGTTACAACCACCTCTCACTCCTGATTCAGTCAATCTTGAGGATCAACATCCTACTATTTACTTATGTTGCCATGTCCAAGACCAAAATGATGATAATTCACGACCTTTCTATCTTTCACTCAATATACATTGCAAATTGTCGCATAATTGTCTATTAGATTTTGGGGCTTCTCACAATCTAATGCCAAAGAAAGTGATGGATGAATTAGGATTAGAAATCACCAATCAATACCATGACCTATACACCTTTGATTCCAAAAAATTCAAGTGTTTAGGAGTGATTAAAGACTTACTTGTTTCTCTTACCCAAGTTCCTATGAAAATTTTAATGATGGACATCGTAGTTGCATACATACCTTCTAGATTTGGGATGTTGCTTTCCAGGTCTTGGTCTAAAAAATTGGGAGGCACCCTTTAGATGGATATGTCATATGCCACAATCCCAGTGTTTGGAGGAGAATTCAGGAGGTTGTATAGGGAAACCCAAATGGGCTATATCATCAGTGATTAGCATAATCCCTCAAATCATCCTATATATGCTGAGGATAAGGAATTGGGGTCATCCATATTACACTTTGTTGCTGATGATAACAATTTCCATTCTAAAATAAGTGAAAAATGACATTTCCAAGATATAAATGAGCATCATTTAGAGGGAGGAAAGATCTGGAAATTGCACTTTGATGGAGACTCATCAAGAGAAGGATCAGGAGCTGGTTTAGTTCTCATTTCTCCCACTCAACAAAGGGTAACTATATCATATAAACTACAATTTTCTACTACTAATAACACTACTGAATATGAGGAGCTTGTTTTGGGTATGAAGGGAGCGAAAGATTTGGGAGTTGAACAACTAGTTTCTTTTGGTGATTCATAATTGGTGATAAGATAGGTGTTAAACAATTATCAAGTGGAAAATTCCAAATTGAAAAATATTAGGAATGAAGTGTGGGACTTGATTGAGCATTATTTTTCAACATTTAATGTAAATTTTGTTACTAAAGAGGAAAATCAAATGGCTGATTCACTAGCTATTGTTTTTAGTAATTTTAAAGTTCATATTGATGTCAAGGCAACATATGATTTTCAAATAAAAAACAGTCCTTCAATTCATAATAATATCAAATACTGGAAAGTATTTGAAGATGACAAGGAAATTCAGAAATTTTTGGAGTGCATTGAAGAGTTTGCAGACATTGAAATTGATGATGAGCAGGACATTGTTGAAAATCAAAATAGTAATTCATTCAATAAAACCATGGCTGGGAAACACATTATTGATATGAAAACTAACTATATTCCTAAAGTCCTAGTTCCTTTAGAGATATTTTTTGACAATAATGATGTATTTTTAAAGCCTAAAAAAAAACGGATGGAGAGAGTACAATTGACTGCATTATTGGGATAGAAGATCAGCCTAAATTAGTTAAAGTTTCTAAATTTCTTTCTCTAGAGACTAGAACAAAATATATCAAGTTGATGAAACAATATGTAGATATTTTTGCATGGTCCTACAGTGAGTTGAAGACCTATAATAGAGATATAATGGAGCACAAAATTCCTCTGAAAGCATATGAAAATCCTGTCGCACAAAATATAAGGCATATCAATCCCATAATGCTCCCTATCATTGAAAAATAAATCCGAAAATTATGGAAAGAAAAAATAATTCCGACTTTAATATTTTCTAATTGGGTAGCTAATATAGTCTCGGTTCTAAAAAAGAATGGCGAAATAAGAATTTGTGTTGATTTTCGCAATTTGAACTGGTGTTCATTGAAGGATAACTATCCATTACCCAAGATGGATTATATTTTGCAAAAAGTTGTAGGCTCCAAAATATTTTCAATGATAGATGATTTTTCAGGATATAATTAGATCTCAGTTGATAAACATGACAGAGAAAAGATAAAATTTATTACACCCTGGGGGACATTCATGTACAAAAAAAATGCCATTTGGTCTATTGAATGAAAGCACAACATTTCAATGGGCAATGGATATTTCCTTTGCAGGAGAAAAAGACAGATTTGTAATCATTTACTTGGATGACATTACAGTCTATTCAAAATCAGATGAAGATTATTTGAAACATTCGAAACAATTTTTGACAAATGAAGGAAATTTGGTTTGTCCTTCAACCCAAAGAAGTCATCCTTTGTTGTTCAAGAAGGAAAATTATTGGGACATATTATGATAGAACGTGGTATCAGTATTGATCCAGGGAGTGTTGAGGCTATTCAGAAGATTGGTTTGCTAAGGAATAAAAAATAATTGCAATCATTTTTGGGGAAAAAAAATTGAGGCACTTCGTCCTGAATTTTGTAGAGTTGATCAAACACATAAATGTCTTGCTGAAGAAAGATGCAGAATTCAAGTGGCGATATGAAGAAACAAAATATTTTTCAACAATCAAGTCTACCTTGACCAAAGCTCTAGTTTTAATTAATCCTGATTTTGAAAAAGATTTTCTGATTTTTTCTTATGCTTCAGAAGAGAAAATTGTAGTTGTTTTATTACAAAAGAACCAAGAAGGTTTAGAATAGCCCATTTCATTTTTCAGTCATGCTTTAAGAGATGTTGAATTAAAGTATAGCTTGACTGAAAAACAAGCATATGCACTAGTTAAGGCTTTAAAGTATTTTCTAGTTTATGTGTTACATTAAAAAATTGTTGCTTTTGTGCCAAATATCACTGTCAAAGATGTATTGCTACAGCCAGTCACATATGGTAGGAGGGGAATATGGTTAACCAAGATTATGGAATTTAATATTGAGATCAGACCTACTAAATTGATAAAAGGACAAGGCTTAGCTCGCTTGATGGTTGAATCTAATTTCAAGGCTCTAGATCTGAATATGGAGGTAGCTGATGAAAAATATGAAGAATATATATCTAATTATCCTGAAATATTTCATTCAAACTGGTATAAGGATATATTATACTTTTTATTAAATCTCGATTGTCCCCTTGAAATGGATAAGTAAAACAAGAGAGCTTTTAAATTGAAAGTTGTTAAGAATTTCATTTTGGAAGACCATATTTACTAGAAAGACCCTGTGGGAGTCTTATTAAGATGTGTAGATGAAACTGAGTCACAGAAGATTATGTCATAGATACATGCAGGGGTGTGTGGCAGACATTTGTATTTGAAAGCCATTGCAAACAAAATCTTTAGAGCTGGCTATTATTGGCCAACTCTTTTCTTTAATGATTTTACCAAAGTTAGGACTTGTGTTGAATGTCAAAAGTTTGCTGGTAAACAAAAGTTGCTTCCATTACCTCTTATTCCTATTTCAACAGATTTTCCTTTCCACCAGTGGGGATTAGAATTCATTGGTGAAATTCATCTGCCTTCATCAGGAGAGAATAGATGGATTCTCATAGCTAAAGACTATTTTACTAAGTGGATTGAAGTTGTTCCAACCAAGAACGCCACTTATACGGTAATAATCAAATTTCTGTTGGAAAACACTATGTCTAGATTTGGTTGTCCTCATAAATTAATGACTAATAATGCAATGGATTTTAAGTCTACTAAAATGAATAGCTTCTATCAGAAATATGGTATTGAATTGACTCACTCTACACCTTATTACCCTCAAGGTAATGGGTTGCCGAGTCATAAAATAAAAGCTTGGTGAGAATAATTAAGAATATGTTGCCTGAAAATAAGAGAAATTGGGACACTCAGCTAGTTCATGCTCTTTGGGCAGATAGGGTAAGTGGAAAAAGATTAATTGGGATGTCTCATTTTCAACTTATCTATGGTACTGATGTTGTAATGTATTTTCAATTAGCTCTTCTTGTTATGAAGTTTCTGAAAAATGAAATTGGTGATGAACATCCAATTCAAAGGATAATGTTGCAGCTAATATAAGCTCATCAAATTAGAGAATCACTGATGGAAAAAGTACAGAAATATTAGACTAAAGTAAAATATGTTTTGAAAAAAGAGAAAATCAGCAATTATTTCAAGAGAATGATTTGGTGTTGCATTGGCATGTGAGGAAGGAAGACCATGGAAATCATGGTAAGTTTGAAAATTTATGGTTTGGGCCATTTAGAATTGTTCAAGTTTTGGAAAACAATATATTTATGCTCAAGCATCTAGATGATGATCAGCTGACTGAAGGTCCAATTAACGGTCATTTTATTAAAACGTTCTTTATTTGATAAGTTAGTTAGTCATTCCATTGTAGATATCCAGAGTGATGTGTCAATAAAACTCCATGCCTGATGGTACTTGTGTCTGTAAATATGGTCATTCTTGAGTCCAATCAATCAAAGGTCAGTCCTAGTCATAATTTTCAAAAGTCTTATGAGACTTGAAAGTTTTAAGGCACTGAGTCTACAGTCCTTGAAGCCTCATAGGGAGGACTTCATCCCTAATAGGAGCCATTGTTAGCACTATAAATTTTAATAGTGTGACTGCCATTGTAACATTGTTTTCAATTTTTTCTTGTTCCCTAGTCTATGTCAAAGTTTTAGTCATTTTCAATAAAAGCCAAAAGAATCTCAAAACCAAAAAGATTTTTTATTTTTATAGGTGGTATTGTGTCTTAGGTTCATAAAAGAATTTAAAACTATTGTTTTAGCTTAGGTTAGTGTCAAATGTTATTGGTCATTTTGTAATAAAATAATAGTTGCTCTCTATGGGATAATAGCTACCACTGCTTAAGTTTCATTCGTAATGCATTGATGAAAAAAGGCAGTTATTATTTCAGGAACTTGTTTTCCTTGGTAACGTAGTGAAAAGAGCAGCTATTTCTCTAAAGTTTGGTTATATTGAAATATAGAAATAAAGGTAGCTATTTCCTCAGCATAAGGAGCTGTAAGAAATATTTTCAAGGAAAATATCATTCCTCTTTGAAGTTGATTGAAGATCTCCTATGTTATAACATGATTATTATTTTCAACATATTAGTTGTTTTTAACTTAGGAGAATTAGTATAGGTGAATGGTTATATTATTAATGCAGCTAACTTATAGATACTCTACTAAGACTGAAGCTAAAGTTAAGGTACAAGGTATCAATTATTAAATGATTCAGGGGAGTGTTATGAGTTAGGGGATGACATGGCGCTCGTATTTGAAGGATTTCAAATCCGTCCATTAAACCATACCATAGCTAAAGGCGTAGATTCAGAGGGTTATGCTCATTATTCTCATGACTGAGGTTCTCTGTGGAGGTTACAGCTAACAGAGTCACATCCTCCAGCGACCCGTTTATCATTCCAAGGTAGGAAATCAGGGTTGCGTATAGGGTTTTACCTCTAGGTTGAAAAATTGTGTGTTTAGAGGGAGCTTAGCTATTGAGAAGAATGGGAAAAGGTTGGAATTTAAACTGGTATGAACCAACAAACACTAGTTTTGTTGATGCTATAACAAAGCCCCAATTTAAGACAACAGGCTGGGATAAGATTTTGCAAAAATTTTCCGGAGAAAATGTAGCTTTAGCACAAGGCTTTTCCAAGAGCTTTGATGGAGATAAATTCAAGCTTGGGAAGAAAGAATTTCAAAATATCTTAAGCCCTCATAGCTAGAGCTACTCAAACCTCGGCCACTGGAGAACTTTATTTCAAGAACAAAATGTTGCAAAGAGAAGTAAGTCCCTTCCGCAAACTTCAGCATGTGAATGCCAAATGGACTCAAACTGTGCATATTTCTTGTTTTAGAGCAGAATGGCAACATGTAATCACCACTGTGCAACACTACATTACTTGTGAAGGTAGATTCTCCTGTTTCCATCAATACCAAATGAAATTTCTTGCTCATATTTCAGGTGGCAAACCTATAAATTTTCCTTACTTCCTATATAGATCCTTGCTTAAAATGTCCTTGAAGTTGCAAAAAATACCTATAGTTTCCCTGCATAACCTAGAGCATAGGGGTTTAATCAAAATGTTGATTGTCTACCACCTTAAAATGAAAAATACTACCTGGGATGAATTCCTGATAGAGGGGTTTGGTAGTATCAACTCTAGGACGGTGGGGGGGGGGCCAGAAGAAAAATTCTCATGAAAAAACTAGCAGAACTCCTATGCCAAACAGGTCATAGCCATCTTGGTCTATCCCTTCAACCAGTAGGCAAACTAGAAGTTCAGCTAGGAGGGCTAGAACTGAACCTATCACTCCCATACCCATGGTGCAACCTACAGAGAAAGTTTATGAGAGGAAATATCCAAAGGAACCTCAGACTTTAGTAGCATTCATCAGAGAAAATTCCATGAGATTCAAGAAAGGGAAAACGGTTAAGTCTACATGTGAGGAAAACATAGCTTCTTCCTCAAGATATAGAGGCATAAGAAGGTTTATCCTAGGAGAGAAAATTTCAGAGGAAGGCAACCCTAAAATACCAGTCCACGTTCCTATTGAAATACCAATTCAAGTGTCTATTCCAGTTCAACACTCCATCCCAGCAGTTGCAGAAGAGAAAGAATAAAACAGGGAACCAACACTAGCTCAATTTTTTTCTTCCCTCAAGACACCCAAGACACCTACAAGGAGAAAGGGTAAGAATGTCATTCATTATTATTCATCCTTCGAAGAAGATAGCAGTGATGAATATTTCTCAGGGACAAAATATGAAGAAGGTCAGTCTAGTAGAATGGTGTAGAAGAGAAGAAGGGTTTCCTATATTCCTAACCCATATCTTAAGAGGCCACACACTAGGCCTAAAAACAAACTTAGACTGAATAGAAAATTGATTTCTAATCCTATATTGAGAGATGAAAGCATCAATGTTGATGAAAGCCCAGATAAGGAAATCAAAAAGACCAAATCTCAGAAACAAAAGCATACAGGAAAAAAGACTAGAAGGCTCACTAATGGAGAGTCTCTCAAAATATTTTCTTCAATACTTGATTTTATCTAACCCTTTCAGGAGAGGCTCACACATTTTTGGCCTATTCAAAAAACACATCTATTTGCGGAATTTCTGGTTATATCTACCTATTTTTTGTCTGAAGGAACTAGAGGCAGTTTGTGTTCAAGTCTCGAGGGGTGCTACTGAGGAGTAGTTAGATGCATGCAATATAAATAGGAGAGGTTTCTGCCAGGTGTCAATTTATCAAGCTCCCTTATAAGTTTTAGAATTTTTTTTTTTTCACTTTTTAGGGAAACAACCACATGTCATCTTCAAATGATGTTTAAACTTTTGTGGAAGTGGTTGTACCATAAAAGAGGAGCAGCCTTCCAGCATATTTCCACATCATTCTAGCCACTTCGAATTACAAGCCATCATGTTGTTTATTTTATTTATGTTTCACTTGTGTTGCACCACTTTGTATTAAAGTTTATGATAAGCCTCATATTTTGTATGGGTATGTAATAACTTTTCTAGAACAGCTTCACACTTTTTATGGATAAGTTAGCATAATATCTCTTGTATATATATGTTGGCTCAAGGGGTCCTGACCCAAGTTCGGTGTGCAAGGTTTTCCAACAAACCCCTATACTACTGGCCCTTTTGGCAATGACCTACTTGTGCAGGTCAAAGTCTCACCCGAAGTAGTATGGGTGGGTGCTAGAACCAGGTTTCTGCACCCTGAGAAAGGATAGGTAAGACAAGAAGAGCTGCGCTAGGCCCTGTGATACCTTGTTTTGCGTAGGGTCAATTAGATCTCTATTCACATCCATGTGCACTAGATCTATAATTATATTCTTTTATGACAGTAGCACAAAATTTCATAAACATGACAGAACATATCCAGAATAGAAAACACACTTACACAGATCTTCACAGCTTAAATACAGAAAACACACCATGCAATAATCACCAATGATTCACGCAAAGAGTACTCACTGATTCAATTCTCTATCAACCTTTCTTATTCATTAATTCACCAATTCCTTCTTACAGTTCCCTTCCCAGCCTATGCACACAGCAGTAGGGTCTGTGCACAACTAGACTTGGATCTCCGCGCACACAGCCAGCATGAGTCCTTTCCCCAATATACAAATAGATAACTTAAACCACAATTCACATCAATCGCTCTTCATTTCTCTACCTTACAATACAAATTGTTCCTCTATTTATAATAATCTAGCCTAGGCTTTCCTATGGTCCGCAAAATATGGTTTTCGGACCCTTAGTTTACCCTTTTACCCATTACAATGTTTTCGGGGCTTTGACCCACCCCAAAACCCCTGTGCTAGACTAAATCTAATCAAAAGTATTCAAAATGAACCTGTTTTGCAGCTTATAGGAGACCCTGTTCCAACACTCCCCCAACACAATCTTGTGACTCGTCCCGAGTCACTGCGGTGGTGCGGCCTTGATCTGCGCACGCAAGGTATCAAGAGCACGGAAGAGCGGAGGGAGCACTTCCTGACTTTGGGCAGCAGCACGCTGTGCAATGTTGACTAGCGTCAGGGAGGCAGGGCCGTCCGGAGCCGTGGTAACCTGTTCTAACATCCATTGGAGGCGTGCAATGGCGGAATGAGCATCCTGGGAGATTTGGAGGGCAGTATCGCCCCATTGTTTCAATTGTTTCATGATGACATGCTTGGTGCGACGGAGATTTGCAATTGTGTCCATGACGGCTAGACGTTGCGCAGAGGCCCTGGAGGGAAAGGGAGCTCTGACCTAATCGAAAGCAACTTCTGCCTGCCGTAAGTCGTCCTGGATACGCTGAAGCATAGGATGGAACTGGACCGCTGTCCAGAGCTACATAACTATTTTGACCAACTACGAGCCCCGAGTAAGATGCTCCTGAATCGTATTCGTTTCTTTTATGACCAATGCAACCCGCTGTGCCTGAACTTCTAGAAGTATTTCACACTACCATCGTGTAGTCCGGTCACAATGACAGATCTTTTGCAATAAAACAGTGTATAATCCTTTTAGTGCCTCGTAGGGTAGCTGTGCAAAATCTATTCGAATGTCTGTAGCTGTTGGAGCATGGTCGTTAACAAGGATAGTGTGAGGGAGCAAACAAATATGGCTTCTGCTAGTCAGTAATCTGGGACTGTAGAGAAGTCGCAGCATATCCCTATATCTCATCGCTCCTTCCTTGTGCAGGACTAGTCGTGACCTGACTGCGACACGATTGGTGGGGGACCACGATAGTAGCGTACCTTCCTCTGCTGCGTTATCCAAGGTCATTCGGTTGGGTCCCGCAGTCCTCCCTGGGTTGCAAAGGTCAGGAACTCCTGTCGCGCAACTATGGTGCCTCTCCGTGCAGGGTTCACAGTCAATTACCTTTGTAGGAGGCTAGCGACCAATCATTTGATCAATCTCGGGATCCCCAAACCCTCTCAATATGATGTCTGCGGGTGCTGAATGGATAGAGACTGAAGCATTCAGTGGGTTAGGGACCGCCATAGCAGCACAAGGACAGGCGTCCGACAAAATGTCAATGATCCCAATAAGCCAGTGGGTGGATAACAAGGGCATGGTGTAGAGACAATATGTAGCCTGTTGCAGAGTTATTCTGCTAATTGTATAGTGTCTGGAGCTATCTAATGGCAGAGCAACCCGTATGTGAAACTTACCATCGATCGTCCAGAACAAACTTACCATAAATGGCCGCATTGATGGCCTATCGCCCATTTTGTGTAACTGTAAGGTTCCTTTCCTATCAAATTGGTTTGGGTTGACGGTCATTATTCAAACCTGAGGACTCTCGCACGGATCTTCATACTTCAGATGACGCCTGCGTGCTGTGCGCGTACCCCGAATTAAGGCGTGTTGTTTCGTAACACGGTTTAGGTACTAGTCCAGCAAGTTGGCCACCATACTTCTCGATAGGTGCACTTTTCCCTTGGTCAGAACGTCCCTACACGGCAGGGATACGACAAGAGTCTTTGTGCCATCTGTCACTTGAAATGTTCGCAACTTCTCTCAATTTCTCGTGGGTTGGTGCATCTTCATAGTCGAACGCAAGCCTAGGTCATTGGTAATCAGGTGAGCCTGCTCAGGCGAGGTCCTATCACACCATTAAGTTTCTCATTTAATCACATATCTAAGTGGTTCCACTAACCTCGGGACCCATCTGTTAGCGAGGGTTCCCAAGCGCAGGATCATCCCACTCCGACACTCCTCCCAAGTGCGGAATACCAGCCCATACGTATCCCACCAACGCGCAGGTGCTCCGCACAGGGCAAGCAGTATTGCCCCTAACCTACGTTCCTCGGGAACTTCAGCTTCAAATGCGTGCTAAAAATACTTAATGTCAACCCTGTCTGTAAGGTAGGGCAGGTCTCTTACCTTGGAGGAGATGCATCGGAAGTTCTTGGTGACCCGAAGACATCGGAGCACCGAAACCTCGTGCAGTCGGCCTTGCCAATTCTCCAATTCCTCATCAGAGTCAGAAAAGCATTCACTGTCCTTTTCCCAGCATAGTACTCCTTATGTCGTAGGGTTAATCCAATCTTCATCCTGCATAGTCAGTTTATAAATATGATCTATCTCTTCCTCATTGCGTGCTGGCTCTGTATACTGCGCACCTTCTGTGAGATCTAGCGAAATGATTACGCGTGTACCATTATTTTCAAACACCATGCTATGCTTTTTGAGATTGATGACACCCCCCATATCGATAGCCCATTCTAGGTCGAGGAGTGCAGGATAAGGATCCGCATCCTCCACATTTTCTATGACCTCAAAGTCATCTAGGACTTTTACTCCTGTGATATCTACCATGACTTTCAGTAGCCTTCCCAAAGGGATGATCTTCTGTTGATTCTCCATTCATAGCTGGATGGTGGACCATTCCAATTTAGGCTTTCCCATTCATTGCCATGTTTTCTTTGGTAATACGTTCACATCCGACCCAAGAACGAGAATAACTTGATCCATCTTGTAGTCGCCAATCTTCACAGTCAACCGCATTTCTCTTCCGGTGCATTTCTTATAGCTGTATAGATTGTGTACATCCCTATTCTTAGGTTTTGTGTTGGGCCGGCTTGTGCAGCTATGTAGTAATACTTGAAGGTTTTCTACAGCTTGCAGGCTACGTAGCAGCTTTAGACATGCCTTCAGAAAGGGCTCCACCCCTTCCTCTATCTTGGGGTGTGTCAGCCGTTGCGCAGGAGCTGCTAGTGTTTCTTGCCCTCTGATGATAAATCCTTTCGAAGAGGTCATAGGATCCCTAGCTAGCGCTTCCTTGCCTCCTTGGGTGACCATCCCACTACTTGTCATGATTTTGACACTCGAGTCTATATTATATAGCTCTGTTTTAACTCTTTGCACATTCTGCGTAGGGGTGGGTTGTTTTTCCTACATCTTGGCTATTAAAATTGGGCAATCCTCAACCACATGGTCTAGCTTCCTACAGTATTTGCATAATGGCCTAGTAGGATTTGGGCATTCTCTAGCGAAGTGTCCTACCTCTCCGCAGTTATAACAGATTAGCTGCCCACGTTCTCATCCTGCGCTGCCTCCCCAACCTCCTCTGCCCCCGGCTGGGGATCCCCTGAAGTGCGTGAAAGTTCTTGGCGATGTAGGGTCTGCTTGTACCCTATACAAGTTCCCACAATTTGTCATCAAGTCATAAGTATGACAATTCTGCTCATCGTAGCCCACTGATCGGCATAACCTGCACCATTGTTGCTTTAGTTTTGGGACATACGCCCCAAGCCGAGGGCAATGGTTCGTATCATGAAATCCTGCTACACAGCAGTCATTGCACCACAACGTAGGTTCACTCGAGCCCGGTCATGATAGGATGGGTTCCCCACTTGCTCCTGGGCACACCGGACTAGGTCCTTCCACATGCATGTAATCTACCAACAGAGGGCACTGATCCTTCATATGGCCAGATACCCTATATCTTATGCACCATAGATCTACGCAGCCATCCTTTCCTCACTCCTTTCGTAGGTTCTGAAGTTCCATATGAATAGCCCCAAGTTTTTCCTAAATTTGCTGTACCCCTACCGATGTATCTTCTCTGGGTGTAGCTTCTAGTTTCATAGCAACTTCCACAACTTTTTCCTGCGATTCAAAGGTTTGGTGACTCATTGGCATGCACAGGTGATGTAACAACATAACGATGAACCATTCCGTATATTTTCTATCTTCATAATCGAATCCACCTTCCCTGATTTCTCTCTTCAATCGCTGATCAGCCTCCCACACCGACTCAGATGCCCCTTTCTTGAAGTCCTTTACTTCTGCCACCACCTGAGAGTAAGATTTTGGCTTTCAGAATTGTTGCTTCAGAGCGTCCTTGATATATTGAATGGATGCACTCCCATTCTGGGCAATGTATCGCATATACCAGTCCAAGGCCCTATCCTCGAATGCCAAAGACAACTGCACCCTCTTTACTGTATCATTTTCCACATTCTGCACAGTCCAGACGGAGTCTGCAACAAACCAAAATTGGTCCATATCCTGATCCCCTACCCCCTTGAAGGTAGGTAGTTTCAGGTGCACAGCCATATTGTTGTTTAGCGGGGGTGGTGGTATGGGTGAGTTCTTACCTTTGTGTGGCCTGGGTGGTGGTGTAGCTGGGGGATCTTACGCAGCTAGTTCTTGCAACAGATTATAGGTGGATCTCCCCCATTCAAGATTGGTCCGATAGTATTTACCACTGTGTGTCACGCTCCCATCTAGATCCGAGGTCATCCAGTCGGTATGACTACACAAAATGCTCTTTTCACACAGTAATATCTTAATCAGCAATAGTAATGTCCTCAAAACTTTTCCCCGAAACCCTTTAAAGAATCTTCGTTCGGCCTCAGAGTATGAGACAAACTGATCAATGGCAAATTCTGTCACAAATTTTCCTAGCACACTATCCACGCAGTGATCTACCATGCACGTGATAGTATTATCAGTCCTTTCTAGCTGTTGGATCAACTCTGGGGTCCATTGAGTGACTCGTTCATCCTTACAGCACTTCTAGAATTCTACAAGTCTAGCCAGCCACTCTTGAAGCTTGATCGCAAATTTTACAAAGAATATTTCGTAGCTTTTGGTAAGAATGTACCTATTTTTCCACCTTTCCGTCGTTAACTTTTCGTTGCGATTTTCTTTTACCATGAATTCCTGGATCTGCTTTTCGAACCAGTCTTCAATTTCCTTTCTTTATGGCTTCCAATATTATCTTGTCATTACCCAATCCATTTCTCAAGATTCTCCAACTCCCAGTAATGAAACCATTTGTTGGCTCGAGGGGTCCTAACCTAGGTTCAGTGTGCAAGGTTTGCTAACAAACCCCTATACTACTGGCCCTTTCGGAAATGACCTACTTGCGCAGGTCAAATTCTCACCCGAAGTAGTATGGGTGGGTGCTAGAACTAGGCTTCTGCACCCTGAGAAAGGAAAGTTAAGAAAAGCAGAGCTGCGCTAGGCCCTGTGATACCTTGTTCTGCTCAGGGTCAATTAGGTCTCTATTAGCATCCACATGTGCTAGATCTATAATTATATGCTTTTATGACAGTAGCACATCATTTCATAAACAGGACAAAATAGATCCAGAACAGACAACACACTTACACAAATCTTCGCAGCTTAAATACAGAAAACACACAATGCAATAATTACCAATGATTCATGCAAAGAGTACTCACAGATTCAATTCTCTATAAACCTTTCTTGTTCATTAATTCACCAATTCTTTCTTACAGTTCCCTTCCCAGCCTGTGCACACAGTAGCAGGGTCCGCACATAGCTAGACTTGGATCTCCACACACACAGCCAGTAGGAGTCCTTTCCCAAATAGCCAAATAGATAACTTAAACAAAAATTCACATCAATCTCTCTTCATTTCTCTACCTTACAATACAAAATGTTCCTCTATTTATAATAATCTAGCCTAGGCTTTCCTATGGTCCGAAAACCATGGTTTTCGGACCCCTGGTTTACCCTTTTACCCATTACAATGCTTTCGGGGCTTTGACCCACCCCAAAACCCCAGCGCTAGACTAAATCTAATCAAAAGTATTCAAAATGGACCAGTTTCGCAGCTTGTAGGAGACCCTGTTCCAACAATATATATGATTAAATTCAATGGAGAAAAGGTTCATGGTTTGTGAATATTTTACTCATATGATTATTGTATCTTTTCATTGAATGATATTGAAGAATACTTTTGAGGACTTATTACCTACTTGATATGTGTATTTTTAATCTTTCTATGTGTTTCCACATCTCAATTTCTTCAGCCGCAGTTTGTAATTTCAAATGTTTTTGTATGTTTTGATGAGTCTCTTGATGTATTTGTCTATCTTATAAACTCTTATCAGTCTTACTCAGTGAGATTTCTTGATGAGATATATATAATGACATTTTAAAGAGCATTCCTTATGATAGTGATGTTTCATAATATTCAATAAGATTATTGTAAGTCTTGATATAGCCTTCTCTTGTTGATATATTATCAAACTACTTCTTGTGTTTTTTTCATCGAATTAGTGGATTTTGCCTTGCAAACCCACTGTTCCTTCCATTATTTCACACTTTCCTCTTTCCATAGGCTAAAAATTTACCTTTTTGCTACCATATTAGGCCTCAATACTCTCATTGGTGTGACAATGAATTTGTATGAAACCCCTTTTCAGTGATTGAGAGCTTAAACCAACTACCAATCATATAATCTAAATCATTAAATTTCCCTAGAGCTTAGGATATGACTGGTCAAGCACTTGAAGTAGTCCAAGTGCTTATTCCAGCATTAACACCATAAATGCCAAAGGGGGAGATTGTTATAATATTTGGTCATTGATGGAAATGGAAAAGAAGATGATGGGAGATTGTTGAATATGTTTTCAAAGGATGTATTCATTGATGTCAAGTATTGATATGTTGCCACTATCAAAGGTGTTTATGGCATAAGGATGATGTTGAACAAGTATTTACAAAGGTGTCTTAATTAGGTAATTTATGTCACAGGTGTCAATGGTGTTATATCCAAACCAAATGCGATGTCAAAAGAATAAGTGATTGTAAGAATTATGAATATCAATGCAATTATGGAAAAGGTAAAGATGGTCAAGGGGGCAGATACTTTGAAGCCATTTATTGTACAACATATCATATCAAATGTAGTTGGTAACCACTCAGATGGAATGAGCTTTAAAATAACTTTCGAGTGGTATATATAAGTTACAAAATGGCATCCTCGATCACAACTTATTCTCAATCAAGGTCAAGTACCCCAAAATTCAAAATTACAGAGCTAATTTGTTAAAGGACCCTTTGGAGAAAGTGTAGTTTGGCGGTGTTTCCAAACATGGCAGATACTTTTAGTGGGGCAGCTAAAGAAAAGATCCAGACAAATATGGTCTGACAAAATTATGACAGAAAGAATTTTTATTGGCATGTAGTGGAGTCCCTGTTTAGTCAATTTAGTGTCCTAAATTGCTAACATAAATTATCGACCAGGGCTAGTAAACTGATGAAGTGTGATGCACTATATGTGCCTAAGTAACCATTTTTCGTACTTCATTGTTTTTAGTGTTTTATTGATGTTTTGGGGTTTTTATGTTTGATGCTTAGTATGCTACTCTATGCTAAAAAGATGAAGTTAGATCTATGTCAAAAAGGAGAAAAGGAAATGTTAATAAATGAATTAAAACAGAGTTTATTTGCAAATTATTTTCCCAACTAGAAAATGATGAAAACAGAGAGTCCTAATCCATGGATATTACAGCTTCTAAATGAACATTCATGAAATTAAAAGTCACTCAAAACACTACAACTTAATCTAATTCATTTAGTTAGAAATTTGTTGGAAGAGCTTGTGAAAAAGATTAATTCTAATGCAATGAGGATCTTCTAAAACATAAAAGGAAATGATGAAACAAACAATAACTTAAAACATTATAGTGAAATCTCATTCATTTGATAAAAGTTTATTGGAAGAGCTTGAGAAAAATATTACTATAATGTAGTAAGGTTCTCCTATGAAATGCTGAAACAACTTATAACATTACAACTAAATCTCATTCATGAGTTAGAGGTTTATTGGAAGAGCTTTTGAAAGAGATTAATCATAATGTGATAAGGAAAAACAATCAATAACTCACAATATTACAACTAAGTCTCATTCGTGAATTAAAGGTTTATTGGAAGAGCTTTTGAAAGAGACTAATTGTAGTATAATGAGGATCTTCCTTTTAACTAAGTAACAGAAAATGAAATGCTAATAACTCAGAATATTACAATTGAATCCCATTCATTTAATAGAGATGTATTGGAAAAGCTTGAGAAAGAGGCTAACTGCAAAATCATGAGGATCCTTTATCCAAGCAAATGACATGAAACATAATGCTAAAAGCTATGATTTCAAAAAGAAGTCTAAGTAAGGAAATATGACAAAACAGAATTGAAAATGACTTATCTAGAAAACATGTAAAACCTCCTCAAATAGCAGGGGCCCTCTGCTACAAATTTGGTGAAATTATTCAGCTTCTTAAAGTTGTATTCAAAACAACATCAATGAACTGAACTTCTTTATTGATAAACTCACAAATATACATCCCATTCCATCTTAAGCTTTGTTACAAAACACTCTCTAATCCTTTCTTTTCTTCTCCTATTTTTCACCACCCTTGATAGGAAAAAGCTTCCCCTATTTATACAAAAATATGAGAAGTTATCTCATTAATGAGAGTCCATGAATCTCTCCCTCTATCTCTAGAGTTACAATCAAAATAGGAAATGATAAGACACATGTTTTTTTAGAGTTTCAATACAAATAAGAAATGAGACACATATTTTTTAGAGTTTCAATACAAAAAGGAAATGAGACACGTCCTCATGATCCCGTGATCTTCTCCACTCAAATTCGAATTTGGTTTTGGGAGGCCACATAAAGGTCTTTTAGAAGCTTCCTTTTGACCTACACATGTCACAAAACTCATAACACATATATAGATATATGAAACTATGTTAATTTTCTAGTTTCTAATCATAAATTCACTTTAAACACATAAAATAAATAACTTTGGAAGAAAAGGATCCTAACCCATATATTTATGAAAATGGTTACTTGATGTAGGGTTTTAGGTCAGATAGTTATGAAATGAGAGCTAAATGGTAATGAGATAATGGAAATATTTATGAATATGGAAAACACTTTTGAGACTCAACATACCCCTCAACTGAAGTTGTTGCATGTTCTCATGCAACTATTGCAATGATTCATTTGTTCATGAGTTGATCTTTTATGAGTTTTGAATCATATTGATTCGTTCCAAACTTTGCTTTATAATATTTTCTTTTGGCAAAGTATAATACATTTGATTGCAACATTTTTTTTTATGGTTGGTTCTTGTGTGACAACTGTTTTTTTGAGCAATGGTTCTTGTGTAACAATGCTTTATTTTCTTTGTTGCATCAAATTTCATGAAAACATTTAGAATCAATTACTTCATCAATGAATTGATCATTTGCAAGGCATATAATCTTTTGGATCATGTTGCAACAATAGTTGGTTGGGAAGTATATGCGAGTGGAAATGAAATGAAAATGTGTGATAGTGTATGACATGTGGATATGAAATGATGTCCCTTCCCCCCAACTAAAGATATGACAATGTGAAAAAGGGAGTGAGGAATATTTCCAAAGTTACAATTTTAGCATTCTAATGAATTACATGACTAAAAATTAGAAAACCACATACCTTCACTTACCTTAAATGTGGATGAGTTGTGTATACTGAAGAGTGTGGCTGTTGATGTTGTTGGATCAGGAACTATGTAAACAAATGAATTTAATTTGCTTCTTTGTTATCTTTGTTCTCTTTGTGCTGATGGCAAGATTGAGATCTTTATTGCTGCTGATACAAATTGATTCCTGCTGCAAACCGCTGAAATGATGTAGTCTTCAATTGTTACAAAATTTGATGGTACAATTCTAGTCATGCGAATAAATGTGTTGATGTCGAGCATGAAGAGAAGTCATTGGATTACCGACCATTGATGAATGTCGTTACCCAATGCGAGGCAAAATCACCATTAATGTCAATGAGTGCCATGGTACCTAAGTACATCTTGCAAAGTGCGAATAAATGGACTGATGTCGAGCCACTTACAAGATCTGACGATCAAGGGAAATTGATGTATTCTCATGATTGTTAGTGAGAGAACTTGTCATTAATGCATACAAGCCTCAAGGTACTATTAATAACTCTAGTCTTGGACCTATATAATGTGCTGATGTCGATAAGCCAACACTTGTTAGAAGGGAGACCTTAAGGAATCCTCCATCATCTAACGCGAGCATGAAAGAATAATTTTTGAAGGACTATGGATTCAATAATTTGCATTGAAGCAAGGTTTATTTGCAAAATGAAAAGGATAAGAAAAGGAAAATAGAAATGGACAATGAAAAATGAAAAATGACAATGGGAAATAAGCATGTAGGTGAGCTTCTTGCTTTCATTTGTGGAGTAGACAAAAAGTAATGGAAAGTGTATGTGAATGAAGGAAAATGAACAACTAACTTTTGCTGGGAAAATCATGGTGATTTGTTTTGAATTTCTTGATTGGATTTACAATTCAAAAAGGGAGGAAAAGTAATGGTCTTGATGGATATGAACATGGACTTGTTCTTATGTTTATCGTGAAATCGGTCCTTTGAAAACCAATCGTGCGCACAATTAGTTTCCTTCAAATGATCATTCGATCATCCCAAATCTGAAAAAAAATTTAAAAAAAAATAAAAAATAAAAATAAAAATAAAAATTTGACATAAAAAACATAAGTGTGTTAAAAAAGAAGTAGCTAATTTCTTTCTGATTCTTACGCAAAAATTAAATGTCAAATGAAACAGATTAAGGTAAATAAAAAATTTCTATATTTGGTCCAATTCATGATATCGATAACAATCCATTTTTAAAGAATAACCATGAAAAATAAATCAACTCCCTTTTTTCGGATGACTTCATGCACTGTGCTTCGTAAAACAATTGGCATCATAAAGATTCGTTGTGTTCTGCAAGTTAAAACTTTATAGAAAAATACACATCAACAATATTAACGCTACATGTTTAGAAATCATCTAATTCATCTTCCAATTGTCCTGCAAACCATTATTAAAAAGATTTTTTTTTTTTGAATTTTTTGAATTTTTTGAATTTTTTTTTTTTTTATTAAAAAGAAATTATGAATAAAGATTTTATTTTATTTATTTATTTATTTTTTAAATAATTTTTTTTTTTTTAATAAAATAAAGCATGGATAAAATAATTGTCCTTATAAATATTTTTGAAACAAAGTCATGCCAATGCCTCTTTCATGCAAGATAAAAATAAAAAGCTTGAAATTTCTAAAGTCAAGTTTCTAACTATGAAGGAGATGGAGGCAGAATCCTTCTCAATTAATACAACTTGCATTTGATGCACATGTGATCATGTTTTTGCCTCAAATAATCCATTTGTCACTCATAATGTGCCACCACAGATGAATTATGCCACATTTTCCTTCAAATAGGGAAATCAGATCCTTGATTATTTCTCAAAATTGAATTTTATAAAACCGTGATTATTTTCAAAAAAAAAAAAAAAAAATTTCTCTCACGCACACTGCAAATTAGTGCTCCGAAGAACCCTGAATTTATCCCAAATGGCTACGAATTTCAAAATTTTTTTACAAGATTACCTGATTCACCCCATTCCCGAAAAAGCCCATGTTTTATTTTTTTCTAATTTGCCTCGGTTTTCTCAGAAAATTTGTTTTAAAATCGAATGTTTTTTACAATTATGCATTTCTTTTTCTGACAATTACTTGTGGTTTGATTTTTTTTTATTTGCAGGTTTTGAAGTGTAATGGATTGTATCTCACAGAGAAGTTCAGATCAATTTCCCTCATTCCAATTACTTGCAATGGAATCTGCAATCTTCTCTTCATCAACAGTCTAAAATCTTCTCTTCATCAGCAATTTCTTCATATGATATACTTCCATTGTCTGTCCCTACAATTCAATTTGTAATCTTTTTTTCATCAGCAATTTGCAATCTTCTCCTCATCAACAATTTTCAATATTCTCCTCATCAACAGTTTCTTCATGTGATATACCTTTATTGTGTGAAAATTTTTAAAAATGATTTCTAGTAACTGTTGTTTGAGGAAAAACGAATATGGAAAAGAGAAGGTTCTTTTTTTTTTTAAATTGCAATGCATGGGTCTTTGTGTGGATTGAAGGACTGCATACATGCATAAAGCCAACCCGAAGGCTGGCCTCATGTGTATGCGCGGGTCTTATTTCCATGAGCCAATTTATTTTTTTATCTTTTTAATTGATTTGTTAATAAAATTATATATTATATTTTCAAAAATTCAAAAATATACATATATATTTTATTAAACAAAACAATTATTGAAATTAAAATTTTTCATCATTTTTAAAGTTTATTGTAAAATGAAATGAAATGATGAAAACATAATTTATTATTATTTTTAACATAAAAATTCTTTTTCTGATCCTCTAGATCACACAAAGTGCAGGAGGAGAGCATATTTGAGAAATTATTAATTTTTTTTTTTAGATGTAAGAAATAAGGCTACTTAGTTACACTTCCCCGACAACAGCGCCAAAATGTTTAGTCAATTTAGTGTCCTAAATTGCTAACATAAATTATCGACCAGGGCTAGTAAACTAATGAAGTGTGATGCACTATATGTGTCTAAGTATCCATTTTTCTTACTTCGTTGTTTTTAGTGTTTTATTGATGTTTTGGGGTTTTTATGTTTGATGCTTAGTATGCTAATCTATACTAAAAAGATGAAGTTAGATCTATGTCAAAAGGGAGAAAATGAAATGTTAATAAATGAATTAAAACAAAGTTTATTTGCAAATTCTGTTCCTAACTAGAAAATGATGAAAACAGAGAGTCCTAATCCATGGATATTACAGCTTCTAAATGAACATTCATGAAATGAAAAGTCACTCAAAACACTACAACTTAATCTGATTCATTTAGTTAGAGATTTGTTGGAAGAGCTTGTGAAAAATATTAATTCTAATGCAATGAGGATCTCCTAAAACATAAAAGGAAATGTTGAAACAAACAGTAACTTAAAACATTATAGTGAAATCTCATTCATTTGATAGAAGTTTATTGGAAGAGCTTGAGAAAAAGATTACTATAATGTAGTAAGGATCTCCTATGAAATGCTGAAACAACTTATAACATTACAACTAAATCCCATTCATGAGTTAGAGGTTTATTGGAAGAGCTTTTGAAAGAGATTAATCATAATGTGATAAGGAAAAACAATCAATAACTCACAATATTACAACTAAGTCTCATTCGTGAATTAGAGGTTTATTGGAAGAGCTTTTGAAAGAGACTAACTGTAGTATAATGATGATCTTCCTTTTAACTAAGTAACAGAAAATGAAATGCTAATAACTCAGAATATTACAATTGAATCCCATTCATTTAATAGAGATGTATTGGAAAAGCTTGAGAAAGAGGCTAACTGCAAAATCATGAGGATCCTTTATCCAAGCAAATGACATGAAACATAATGCTAAAAGCTATGATTTCAAAAAGAAGTCTAAGTAAGGAAATATGACAAAACAGAATTGAAAATGACTTATCTAGAAAACATGTAAAACCTCCTCAAATAGCAGGGGCCCTCTGCTACCAATTTGGTGAAATTATTCAGCTTCTTAAAGTTGTATTCAAAACAACATCAATGAACTGAACTTCTTTATTGATAAACTCACAAATATACATCCCATTCCATCTTAAGCTTTGTTACAAAACACTCTCTAATCATTTCTCTTCTTCTCCTATTTTTCACCACCCTTGATAGGAAAAAGATTCCCCTATTTATACAAAAATATGAGAAGTTATCTCATTAATGAGAGTCCATGAATCTCTCCCTCTATTTCTAGAGTTACAATCAAAATAGGAAATGATAAGACACATGTATTTTTAGAGTTTCAATACAAATAAGAAATGAGACACATATCTTCTTAGAGTTTCAATACAAAAAGGAAATGAAACACGTTCTCATGATCCCATGATCTTCTCCACTCAAACTCGAATTTGGTTTTGGGAGGCCACATAAAGGTCTTTTAGAAGCTTCCTTTTGACCTACACATGTCACAAAACTCGTAACACATATATAGATATATGAAACTATGTTAATTTTCTAGTTTCTAATCATAAATTCACTTTAAACACATAAAATAAATAACTTTGGAAGACAAGGATCCTAACCCATATATTTATGAAAATGATTACTTGATGTAGGGTTTTAGGTTAGATAGTTATGAAATGAGAGATAAATGGTAATGACATAATGGAAATATTTATGAATATGGAAAACACTTTTGAGACTCAAGAGTCCCCATAACACATCATCCTTATAGGGGATACCCCAAACAGAACAAAAGTGGCACACAAAGGGAGCTTCCAGAATTACACAAGTCAGGGATGACAAAAGCCCAAGAAAAGAAGGCATTTCATTGATGTAGATTTTTGAAAGCAGTGGGCCATATGTAATAGCTCATCCTAAAGGGTATTCCCTCGAAGATCCAAGCATGATGGAGTTAGGAGAGCTCGGGATGATTTTTTTCCAGGCAACGTGGTGACATAAGAAATGAATAAAAAAGTTTCTAGAATCCTTATAAAATTTAATGAAGGAAATGGTGAAAAAGGCTTGAGACCCTTACAAATTTTATTAAATAAATTGGTAAAAAAAAATGCATGGGGACCCATGTGTCTCTCATTGTTTACAAACGCATTGTAGATTTTGATTGGCCTTTATAGACAACTTGATAAAAATAGGTTGATGATGACGTTAGCATAATTTCAAACTTGGGGACACGTGGCATGCATGTTTGGTGTTTTTAAGTGGTCGAAGGGGCCAAATATGAGTGGCACATATCACCACTCGAATGTCCATGTGGTTTCTGTGATATGAGCATGATGTCATCCTGGTGCTTTGACCCCAAAATATTTCAAGTGAGCGCGAAAAAGAGTTGCGGGCTAATGCGGAAGTTGTTAGAGACATCTCACCCTTGCTAATCAATGATTGGCTCACAGTGCATGACAGTGGTCTGACCAGGACACCTAAACATGTTCCCTAGACCCCCAAGGTAGCACAAGAAATAAAATAATATCAGTGCCAAGATAACAAATCTCTGGGACATGAAAATAATATAGTCAAAGTCAATGACCAATGGGAGAAGGAACAAAGGAAAACCCACTCAGAATGTAATTCGAAAAGGAATTAAGGTTGAGAGATAAATCATTAAGGACTAGCACCAGGTTATGTGTGATGTGAAGGCCAAGGTAAAATAATAATTATAAAATAAAAGAAGCCCTCAGGTCCCAAAGCGCAAGGGGTCAATAGAAGGTTATATGCAGTTTTTTTTATATAAAAGCGCTTGGGTCCTGTGGAGTTAAGTATGGCATCAATTTAGTTTAAGTGATTTAGGAACATGTATGGATGATTCGGCAGGATAGTTCAAATCCATTTGGGGCTAAAACAAATAAATTGCAGGCCATTTATAAAGGTAAAACATTAACAGGTCAACACCATGAATTTTGGCGGTATACACCATATTTGGATGAATGAGTCGACAACTTGATTTTGTTGTTTATAAAAAGTATAAAAAGGAACACTAAAGTTTAATATAAACATGCATGAACAAGTTAAAATCAAATATAGTGGCATGGACAGTTAAGAGGTATTTTTGGCAGTTCAACTAAACTTGGAAGTATGCCAAATTTAGAAAGTCCCAACTAAATCCTGTAAAAATTATATAATAGTAAAATTGAGAAGTTAAGCTTGGTTTTTCTTACAGAAAGAGGTAAGGAGAATTTTAATACTTGGAAATAATAATATAATGACTTTAAATAATCAAGACAAAGACAAAAAATAAGATATGCATGTAAGAAGAGAGCAAACTTTAACTAAAGTTTTAATTCCAAGATATCAATCAAAATTCCTTTATAGGAAAAATTGAATTTGTAAGGTGGAAGAGTGAAATTGTGTGGGTTTGTTGTATATTCATTTTTCTTTTTGGTGGATGATGGTGATTTTTTCAGCAATCAAATATGTTTTTTTGGTGAGTGATTGTTGAGTCAAATTTATTTGTTTATATATGGAAGTGGCATATTGATCTGAGTGTGTATGGATGAAATATGGATCAACAAGGTTAGAAAGTGGTAGCTTTCAATCTAGGGGAAAGAGTACCTTTTAGAAGTGGCTAATAAATTATCATGGACAACAATCCCTTTCAGTGGTAGCTAATAAACGAGTAGGGATAGAAGTTACTTTTAGTGGAAGTTGATAAACCTACAAGAAGAAGCTTGTAGGGCAGTGATGTAATAGCTAGTTGAAGCTTGTATTTTCCAAAGAAATAAAAAAAAGATTGATGTCTTATGTATATGTTGCACATGTGTATGGTAATGGTTATGATGTTGTGTTTTACATGATTGAGTTGTGATGTTGATTACAGGAGTGGTTTCTAAAGGGATTGAAAAATATAAATTGTCAAGAGTTGAATAATTTGTCCCACTACTGATTCACTCCCCCTCTCAGTAGTGTCATGGTTTCCATTGTTTCTAACACTATGACCACCCATAGGTCTCATTCCCACAAGAGTTAAGAAATATGGTTAGCAGCACAACTAAGGGTTGACTGACGCATTCTTCAACATGGTTGGTGTTTCCATTCTTGTACTCGATGTTCAAGTGGAATTGTTCCAAGTATGTGGAACATTTCTCATGGTGGTCATCCTGTAACTTTTGTTGTCACTACATGAATTATAGAGGCTCGTGATTAGTGTGGATAATTGTCTCCTTCCATAAAATATAATGCTTCCATTATAGGCATGCATACATGATGATGTACATCTCCTTTTCAAAGGTGGGGTATCTATAAAATGTATCAGAGAGAATATCATTGTGATAAGAAACTATATGTCGTTGTTGAGTGAGGATTGCACCAATAACATATTAAGAGGAATTTGTCTTAATATAAAATGGTTGTTTCAAGTTTGGTAGGGTGAGGACTCGTGTAGAATAGAGGAAATGTTCCAGATCCTTGGATGCTTTATGTTGTGATTCAGTTTGGGAAAAAAATCTTTAGCTCCATCCTTGTTCACTTGACTTAAGGTTCTATTGTGCTATACAACAACCCCCATTTATTTTTATAAATAGGGACCCTTTAGAAATAAATAGGAAATTCTTTTAAATTTTCTAAAAACAAAACAAACTTGGAAATAAATATTTTATTTTTTAGTTTTCCCCTTTATTTTCTTGAGCGCATCACAAATCACATATCTTATAAATTTAAAAGACTCATAAACCTTAAAATGTACGAGCTGCGATATGCGTTCAATCTTTTCCAAAGATATGTTTAAAACTTTGAAAAAACTTCAATCACTATTATATTCACTTTATCGCACTGCACCTCACTTAATCAATCAAAAACATTAAAAGAAAATTGATGCAAATTTGTGACCCTGCGGACCCAACGAGTAAATAAATAAATGACTATAAAACCTTCAGAAATCGCGGTCATTTAATTTTTGCAAAAAATCACAATTCGCGTCTCGCACAACTTATAACATACACCAAATTGTTATCCTATAAAAAGTTGTGATCTGTGATTTGTGCAGATCGCATTTCGCAAATTTTAAAGGATAATTATTACGAATGGTTATAAGTTATAACTTACGATACGCGTGCTGACGCCATTAAATGGATCAAGCATGTCAAACAACTTGTGCCATGTCAAAACAAATTTCAAGGTCTTAACGGCTTTAAAGCGATTGATAGATTTTACGTGTGGAGGTATATGAAATATTAATTCAGAGATTATGAATGATGTTGATGTTATATCTTAAAAGATTGGTATTTTCTTGTGTGTATTTAAAATAAATTTTATATTTGTCTCTTTGGTACTTTATACTTGTAAAAATTCACTATGTTTTCAGGAAACTAGTAAACAAGTTGAATAAGAGCAAAATGAGCAAAAAAGGTAAGGAAATTTCTCAAACGTCATCCACTGAATATGTAGAGATGTATCCATTATTTTTAGATACCGTCTGCAACAAAGATTGCGGCAGTTCAACATGGGAAGCAATGAATAAGCTTTTTGAAAGTGAAGTACCAAGGGTGATAACTGAAGTTTCTTTGATAGGCATTGCTTCTACCTCCGACGCAACTTTTTTTGACGTTGCATGCTCATACATTCACAGGATAGATGCAAGACCAAAGATTATTCCTTACACATACATGGTTAAGTGGGCAATTTACCACTTAAACATTGAAGATGGAATGTTCAAGAATTCAAAGGGAGAAACTATTGGTTCTTTCAGGGCAGAATATTTAATAGTAATGTACCATCTACCACCCCCACATTATAAATATGACAAAGAATATTTGCAGAATTGCAGAGAAGAACATCCAGATCTTATTAAATTAATCCAATAATGTAAGGATAATCAGGGTAAATTTAAGCAAGATAAGTTTGGTACGTACCCAATTTCCCAAATTCCTAATCCTTACTGTTATGTTGCCGGTATGTTATGTAGATTATTTTCCAAACCTAATAGCATTAGATTCTCAAGAGAATGGGTTCCCCTAATTGAGGCAATCGTCAATTCTTCAATTTTGAATTGGGAAGGCATCTTATCCAATAACCTAGCCAGGCACATTACCGAATATAGGAATAAAAGAAGTATTTCAGTCAAAGAAATGCCTCCCTTTTATATGTCTGCCTATGTCATGGATGCTATATGTTTTACTTATATTTTTTCTACCATGGGATGGAAATGGACTACCCAAGACCCTACCCCAATTCACATTTATCACAGAGAACTCTAGGATTCAAAATTCCACCTACACTTCTATAAAATCTGTTATGGAGTCATATTTCCTATGCACCAGATGATTTTCAATAAAAAGACCCCTAGGGTTTCTGAAGAAGCCAATGCAGACATTATTCCAGTAGCTAGATGGTTCGCAAAGGAGAATTTTAGATTTATTAGAGTATTTGGGAGTTATGCTTATCCCCATGTTTTACCCTATTATGTTCCCGATAATTTACTAGCAAAAGAAATAGCATATCATCTTGTTAAAGGTGTTACGAAACAGTTGAAAGATGCTAAAAAGGCCATTTGGCCCAACTTCCCTGTACAATGTGGCACTTTTGCATTGTCTAACATCAACCATACATACAAGGAAGTTTCCAAAATTCATTTATTGAAATTGGAAGTAATGCCAAAAATATTATATGATCCAAACGACGTGATTAAAAATTACATCGCAGAGCTTAAGTTGAAGCCTTTTTCAAAAGAAGAAGATTAATTTGATTATCTTTTCTAGGGAATGGAAAATTTTTCAGATATTATCAAGTATGTATCTAGTCAACTAAGTCAAGATGATTTTGAAGTTTTCCAAGCATACAAAAACAAGAGACTAGATAAAGTCCCTCTCAATTTGTTAACTATTGAAGATGAAAAAAGACACACTCCAAGTGTCAGCCTGGATGATGAAGTAAAAGATATGTCTGAAGACAAATCAAGTCAATCATAGCAACAATCTCATGATTCGGATCACTCTGAAAATGAATTCGATTCTAAAAAGGAAAACTCAGAAAAGATAATGGATCAAGTTATTCAGGAGATGGAGATGCTAGAGGAGATAAGAAACAACGGAACATAAACTCAAACAGCTCAGCACAGTCAAAATATGCTAGATCAGTCCAGTTCACCACAAACAAAAGATCTCATAGATGAATGGAAGGAGTTTTCCAAAGCAATAAAAACTCCTAAATAGAATCCTAATACTAATCAATCAACGAGTTTCTAGACACCTGAACACTCCCAAAAAATAGTGGAAACTGTTAATCCACTGCAAATAATTCTAGCACAACATGATAAAGAAATCATACTGGCCTACCCTACATATCAAATAGTTCTACAAATTGAAGATATTCCTTCATTAGATATTTTCTACAATCCTAGTTATAAGGATGTAGTTAAAAGAATCAAAAGAAGGAGAATTGATGAAAAAACTTCAAAGCCTACTTATGAATCAGTTGATGTACTATGGAAATATTCCTTAGATGATCCTACTGAACATCTAACCAAATTATCATAGTATGTAGGGGCATACACTACTACTATTGTTGATAAAGCTATTGAGGTTAGGGTGTTGTTAAAACAAAATAAAGCCAGAGTACAAGAATTAGAGAAGTTGTTGAATGAAGAGAAATATAATTCCAGTGAGCAAACCAAAGTAATCACAGTTCAATTTCATGAAGATATTGAAAGCCTCAAATTGCAGCATCGGACAGAAGTCAATGAAAAACAAGCACAGCTGGAAATAGCAATGACTGAGTTACAAAGTCAACCATAATTAGAGCAATTGATCAAAGAAGCACTGGATATAAACACTAAGTTAAAGAAAGAACAAGAAGTGTTTTGTCATCAAGCTTCTATAATTAATTCTTATTGTGATTCAAACAAGATAATGATCCAGTAGATAGTGATCCAGAAACTTGAATGTGAAAGACTTGAGAAGAAAATTGAAGAACACATTCAATGGCAATTTTCAGATTCGAGAAAGGAAGCTAATCTATTTCAAGTAGATAAGCTTCATAAAGAAATTCTATTTAGAGAATGGGAAGCGCAAATCAAATAGGCAAAGAAAGTAGCAACAAAGACATCCAAGATATCAAATGAGATTATTGAATCTATATGTGAGCAACTATATGTTGTACTATACAACAACCCTCCCTTTTTCTAAATTTTAGAAATAAAATTTAGAAATAGGGTCCCTTTCTTTTTAGAAATAAAACACTTAGAAATAAAATTCATTGTTTTGGAAAATTTCATATTATTACTAAACAGATTCAACATTCAAAAAAAAAAAAAACTTATGGTCCGATCTAATATACAAGGCCTTATCATAAAAAAGCAAATCAAAGTTAAAAGTTCAATCGCAATCGGAGAATCGGAGATAACCTTCAAAAGAAATTTCATATGCCCATTTCAAATCTTCCGATGCGATTAGTCCAATCGGAAAATTTTAATCGCTAAGAGTTTAAAACAGTTAATTATAACTTCCGATGCGATGCGGTCAATCGCAATCGATTAATCGGGACAGTCTTTAAGAAACTCTTTACGCTTAGTTGAAATTCCCTGATCCGATGTGCATTTGATAATAAACGCTTTTAAAATAAAATCGAACATTTGTTTAAAAAATATGGTAGACCCCACCATTAGAGATCGGAAAGATCTGCAATCGCAATCGATCAATCGGGATAAACGTATTGTGATACTCATTTTCCATTCGCAAACTTCCGATGCGATTCATCTATTTTGCATACGAAGATTTTTGTTGAATATATTAATATATCACAAGCGCCAAATCTTTATTGGTACGAAGGCATTCAATAACGAATCAAATGAATATGGTTTATGATTTGGTTTTAAATACTTAAGTGTGACCCAAAAGGAGCATTTACGCAATATACGAAACAAATAAATGAAAACCATAAGTTCATAAATCATTCCGTTTGAGTGGCTTGTTGATCACGACTGAGAGTTTATTGTCTTGCAGAGCCAAAGAAGAACAAGTTTTTTCATTCACAGACAAAGGGAAGCTGTAGCAGACGCAGAAATGTCAAAGAGAGGAAGAAGAAACAAGACTGCTCTACCAGTGAAGCTTGCCGAAACTCCTACGGTCTCAAAAGAAAAGCCCATAAAGCCAAGGCTAGTCACAGATACATCATGCCAAGGTCTTGGGAAAATGACATGGGACACAGTCTACAACCTATTGGAAAAAGAAGACCCCAAGGTCACAGTGGAGAAGGCATCAGTTCCAGACAAGGATAGCTCGGATTCTAACTCTGACATCAATGAAAGAACACTTGCAAATTCATTTCTACATCGAATTGCAGCCAGAGCGAGCATCATGCCTTACTATGATGTAGTCCGATGGGTTATCGACAGTGTAAAGATACAAGATAGAACATTTGTTTCAGCATCTGGAGTGCCTTTCGGCTCGTTTAAAGAAGAAGACTTGAAAGTAATGTACCACCTTCCAGACCCACAGAAGGTGTATAACAAGGAATTTATCAAAGATTTTGCTGATAATAACAAAGTCCAATCCGACCCTATCAAAGAATGGAGGAAAAACCCAGAGAAGCACCGAAATGAAGCATCCGGTATGTATTCTGTAGATTCTCTTCTGCCTCCATATTGCTATGCAGCTGCCATGATGTGTAGGTTATTTGGCAATGATAATTCAGCTAGGTTTTCTATACAAATGGGCCCATTAATCCTAGCTGCTGTGAATTCCGACATTATGGATTGGGCTGTTATTCTTTCTGATAGAATGGCCAATAGGATACTTGAATACAGACAAGAAAAAACCGTTGGAAATTCTACTCCTTTTTTCTTTTGTGCCTATATTCTTGATGCTATTTGTTTCAATTCCGAATTTCCCTTATTTGGATGGAAATGGACTCCCAAAGACCCTCTTCCAATCCATATTTATCATAAATTGCTTTGGAAGATTCATTTCCAAGCTAATGTATATAGAATTTCTCATGGTTTCCTCATCCTTGTTTTCCAAACCATTTTTAATCGCTTTCCTCCTAGGTTTTCTGATAAAGCTAAAGCCGACCTGTCTGCAATCGGAGATTGGTTTGGGGAGGAAAAATTTACTTACATCAGGGTTTTTGGTAGTATAGTGGAGCCGCATATTCTTCCGCTTTTTGTTCCAGACAAACTTCTCGCTCAAGAAGTTTCTTATCAATTGACAATTGAAGGTATATCCAGGTCTTTGAATAACAGTAAGAAGAGAATGTGGCCTCAATTCCCACTTAATTGTGGTCATTTCACTCTAAATGATTTCAAGCATGCAGAAAAAAAAGTCTTCAAGATAAGAGGTTGTAAATTTGCAACCATTCCTGGAAGACAATATGATCCAAAAAAGATAGCATTTGATGTCACTGCTTCAGTTTCAATTGCTCGTTTTGAGCATGAACCAGATATGTTCGATGATTTGTTTGTTTCATTAGATAATTTTCCTCTAATTTTTGACTTGATCAAGTCTAAATTTCAACAGGAGGAAATAAATAAATTTCTCTTATTTAGAAGCCAGAGATTGTTGAGAGTACCTCTGGACCAGCTGAGAACTCAAATCCAAAAATCAGAGACAGAAGGTACATCCGGCCAAACGCTAGTAGAAACATCTACCAGCAAAATCATTACACAATCGGCTGTCAACCAGCCGACTGTACAAACTCAAAAAGTGGTCACTATTGACAAACTTGATGCCCCAAAGGGAAATACTGCTCAAATGACAGACAAATGCACAAATATCAATGATCAGGTGCATAATCAAAAGGATGGATCGGATGACAAAAGCACTAAGCAGAGCATAGATAAAGAGAAAGGAAAAGAAATAACTAAGGAGATTATGGTTTCCACTAATCTTGATATTTCTTCTCAGCTATTAAATCAATATGATCAGTTTGCTCAACAGCTTGGATTGCAGGATAAAGGTGAAGAACAAATAGAGCAGGATGTTGAAATCATTCATGAACATCCTACAGGGCATATTGTATTAAAAGGTGAAGAGATCCCTCCTTTGGAGTATTTTACAGCCCTAAACATAAGGCTGTTGTCAAAAGACAAAGAAAGAAAAGAAAAACAGAACAGGGTATATTTTCTACTCCATCAGAGGAGTTTATGAATATTGTTTATAAGAACAATGAAATGAATCCATTTGAAGACCTTACGAAATTGTCCCAGTATACAGGAGCTTATAGTGCTGCAACAGTGGACAAAGTTGTAGAAGTTTCTCAACTAATAACTCAGAAAGATCTTCACATAGCTTCACTGGAAGAACAAGCTAAGGAGAATCAGCAACTGATTAGCCAATTGCAACAACAACTACAGGATCAGACATTCAGGTCTAAAGAATTGGAGAAACAGCTTGCTGAAGAAAAGAAGAAGGTTGATGAAAAGCTTTTAGGAAAACAAAAGCAGCTAAATGAAGAAATTTCTAAGTTACAAAGTCTGCTACAAAATGAGGAAAATGCAAAAATGATTCAAGAAAAGGAATTTCAAGCAACTTTGGATAAGTTTAAAGATTACCCAAAGTTAAATGAATTCAAATCAGAAGCCCTTGAGGCTAATAAATTATTGACTCAACAGTTAATTGAATTTTGTTCAAAACTGTCACAAGCAGAACCTTTTTGTGGTATTACTTCATCTTTAATCCAAACTATCATAACTCTTAGACAAGAAATAGATGATGCCGATGAAAAGATTTCTGAGTTTCTCAACTGGTAGGATACAGAAAAGGGAAAAGAAGCAAATCTTCCTAGGATAGAGGAAAAACACAAAGAAATCTTGTTTACAGAATGGGAACATCAATTAATGAAAGCTGATAGAGCAATATCAAGGGCCAGAAATATAATGAATAATCTCACGCAATTCATAAATGACAGCTTATACTCAATTAATCTCATTTCAGACTGTGTTCCTGGCAATTTGCCAAAAATAAAATAAACTGAAGACAGGTGGAGAGAAGAAATGAAAAGGAAAAGTCAACAAATCGGCAAACTTCAAACGATATCCTGGGATAGCATGTGGACTCATTTGATCAAGCCAAACAATCAACAGACAGCTATCAAACTTCTATCAAACGCTGTCGATTGTCTAATTCCAGAATTTTCTGATGCCACCTATACTAGACAGTTGCATACCGAGATGAGTCATCCACCAAGACTCCGAGATATGTTGAACATTTGCAATTTGGCTTCATCAAGCGAGGGAGAAAAACAATGAATCAGTTTTATTCAAAATAGCATTTCAGTTTTAATTTGATAGATTGTAGCAGTAGTATTAGGATTTTGTTATGTAATTTATTATTTAAATCCCTCTCATGCATTTAGAGAAGGATCGGAAGTTGTAATATTTTTGGGATTTGGAGCTAACATTTATGTACTTCATTCCTTATTATATTTATATGAAAGATCACATCTGGTGATTTTTGTGCTCAAATTATCTTTGAAGTGTTGCATTTTTGTGCCTTTGGATTTAATTTTACATCGGAGTTACTAGATCAGAGTATCACATTTCGTTTGACATTCTGCAAGATGAATGAGGTATTTTTATCTGTTCATTGTTGATTGTCTCTGTTATATGGTATTCATTTGAAGAATTTGCTATCATTTATATATTTGATTTTCATAATATTTCCTTTTTATATTATCATTTCTGAGTATAATTGGAATATTATCATTTATAGACATATATGAAAGGTATATGATGATGAATGCAATATGCTAATATAACTCTGTTTAATTTATTAAACAGAGTTATCTTTATTCGTTTCTGCATATTTCAATTTAGTTAATAATACATTTACATGGTTATTATTAGATTGAAACAATCCTAAGTTGTATTCACATATAATTACCCGGGTTAAAATTAGAATTTCTTTATCAGCATTTAGTTTAGATTAAATAGTTTTATTTTCTGTTAATTTAGTCCCATTTTCACCCATTCAATTCAATCCACTTAGTTATAAGGAAACTGGTCCTTTAAATCCAGTCGGAGCCACCATCCCAAACGAAAAAGGAGCTGTCTTAAGGTCCCGACCGGGTGGTTTTCCCCCAATGTTTGAAGCAGAGATTTTCTAGGCTTCAACATTTTTGGCGCTAGAAGGAGGGCCTCCAACTGTGAATGTCAAGCAAACCCAAATCTACAAACCATTCTAAGAGTAATTCTCCCTCCACATTACCTCGTACTTCCCAATTGCCCGCTGATTCCTCAGCATCCAAGCAAGAAGAAGAGGTATCCACTATCACTGCTCAAACCCACCATACTTCAGAACAATTAAGTCCTGAATCTCCTGAAGTTCAGTCTCTCATCCAGAAACTTCAGAGCTTCTCGATTTCACCACAGAAATCTGAGCTATCTCAAAGCAGTGAGACTTCGCAATTCAATCTACCTCACCCTCTTACTAGACTTCAGAGTGAGAAGCTCGGTATTGAACCTCCTGAATTTCCTTTACCTAAAAGGAAAAGGGCAAAGAAAAATACTGAAGATTCTGACAGTGAAGCACTTTCATCCACATCTTCCATCTCATCTTCCCCAGTGCGAAGTCAACCATCCACTCCCTCATTACATATCGTTGTTCATCAGGAATTGGGAACTTCAACATCTCAACCTGTTCACTCCTCAATATCAATTCCTTCCCAGACATCTTGAATCTCAACAACAGTATCATCCACCACTGGTATTACAATGGCAGATCCATGGACCAGACCTGGTGCAGTCAATATGCCCGCACCATTACATGCATTACCTGATGCTTCTGAAAAATGGCTACCCAAGTTTAATCCAGAAAATGGAACCCAAGCTGAGGAACATATCAATAACTTCATGTTAGCAGTTAATTTGAAGGGAGTAACTGAGCAAGATGTCGTTGTTAGACTTTTTCCTTATACATTGCAAGGATCAGCAGGATCCTGGTATTTTTCTCTGCCTTCTGATTCTATTACCAGTTGGGATAGTTGCCAAGAACAGTTTCTCACTAAGTATGGAGACGATAGATCTTTAGCTACATTAATAAATGATCTCTCCAATCTTAGGATAGAGCATAGGGAACCCATTAAAGAATTTAATGCTCGTTTCAATAAACTTTTGAATAAAATCCCAACGACTTCCAAACCAAGTGAACAAATGAGAAGTGAGTGGTATATTACTGCCCTACCTGCCAATATAGCTATTTTTGTAGACAGGGCCGCAAAACCAACACTTGCTGAAAACATGAAAGAAGCACTTGCTGTGGAAAAACGTATTAATGCTCTAGAAAAGAAAGCGGCTCTTGAGGAAAGGAAAACCAAAAAAGTCTCATTCAAAGAAGACTCAAAGAAGAAAATCTCAAAAGATCCATATGATATGGAAGGTCTCCAAAAGGTTCTCAAGACTATGTCAAATGAAATGATTGAAATTAAGAAACAAGTAGCTGAAACTTCAACCAAAAGGCCCTTTAAGAATTATAAGAAAACCGAATCAAAACCACCAAATTTCGTATCTTATGCAGATTCAGATCAAGAAGAGGAAGAAGAGGAAACAATCTCACTAACTGATAATGAAGAGGAAATTGTTGAATGTCATGGCATGTGGGATTTCATACTGCCCAACTCCGATACAGATAATGATCAAGAAGCTTTACCTGTCTCTACTAGGAGTAAAAGTACTTCCGAACCTGTTCAGACAACTTCAAAGAAACGGAGTGTAGGTGCTGCTACAACAAAAGAAAAAGTACCTACAAAGAAATCACCCACAGCAGTCCCCCAAAACCCACCTTCAACTTCAAATACTCCTCCAACATCCAAAACGTTAGTAGTATCCGATTCAATGGATTACAATATTGTTGATGATATGAAGAAAACTAAGGCAAACATTACTATGTTTGAACTTAGCAAATTAAAACATCAGCAGAAATTGCTTCTCAAAGAATTGAATGCTGTTCCCTGTTCACCTCTTCCCGGTGCTAAAGCTGCAAATGATTCTGGTCAACCACCTTCTGGAATGATAGAAGCTACTGATTCAGTCCTGATTGGGGATAGATCAAATTCTCATACTCCACCCTTCCTTTTGACTTTTGAGATCTATAACAGAAACCTACACAATTGTTTGATTGACTCAGGGGCATCATCCAATATAATGCCAGCTTCAGTTTGTTCCAAACTGAACATAGAACCCCAAAAGTCTTCCATACACATTGTACAGTTAAACAGAACCAAGGTCCAGGTTTTAGGAGAGATTAACTCTGTAACTATCAGGTTAGCAGCTGATCCACGGGTAGTTCAACGAATTGATATCTTAATAGCTGATATACCTTAATTTTATGGGTTGATTTTGAGTAGAGATTGGTCTGAAAAGCTCCACGGGTATATTTCTACCGATTGGTCTCACATGTGGTTACCTTATAGGGGAAAGCCAAATCAAATAAAAATCAATCGAGAGAAACACATGACCCATACTGTAACAGATTTTGAACAGGAAAATCAACCAATTGCATTTAATAACAACATCTTAGGAAATTATTCATCAGAGTCATTTTTTGGAAATCTCACTGCCCAACCATCTCCTTTCTCAGTAAACAATTTAACATCACAGATTGAAAACTATTCACAAACTGATAGGTCAAGATGTTTTAGTGATACTGGGGAAACTGTAAATAAGATTGTTAATACTTCTTTATTTTGGTCTTTATATTTTGACGGCTCTAAATCTAACGAAGGTTCAGGAGTAGGGTGTATCTTGGTTAGCCCGCAAGGTGAAAAGACAATGCTGTCCTGTAGGTTAGAATTTGAATGCACAAACAATACAGCTGAGTATGAAGCTTTAGTCCAAGGTTTGTATAAAGCAATTGGCCTTAAAGTGCAATATTTGAAAGTATTCGGCGATTCTGAAATTATTGTCAAACAGGTGAGAAATACAATTCACTGTCTTTCAAATCACCTCAAACATTATCAATCGCTGGTTCAAGAACTCACCACACACTTTTTTGCATTCAATATTTCTTCCATCCCTAGGTCTCAAAATTCAGCAGCAGACTTGCTAGCCAATGTTGCTTCCAGACTCATACCTTCTGAAGATTTTAGCCCAGATAGATTTTCAATAGAATTACTTTTTCGACCATCTGTCCCAGACAATGTCACAAATTGGAGAGTTTTTTACCATGATCAAGATATCTTAAATTTCATGACTTTAGAGAAATCATATGATGATCAAATTATTGACGAAGAAGAGCACGATTTACAAATTTCTTCAAAAAGTAATGATAATCCCATTCCGAAATCTGTTGTTAGATTGGAGGACTTATATGATATTAAAGACAGATTCAAGAAAGTCACTAATACCAAGCTTCAAAGTTCCACTTTGAAATTTGAATTAGTGAATCTTGGTTCTGATTCAAAACCTCAAAATGTTAATTTAGGACTTAATTTAACATCAGGGGAAAGGGATGCTTTCATTAAACTATTGAACAAATACAAAAAAAATTTCGCTTGGAATTATGATGATTTGAAAACATATGATACTTCAGTTATTCAGCACACAATTCCAATGCTTCCCGATATTAAACCTGTTCAACAAAAGCTAAGGAAAATTCATCCAAATCTTGAAGATCAAATCAAATCAGAACTTAATAAACTTTTGAAAGCCAAAATCATTTTTCCTGTCAGGCATTCCAATTGGGTTTCCAATATGGTACCTGTAAGGAAGAAAAATGGTGATATAAGAATATGTATTGATTTCAGAAATTTAAACAAGGCATGTTTGAAAGACAATTTCCCATTGCCAACCATGGAGCAGATACTTCAAAAAGTAGCTGGTTCTGAACTTATGTCCTTTCTTGATGGATTTTCAGGCTATAATCAAGTCTTGGTTCATCCATATGACAGATTGAAAACAACTTTCAGAACGAAATGGGGAACTTATGCTTATCAAAAAATGCCTTTTGGATTAATAAATGCAGGAGCAACTTTCCAAAGAGCCATGGACATAGCATTTAAAGGTCTGATCAATAAATCAGTTGTTGTTTATCTCGATGATATAGCAGTATTCTCTAAAAACAGAACCAATCATCTACATGATCTTAAACAAATATTTGAAAGATGTAGAAAGTTTGGTATTTCATTAAATCCGAAAAAATCTTTCTTTGCTTTAGGTGAAGGAAAACTTTTAGGATTTGTTGTATCAAAAGATGGTATATACATTGATCCAGACAGAGTTAAAGAGATCTCTGATATTTCTTTACCTCATAACAAAAAATCCATGCAATCATTTCTTGGACAGATCAATTTTGTAAAAAGATTCATTCCTGATTTTTCTTTAATTATTTTACCTATGCAAAATATGATCAAGAAAAATTCAGTATTCAAATGGGGGCATAAAGAGAAAGAAGCCTTTGAGTTAATCAAACAGGCAATCATTAATGCACCAGCACTAAGTACTCCGGATTTTTCTAAAGATTTTATTTTGTATACTTTAGCCACAGAGACATCTTATGCAGCTGTTTTAACACAACTCAATGATCAGAAAATTGAAGCACCAATTTCATTCTTTAGTTCAAATCTGCAAGGAGCTGAATTGAATTATTCCGATGTTGAAAAACAAGCCTTTGCTGTGTTCAAATCAATCAAGCATTTTAGACCTTTTCTCTTAAAAACTCATACAAAAATCATTGTCCCATTCTCAGCAGTGAGGCAATTATTAATTCAGAGAGAAGTAGGAGAAAAACGAGCTAACTGGGTAACAGCCTTACAAGAATATGATGTTGATATTAAACCAGCTAATATTGTTAGAGGACAAGGTTTTTGCAGATTATTAGCAGGAGCTCATAATATACCAGACAATGATCATTCAAATCAAGATATTCAAGTAAATCAGATAAGTGTTACGGATTCTGAGTCTCAGTATTCTGATCTCATCTATTACTTGAAAAATGGGTATGCTCCTTCTGATCTCAGTTATAAGAAAAAACGTGCTTTAAGATTAAAAACTGTTAAATATGAGATCATTGATAATGTGTTATTTAGAAAAAATTATGATTCAATTTTGTTGAGATGTCTAGAAAAGACTGAAGCTGAAAAGGTTTTGCAGGAGTTGCATGATGGACCAGCAGGAGGTCATTTTGGAGGTGATACCACAGCTCACAAAATAATTCGTGTTGGCTATTATTGGCCTACCCTTTTTAAAGATACACATGAATATGTAAGAAAGTGCAGAATCTGCCAAACTGCAAGTGGAAGGCAAAGGAAACCAGCTTTTCCTTTGCAACCAGTAAATATTGAGCAACCATTTGAACAATGGGGACTTGACATTATTGGTGAGATAGTACCTCATTCTTCCAAGCGGCACAAGTACATTCTTACTGCAACCGATTATTTTACAAAGTGGGTAGAGGCAATCCCTTTGAAGGTAGCCAATTCTGATGCAATTATTGATTTCATAGATCAATTTATCATAACCAGGTTTGGTGTACCTCAAGCTCTTGTCTTTGATAATGCATCTTATTTTTCAGGAAACAGTTTAATAGAATTTGCAGTTAAAAGAGGTTTTAAACTCAAATATTCAGCAAATTATTACCCACAAGGTAATGGGTTAGCTGAATCCACCAATAAAAATCTCATCAAGATTATTAAAAGGACTATCGATCAAAATCAAAAGAATTGGCATAAATATTTAATCTTTGCATTATGGGCTGATCGTATTACAGAGAAAGTTTCAATCGGAACTTCACCTTTTAATTTAGTTTATGGAAAAGAAGCTGTGATACCATCAAATTTAACTCTTCCATCATTAGCCCTAGTACAATTTATTGAAGAAAATCCTTCTTCATCCGTTCAATTGAGATATAATCAAATCCTTAAACTAGAAGAAGAAAGAGATAAAGCTAGAATTGTTCATGAAAAACATCAACAGCTTGTAAAATATTCTTTTGATGCAAGTTCTACCGGCTCAAAAATTTTGTCGATTGGTGATCTTGTTCTAAAATGGGATAAGGCACATGAAGAAAAAGGTAAACATACCAAATTTCAAAAGATGTGGCTTGGACCATTTCAGATCGTTGAAAAGATAGGCTCACATACATTCATGCTCCAAGATCTAACAGGTAAGAGAGAATCTCTTCCTGTAAATGGGCTTATCTTAAAGAAATTCTTCTCATAAGGAGGTAACCCCTTCTTAAAGTTGTACATATTCTTTTTTGCAAAGTCTTTTATTGTTTTTACAAATAAAGGTTGTTAATAAGTCTCTAATTCACTGTTTACTTGATAGAAAAATTCTTAAGAAAAATGTTATAAATATTTATTTTTGTGTAAATAAGAATTTTTAGAGAAATAATTATATTCTCTTGATAGTTTTAAATAAGATGTTAAACTTTGAAAGATTGTACCAATTATTTGCATAATCTTTTTGGAAAAACTTGAGGAAAATGTAAATCATTACAAAGTTTATTAAGCAGAGAGAAGTTATCTATAAAAGTAAAGATTATTCAAGTCTTGGTACTCAAAAAACTCAGAAAATTGTCATCCATTGATTCTTAAGGATAAGACTAGTTCACCCCATTCATTTAGGTTGTGATTTTTTAGAATATAATTCTAAGAAATTATTAAATTTTTTTTTTTTTTAAGAGATAAGAGGTCTCATCATGAGCCGACTTACCATATTCATAAGAAATAATAAAACTGACATTACCAATACTGCATATCAAAACAGGGTAATGGCTTATTAATATAAGACAAGGGGTCTCATCACGAGCCAGCTTGTTCAGTTTAATTATAACTATTGAATGGCATTGTTAACAACTGGCTACCAAACCAGAACAATGGCTCTTAAAAAAGAAATAAAAAATAAATAAAAGACAAAAACATGAGATAAACATGTCTTATGAATTTATCTTTTAAAAAGTCATAATCTTAGTTGAATGGGACAATGAATAGTTAATGGTTAAAAGGTAACCCTGTCGAGACTATGAACGTTTGCGGGCAGCAGAGGCAATACCTATGACAAATAGAGTATATTATCAAAACCAAGCTTGAAGAAATCCACTTACTTCATTATTAATACCAATCAAAGCTTAAGACAACTCAAAATGTTTTTATTCTCAAGAAACTAGAAAGAAATTGTTAATAATTTTTATTCTTTTTCATAAGTTAGATTTTATTTTTGATTATCCTAGGATAATTTTTATTTACCTTTAAAAATCTTTACTTACTTAAGATATAGTATTCATTCTATTTTTCAGAGATAACTGGTTCTTTCAAGTGAATCGCCAATTGTTGTACTATACAACAACCCTCCCTTTTTTTTTAGAAATAAAACACTTAGAAATAAAATTCATTGTTTTGGAAAATTTCATATTATTACTAAACAGATTCAACATTCAAAAAAACTTATGGTCCGATCTAATATACAAGGCCTTATCATAAAAAATCAAATCAAAGTTAAAAGTTCAATCGCAATCGGAGAATCGGAGATAACCTTCAAAAGAAATTTCATATGCCCATTTCAAATCTTCCGATGCGATTAGTCCAATCGGAAAATTTTAAATCGCTAAGAGTTTAAAACAGTTAATTATAACTTCTGATGCGATGCGGTCAATCGCAATCGATTAATCGGGACAGTCTTTAAGAAACTCTTTACGCTTAGTTGAAATTCCCCGATCCGATGTGCATTTGATAATAAACGCTTTTAAAAGAAAATCGAACATTTGTTTAAAAAATATGGTAGACCCCACCATTAGAGATCGGAAAGATCTGCAATCGCAATCGATCAATCGGGATAAACGTATTGTGATACTCATTTGCCATTCGAAAACTTCCGATGCGATTCATCTATTTTGCATACGAAGATTTTTGTTGAATATATTAATATATCACAAGCGCCAAATATTTATTGGTACGAAGGCATTCAATAACGAATCAAATGAATATGGTTTATGATTTGGTTTTAAATACTTAAGTGTGACCCAAAAGGAGCATTTACGCAATATACGAAACAAATAAATGAAAACCATAAGTTCATAAATCATTCCGTTTGAGTGGCTTGTTGATCACGACTGAGAGTTTATTGTCTTGCAGAGCCAAAGAACAACAAGTTTTTTCATTCACAGACAAATGGAAGCTGTAGCAGACGCAGAAATGTCAAAGAGAGGAAGAAGAAACAAGACTGCTCTACCAGTGAAGCCTGTCGAAACTCCTACGGTCTCAAAAGAAAAGCCCATAAAGCCAAGGCTAGTCACAGATACATCATGCCAAGGTCTTGGGAAAATGACATGGGACACAGTCTACAACCTATTGGAAAAAGAAGACCCCAAGGTCACAGTGGAGAAGGCATCAGTTCCAGACGAGGATAGCTCGGATTCTGACTCTGACATCAATGAAAGAACACTTGCACATTCATTTCTACATCGAATTGCAGCCAGAGCGAGCATCATGCCTTACTATGATGTAGTCCGATGGGTTATCGACAGTGTAAAGATACAAGATAGAACGTTTGTTTCAGCATCTGGAGTGCCTTTCGGCTCGTTTAAAGCAGAAGACTTGAAAGCAATGTACCACCTTCCAGACCCACAGAAGGTGTATGACAAGGAATTTATCAAAGAATTTGCTGATGATAACAAAGTCCAATCCGACCCTATCAGAAATTGGAGGAAAAACCCAGAGAAGCACCGAAATGAAGCATCCGGTATGTATTCTGTAGATTCTCTTCTACCTCCATATTCCTATGCAGCTGCCATGATGTGTAGGTTATTTGGAAATGATAATTCAGCTAGGTTTTCTATACAAATGGTCCCATTAATCCTAGCTGCTGTGAATTCTGACATTATGGATTGGGCTGTTATTCTTTCTGATAGAATGGCCAATAGGATCCTTGAATACAGAAAAGAAAAAACTGCTGGAAATTCTACTCCCTTTTTCTTTTGTGCCTATATTCTTGATGCTATTTGTTTCAATTCCGAATTTCCCTTATTTGGATGGAAATGGACTCCCAAAAACCCTCTTCCAATCCATATTTATCATAAATTGCTTTGGAAGATTCATTTCCAAGCTAATGTATATAGAATCTGTCATGGTTTCCTCATTCCTGTTTTCCAAACCATTTTTAATCGCTTTCCTCCTAGGATTTCTGATAAAGCTAAAGCCGACCTGTCTGCAATCGGAGATTGGTTTGGGGAGGAAAAATTTACTTACATCGGGGTTTTTGGTAGTATAGTGGAGCCGCATGTTCTTCCGCTTTTTGTTCCAGACAAACTTCTCGCTCAAGAAGTTTCTTATCAATTGACAATTGAAGGTATATCCAGGTCTTTGAATAACAGTAAGAAGAGAATGTGGCCTCAATTCCCACTTAATTGTGGTCATTTCACTCTAAATGATTTCAAGCATGCAGAAAAAGAAGTCTTCAAGATAAGAGGTTGTAAATTTGCAACCATTCCTGGAAGACAATATGATCCACAAAAGATAGCATTTGATGTCACTGCTTCAGTTTCAATTGCTCGTTTTGAGCATGAACCAGATATGTTCGATGATTTGTTTGTTTCATTAGATAATTTTCCTCGAATTTTTGACTTGATCAAGTCTAAATTTCAACAGGAGGAAATAAATAAATTTCTCTTATTTAGAAGCCAGAGATTGTTGAGAGTACCTCTGGACCAGCTGAGAACTCAAATCAAAAAATCAGAGACAGAAGGTACATCCGGCCAAACGCTAGTAGAAACATCTACCAGCAAAATCATTACACAATCGGCTGTCAACCAGCCGACTGTACAAACTCAAAAAGTGGTCACTATTGACAAACCTGATGCCCCAAAGGGAAATACTGCTCAAAAGACAGACAAATGCACAAATATCAATGATGAGGTGCATAATCAAAAGGATGGATCGGATGAAAAAAGCACTAAGCAGAGCATAGATAAAGAGAAAGGAAAAGAAATAACTAAGGAGATTATGGTTTCCACTAATCTTGATATTTCTTCTCAGCTATTAAATCAATATGATCAGTTTGCTCAACAGCTTGGATTGTAGGATAAAGGTGAAGAAAAAATAGAGCAGGATGTTGAAATCATTCCTGAACATCCTACAGGGCATATTGTATTAAAAGGTGAGGAGATCCCTCCTTTGGGTGTATTTTATAGCCCTAAACATAAGGCTGTTGTCAAAAGACAAAGAAAGAAAAGAAAAACAGAACAGGGTATATTTTCTACTCCATCAGAGGAGTTTATGAATATTGTTTATAAGAACAATGAAATGAATCCATTTGAAGACCTTACGAAATTGTCCCAGTATACAGGAGCTTATAGTGCTACAACAGTGGATAAAGTTGTAGAAGTTTCTCAACTAATAACTCAGAAAGATCTTCACATAGCTTCACTGGAAGAACAAGCTAAGGAGAATCAGCAACTGATCAGCCAATTGCAACAACAACTACAGGATCAGACATTCAGGTCTAAAGAATTGGAGAAACAGCTTGCCGAAGAGAAGAAGAAGGTTGATGAAAAGCTTTTAGGCAAACAAAAGCGGCTAAATGAAGAAATTTCTAAGTTACAGAGTCTGTTACAAAATGAGGAAAAGGCAAAAATGATTCAAGAAAAGGAATTTCAAGCAACTTTGGATAAGTTTAAAGATTACCCAAAGTTAAATGAATTCAAATCAGAAGCCCTTGAGGCTAATAAACTATTGACTCAGCAGTTAATTGAATTTTGCTCAAAGCTGTCACAAGCAGAACCTTTTTGTGAAATTACTTCATCTTTAATCCAAAATATCATAACTCTTAGACAAGAAATAGATGATGCCGATGAAAAGATTTCCGAGTTTCTCAGCTGGCAGGACACAGAAAAGGGAAAAGAAACAAATTTTCCTAGGATAGAGGAAAAACACAAAGAAATCTTGTTTACAGAATGGGAACATCAAATAATGAAAGCTGAGAGAGCAATATCAAGGGCCAGAAATATTATGAATAATATCACGCAATTCATAAATGACAGCTTATACTCAATAAATCTCATTTCAGACTGTGTTCCTGGCAGTTTGCCAAAAATAAAAGAAACTGAAGACAGGTGGAGAGAAGAAATGGAAAGGAAAAGTCAACTAATCGGCAAACTTCAAACGATATCCTGGGATAGTATGTGGACTCATTTGATCAAGCCAAACAATCAACAGACAGCTATCAAACTTCTATCAAACGCTGTCGATTGTCTAATTCCAGAATTTTCTGATGCCACCTATACTGGACAGTTGCATACTGAGATGAGTCATCCACCAAGACTCCGAGATATGTTGAACATTTGCAATTTGGCTTCATCAAGCGAGGGAGAAAAACAATGAATCATTTTTATTCAAAATAGCATTTCAGTTTTAATTTGATAGATTGTAGCAGTAGTATTAGGATTTTGTTATGTAATTTATTATTTAAATCCCTCTCATGCATTTAGAGAAGGATCGGAAGTTGTAATATTTTTGGGATTTGGAGCTAACATTTATGTTCTTCATTCCTTATTATATTTATATGAAAGATCACATCTGGTGATTTTTGTGCTCAAAATTATCTTTGAAGTGTTGCATTTTTGTGCCTTTGGATTTAATTTTACATTGGAGTTACTAGATCAGAGTATCACATTTCGTTTGACAGTCTGCAAGATGAATGAGGTATTTTTATCTGTTCATTGTTGATTGTCTCTGTTATATGGTATTCATTTGAAGAATTTGCTATCATTTATATATTTGATTTTCATAATATTTCCTTTTTATATTATCATTTCTGAGTATAATTGGAATATTATCATTTATAGACATATATGAATGGTATATAATGATGAATGCAATATGCTAATATAACTCTGTTTAATTTATTAAACAGAGTTATCTTTATTCGTTTCTACACATTTCAATTTAGTTAATAATACATTTCCATGGTTATTATTAGATTGAAATAATTTTAAGTTGTATTCACATATAATCACCCGGGTTAAAATTAGAATTTCTTTATCAGTATTCATTTTAGATTAGATAGTTTTATTTTCTGTTAATTTAGTCCCATTTTCACCCATCCAATTCAATCCACTTAGTTATAAGGAAACTGGTCCTTTAAATCCATTCGGAGCCACCATCCCAAACGGAAAAGGAGCTGTCTTAAGGTCCCGACCGGGTGGTTTTCCCCCAATGTTTGAAGCAGAGATTTTCTAGGCTTCAACACATCCAAAGCAGAACTTCTTAAGGAAAATACGTCTGATGTGTTTTCAGAAACAAGACAGGTGGAAACACAGTGGAAGCAGAGAGAATATACACAGGAGGAAATTTTTAAAAAGGTAAATAAGTTTGATCAAGAAAATTACTGGAATTTTCTGATCAAACCTTATCATCGGCATCAAACTCTGCAGTCTCTTACAAATTCAACAAAGAGATCCCAGTCAGCAATCTCAAATGCTATTTTCAAGGGACAGATCTGATCAAGGATATCGTAGCTAGCTTAGCTCAAAGGAATGTTAGATATTTGTCAAATTCATGACCACATTCAGAAAGAAGGACAAGACTCATGAATCAGAATTGTTAGTTTAATTTCCTAAATTGTAGTTTAGGTTAGCTTTATGAGGAAGGTTGTTTCACACCTCCTCTATATTTTTGTAATAATCTATTTTAGTTTATAGTTAGTTTAGTATTTAAACCCTTCTCATGAATTTAGAGAAGGGTCCAGAAATTTGTCAAAAACATTTGCAAAGAATGCACTATTGTAAGTTTGTGAGTGGTTTGATGAATTAATGGAACACATATGTTATCTTTTATCAATTAAAGCTGATTAACTGATGTTGCACTACTGTACTCTTTAAATTTCTTGAAAGTGAGAAGGAGAAGATTCATTTCTGTCAGTTTACATGAGTATAAATTCCTACATATGGTACTTCTATTCACTTGTATTAAGTCTTACTTCATAGATTGACAATCATCTTTTGATTGCATTATATGTTTGAAATGTTATCATATAAATATTACATGCACTTATGTTCTAATATTTAGCTATGGTTTCTTATTGAATATGTAATCAGACAAATAAATGCGATATTTCTTTCACAATTCTTCTATGAAAAATACTTTTTTAGAAGAATCAGTTTACATAAATTTCATCTCTTTCGACTGTTAAATGATCTATATTACTGATAATTGAAATATATCATTTTAGATCGCATAAATGAAAAACACCCCATATGGATTAGATTAATATTTTAGATATATGCATATAGATTAAAATCATTATCCATTTGCATGCTATATTCACAACACCCTCAAAATCATCCTTATTAGGAAACTGGTCACATTATCCCCAGTCGGAGCCACTACACCAAATGGAAAAGGAGCTTCTTTAAGGTCTACACCATGTGGTTTTCCCCCATGTTTTGGCAGTGGAATTCTGAGGCCTCAACATATTGGCGCTAGAAGGAGGGCTAAGTGAATGGCACAAAGTTTTGATCAATCTAAAGGTGAATAAAAAAATCTCTCTCCCTCTATATCCCCATCAACTTCTAGAAAATGATCTAGATCCTCATCTATAAAATCTGAAGTTGATCATCTTTCCCCTAAGTCATCTAGAAATACTCAAACTATATTATTTCCCAAGTTTCACCAGCATTCTCCAAAAGTTCAGTTTTTGATAGAAAATTTAGAGAAAGTATCTATTTCTGCTAAAAAGTCTGAAACTTCTCAATTATCAGATCTTAGTATTTCGTCTTCTTTACAACCTCGAAGAATATTAACTCGATCATAAAGTCAAAAAATAGGGATTCTCCCTTTTTAATTTCCTATCAATAGTACTCTAAAGAAGTTAAAGAGGACTCAATCAGAGTTAATCACTGGTGAGATCTTATCCCATTCACCCCCATTACCTCTGCTCAAATTGACAAATTTCATTCCAACAGTCGGTATCACTTTCACTAGTTCCAATAGTCAAAGTATTAGTCCTAGTGCTCGACCTGCCTCATCATCAATTCAAAATACACTCAACCAACCCATCCAAAACCCAATGGCAAGTCAAATCCCTCCATCGAATGTAAACCCATGGAGTAATTCAGGGGATGTAAACATGCCCGCTCCTCTTCATGCTATGCCTTAAAATCCTAAAAGATGGCTACCCAAATTCAATCCTGATGATGGTCTTCCTGAAGAAGAACATATTCATAATTTCATATTAGCTGTCAATCTGAATGCAGTAGTTGAAGAGGATTGCGTTGTATGATTATTTCCATATACTTTAAAAGGATCTGCAGGATCTTGGTATTTTTCATTACCTGCTCGCTCTATAACTAACCGGAATATGTTTGAAGAAAAATTTCTAGCCAAGTTTGGAGATGAAAGATATATTGCTACACTCATCAATGATCTTTCAAATCTTAAAGCTAAACCAGGTGAGAAGATAAAATATTTTAATTCAAGATTTAATAAACTACTCAATAAAATTCTTGTTACAGGAGTTCCCGGTGCAGAAGTTCAAATTGAGTGGTATATTTCATCCCTTCCATCTAATATAGCTATTTTAGTTGATAGAGAAAAACTAGCAACACTTGTAGAAAATATGAAAGAGTCTCTATCTGTAGAGAAACACATAACTGCTCTTGAGAAAAATAATTCTCGGGAAGATCGAAAATCAAAGAAGATATATTTCAAAGATTACTCTAAGAAGAAGATGCCAAAGGATCCATTTGATGTAGAAGGCCTTCCAAAAGTTTTGAAAACCATGACCAATGAGATGGCAGATATCAAGAAACAAGTTGTCGAAAATTCAAATTCAAAAAGAGTTTCAGGAATTTTCAGAAGAAACAATCCTCTAATTCTCAACCTCCAAATATAATATCTAATTTTGAATCAGATCAAGAAGAGGAGGAAGAAAAAAATAGAGGAATAAGAAGATGACGAAGAAGAAGAAGAAGTTGGAATTAATGGAATATGGGATTTCGTCCTATCAAATGAAGAACAACTTGAAGCTTTGCTTGTTAGCACATGCAACAAAAAGATTAATGAAGAAACATAACCTAGTCAACAGCAAAAAATTTCCACTCCTGCTAAAGACAAATCAGTAAGAAAAAAATCTAATTCAAAGACTACACAAAAAAGTCCTGTCACCTCAGACTCTCCACCTATATCTAAAACAATGGTTGTCTCAGATACCATTGAATACAATATATTTGAAGACATGAAGAAGACTGGGGAAAATATTTCAATTTATGAGCTTACCAAATTAAAGCAACAACATCAAATCTTAATTAGAGAATTAAAAGCTATTCCTGCTTCAAATTTACCTGCTCCAGTCATAGTTCAAGCTACAAATGAAATGGTTAAGCCACCTTCTCCTTCAGTCAAAATAGATGCTTCAAATTTAATTATGATAGGTGATGGATCCATATCTCATACTCCCGCATTTCTCCTAACCTATGAGATCTATAAAAAAAATGTTTGTAACTATTTAATAGAATCAGGGGCTCTTCGAATATAATGTCAAAAATTTTTTGTACTAAATTGAACATAACTCCTCAGAGTTCTCCAGTCCATATAGTACAACTTGACAGAATTAGGGTAGAATTCATAGGAGAATTAAATTATGTTTCCATCAAATTGTCATCAAATCCCAAAGTTACTCAGATAATTGATATTTTGGTGGCAAACATTCCTGAATTTTATGGTTTAATTTTAAGTCGTGACTGGTCTAAGAAACTTCATGGTTATTTTTCAACATACTGGTCATGTATGTGGCTACCACATAATTGAAAGCCAAACCAAATTCGAGTTGACCATGAAAATTTTATGAAACACACAGTGACTGATCTTGAAGAACTTGATGAACCAGTAGTCTTCAATAACAACATCATTGGAAACTACTCTGCAGAGTCATTTTTAGGAAAATTTAATGCTCAACTATCACATTTCTTTGATAACGCAGTTGTATCTCAGATTGAGAATATTTCCCAACAGGATAATTCTAGATGTATTAATTTTTTTGATAGAAAAATAGTTAATTCTTTGTTTTGGACCCTTTATTTTGACAGTTCTAAATCTGAAGATGGTGTTGGGGCGGGTTGTATTTTAATAAACCCAGAAGGCGAAAATACTATGTTAGCCTACCGATTAGAATTTGATTGTACCAACAATGTAGCTGAGTATGAAGCATTAGTTCAAGGTTTATTAAAAGCTATTGATCTAAATATTAGATATTTAAAGGTTTTAGGAGATTCAAAAATCATACTTAGGCAAGTGAGAGATATTGTCCATTGTAATTCTGGACATTTAAATCATTATCAATCATTAGTCCAAGAATTAACTACTCATTTCTTAGCTTTCAATATTTCTTCTATACCTAGAATACAAAATGCTACTACAGATTTACTTGCTAATGTATCATCAAAATTAATCCCATCCCAAGAATTTGGTCCCAATAAACTTTCTATTGAATTGATTTTTATACTATCTATTTCTGATAATATCACTAATTGGAGAGTATTCAATAATGGTGATTGGTTTAAAGGAATTAACGCGTTGGTTAACGGGTTGGGTAACGGGGTGTTGGGTAAGGAATGAACGAGAACGGGAACAGATGGACTTAACGGGAAAGGAATGAACGAAAACAGATGAGTTAACGGGAACAAATAAACGAGAACAGATGGATATGCCACCCTGACTAATGGAACCAGCTATCATCAATCCATCCATGTATTCCCCTCAAGTCAATTGGGCCAAGGAACGAATGCGCCAAGGAACGACATATTGAGTTCTGACTATCATATGAGCTTGTGCAAGTTGACAGTCAAATATGAGCTTATCTTTCTCTAAGGAATAGGAGAGTCTCAGTAAGGGAAGGAAGCCGGTGTGAAGGGCTCCGGTGTGAAGGGCTTGTTCTGGTGTTACTAATAGGTTTACTAATTATCCGGGTGTGGCCGACACGTCTTGATTCGGTGTGTTCGCCTACATAAAATGTTATTGACTATCCGAATGTGACCGGTACAGGTATTGTTCCGGTGTGTTCCTACCTTCATAATGTGTGACCGCCTAACCTGCGCGGTGGCCGACAGGTCTTGATTCGGTGTGTTCGCCTAATAAGATAATGAGTCAGATATCATAGGTTTTTTAACATCTGAAGAATCTTACGATAATCAAATCATGGATGAAAGCGAACATGACACTCAGATTAAGAAAGAACAAGATGAAAATCCTATTCCAAAATCTGTTGTCAAGTTAGAAGACTTATATGATCTAAAGGATAGATTTAAAAGAGTAACTAACTCAAAAATACAAAGTTCTACCTTAAGCTTTGAGTTAGTTAATCTAGGAAGTGAAGAAAAACCTCAAAATATAAATCTAGGTCTTGGTCTGTCTTCCAAAGAAAGATTATCATTCATCAGATTTCTTAGAATGTACAAAAGTGTCTTTGCTTGAAATTATCCTGATCTTAAAACATATGATACTTTTGTAATTCAATACACAATTCCTATGATCTCAGAGGAAAATCCCATACAACAAAGAAAGATTCGTCCAAACTTGGAAAATCAAATTAAAACTAAATTGAATAAAATTCTCAAGGAAAAAATTATCTTTCCAGTCAGACATTCAAAATGGGTATCAAATTTGGTACCTGTTAGGAAGAAGAATGGTGATATTAGAATTTGAATTGATTTTAGAAATTTAAACAAAGCTTGCTAGAAGGACAATTTTCCACTACCAACCATGGAACAAGTATTGCAGAAAGTAGTTGGTTCTAAGCTCATGTCTTTTCTAGATGGATTTTCAGGTTATAATCAGATTCTTGTTCATCCAGATGATAGATTGAAAACTACGTTCAGAACTAAGTGGGGAACTTATGCTTATCAGAAAATGCCTTTTGGATTAATTAATGCAGGTGCCACTTTCCAAAGAGCCATGGATACAGATTTTAGGGGACTCATAAATAAAACAATAGTTATTTATTTAGATGACATTACTGTCTTCTCTAAAAAAGAAACTCATCATGTGAATGACCTAAAGCAAGTATTTGAACGATGCAAACGGTATGGCATTTCATTAAATCAAAAGAAATCATTTTTTTCTTTAGATGAAGGAAAAATTTTAGGATTCATTGTGTCAAAAAATGGTATCTATATTGATCCTGAAAGATTTGATGAAATTAAACGAATTACTTTCCCTCATAACAAGAAAACCATGCAATATTTCCTTGGGAAAATTATTTTTGTTAAGAGATTTGTCCCTGATTTTTCTCAAATAGTTTTACCATTGTAGAACATTATTAAGAAAAATTTTGTCCTTAAATGGGGACATAACGAAAGAGAAGCATTTGAATTGATTAAACAATCAATTTCCAATGCTCCATTCCTGACCACCCCCAATTTTCTTAATCCATTTACATTATACACTTTTTCATCAGATACATCATATGCAGTTGTTTTAACACAATTGAATGACCAACAAATAGAAGCACTGATATCATTTTTTAGTTCAAACTTACAAGGTGCAGAACTGAATTACACATCTGTTGAAAAACAAGAATTTTTTGTTTTTAAAACCATAAAACATTTTAGACCCTTTCTCCTAAAGTCTCATACGAAAATCATAGTTCCATTTTCTGCAATAAGACAACTTTTAATGCAGAAAGAATTAGGAGAAAAAAGAGCTAACTGGGTGATTGTGTTACAAGAGTATGATGTAGAAATTAAACCCTCTAAAATTGTTAGAGGTCAAGGTTTTTACAGAATGATAACATGAGCATCACATTTGTTAGCATAAGGAGATTCAGGTAATAATGCGCAATTATCAGAGGTAAGACTCAATGATTCGGAATCACAATACGTTGATCTTATATTTTATTTGAAGAATGGATATGCTCCAAATCATCTCAATTACAAGACAAAATGAGCTCTTAGATTAAAATATAAACAATATGAGTTAGTCAACGATGTGTTATTTAGAAGAAATTTTGATTCTCTACTTCTAAGATGCTTAGAAAAATCTGAAGCAGAGAAGGTCTTGCAGAAACTCCATCATGGACCAGCTGGAGGACATTTTGGAGGAAATACAACAGCCCATAAAATCCTGCATGCATTTTACTATTGGCCTACACTTTTCAAAGATGCCCATGAATATACAAGAAGATGTCAAGTATGCCAAAATATATTTGGAAAACAAAGAAAGCCAGCATTCCCATTACAACAGGTCAATATTGAACAACCATTTGAGCAATGGGGATTAGATATGATTGGTGAGATTGTTCCTAACTCTTCCAAACAACATAGATATATTCTCACAACTACATATTACTTTACCAAAGGGGTGGAAGCAATTTCATTAAAAGTAGCTAATTCAGAAAATATCATTGATTTCATTGACCAAAATATCATAACAAAGTTTGGCCTACCTACTGCTTTGATGTTTGATAATGCATCTTATTTCTCAGGAACTGCTATGATAGATTTTGCAATTAAAATAGGTTTTAAACTAAAATATTTAGCAAAATATTATCCACAACGAAATGGTTTGGAAGAATCTACAAACAAAAATCTGATTATAATAATCAAAAGAACTGTTGATCAAAATCAAAGAAATTGGCATAAGTCACTGATTTTTGCTCTTTGGGTATATCGAATAACTCAAAATCTTCTATAGGTACTTCTCCATTCAATCTTGTATATGGAAAAGAAGTTATACTTCCCACCAACGTATTTATTCCCTCTCTTTCCTTAGTTCAATTCAATGATGAAACTCATACTTCTTCTTTACAATTTAGACAAGGTCAAATTCTTAAGTTAGAAGAAGAAAGAGAAAAAGCCAAACAAATTCATGCTCATCGTCAAAAAATAATAAAAGCCTCATTTGATTCAACTTCTGTCACCCCAAAAAAATTTCAAATTGGTGATTTGGTATTGAAATGGGACAAAGCGCATGATGGAAAAGGTAAACACACGAAGTTTCAAAAAATTTGGCTAGGTCCATTTCAAATAATTGAAGAAATAGGCCCATCAACATTTTTATTGCAAAATCTATCAGGAAAAAAGGATTATTTTCCTGTTAATGGGAAGATTTTAAAAAAATATTTCTCATAGAAGGTAACCCCTTCTATCCTTGTACACTAGTGTCTTTTCTTTTCTTTTTAAGAAAATAAAAGTTGCCCAGTATTAATATTTGGCTTTTCAAAACATAATATCAGATGATTTTCTTTTGATTTTTTATTTTCGCTTATATAAATGGAAAATCTTAAGGAAAGAAAATCAAAATATTTAGAAAGACAAATTGATTTTATCTTTCTGAAAAATGGAATTTCATTGAAATCATTTATTCTTTGATTAACTCTCATCTTTGTATAGCATGAATATTCTATTTTCAGTTGAGAAAAGAGTATTTAACATAGTAAAGAACTGTTACAAAAAAGAAATCTGAAACTCAACATTATCATCCAAAATCTTAAAAAGACCAATGATTCATCCCATCTGGAAAATCTTATAAATTTTTGAAAGGAATTCAAATAAAAAATATTATGATTAGAAGAAAAAACTTAAAAGATAATAAGTCTCATCACGAGCTTGTTTACCATGCTCATAAGGAAATAGTTAAACTGACATTACCAATACTGCCTACCAAAACAGGGTAATGACCTGAGATTATATCAAAAGGACATTGGTCTCATGAAGAGGCAGCTTGATCAGCTTAATTACTACTAGTGAGTGGCATTGTCATCATTTTGTTACCAAGCCAAGACAATGGATTTTAAGTAAATAAAATAATATATAAAAGAAAAATTCTCAAAGGTTAGAATTTACTTCTGAAAATTATAAGAAATATTGGATGGGACAATGAATCATTGCTGGATAAAAGATAACCCTTCCAAAGGCTTAAATTGCCTATTGGAACAGAGGCTCTATTTGTGATAAAAGAGTAAACTTTTATAAAACTAATATGTAAAGGCCACCTACTCTATCTTTTTAAACTGAGTAAAGACTCATATATATTTTTATACTTATATCTTTAATAGAGGAATTCTTGTGAATAGTGAATAAGAAAAATTTGCATTACTTAGTAAGATATTATTTATTTGAAATTTCATTCCTATAACTACTTTTATTTTCTAAAAAGCTTAGAAATTTCGAAAATTTTTATCAGAGATATCTGGTTCACCCAAGTGAATCGCCAATTATTGTGCTATACAAAAATCTCCATTTATTTTTATAAATAGGGACCCTTTAGAAATAAATAGGAAATTCTTTTAAATTTTCTAAAAAAAAAACTAGGAAATAAATATTTTCATTTTTAGTTTTCCCCTTTATTTTCTTGAGCGCATCACAAATCGCATATCTTATAAATTTCAAAGGCTCATAAACCTTAAAATGTGCGAGCTGTGATATGAGCTCAAGCTTTTCCAAAGATATGTTTAAAACTTTGAAAAAACTTCAATCACCGTTATATTCACTTTATCGCACCACACCTCACTTAATCAATCAAAAACATTAAAAGAAAATTGATAAAAAGTTGCAACCCCGCAGACCCGACGAGTAAATAAAGAAATGAATATAAACCTTCGGCAATCGTGGTCATTTAAGTTTTGCAAAAAATCACAATTCGCATCTCGCACAACTTATAACATATGCCATATTTTTATCATATAAAAAGTTGTGATCTGCAATTTGCGCAGATCGCATTTAGCAAACTTTAAAGGATAAGTATTCCAAATGGTTATAAGTTATAACTTGCGATACGCGCGTCGACGCCATTAAATGGATCAAGCATGTAAAACAACTTGTGTCATGTCAAAATGAAGTTCAAGGTCTTAACGACTTTAAAGCGATTGATATATTTTATGTGTGGAGTTATATGAAATATTAATTCAGAGATTATGAATGATGATTGATCTTATATCTTAAAATATTGATATCTTCTTGTGTGTATTTAAAATAAATGTTAGATTTGTCTCTTTTATACTCTATACTTGTTAAAATTCGCTCTGTTTTTAGGAAACCAGTTAACGGATTGAAGAAGAGAAAAATGAGAAAAAAAGGTAAGGAAATTTCTCAGACGTCGTCCACTGAAGATACAAAGATGTCTCCATTATTTTTAGATACTTTCTGCAACAAATATTGCGGCAGTTCGGCATGGGAAGCAACGTATAAGCTTTTTGAAAGTGAAGGACCAAGGGTGATAACCAAATTTTTTTCGATAGGCACTGCTTCTACCTCCAACAAAACTCTTTTTGATGTTGCATGCTCGTACATTCACAGGATAGCCGCAAGACCAAAGATTATTCCTTACAAAAACATGGTTAAGTGGGAAATTTACCACTTAAACATTGAATATATAATGTTCAATAATTCAAAGGGAGAAACTATCGGTTCTTTTAGGGAAGAATATTTAACAGCAATGTACCATCTACCACCCCCACAGTAGAAATATGACAAAGAATATTTGCAGAATTTCAGAGGAGAACATCCAGATCTTATTAAATTAATCCAAGAATGGAAGGATAATCAGGGTAAACTGAAGCAAGATAAGTTTGGAACGTACCCAATTTTCCAAATCCCTAATCCTTACTGTTATGCTGCCGGTATGTTATGTATATTATTGGCCAAACCTGATAGCACTAGATTCTCAAGAGAATGGGTTCCCCTGATTGACGCAATCGTCAATTCATCAATTTTGAATTTGGCAGACATCTTATCCAATAACCTAACCAAGCACATTATCGAATATAGGAATAAAATAAGTATTTCATTCAAAGAAATAGCTCCCTTTTATATGTCTGCCTATGTCATAGATGCTATCTATTTTACTTCTATTTTTTCTACCATGGGATGGAAATGGACTACCCAAGACCCTACCCCAATTCACATTTATCACAGAGAAATCTAGGATTCAGACTTCCATATACACTTCTATAAAATCTTTTATGGAGTCATATTTCCTATGCACCAGATGATTTTCAATAAAAAGGCCCCTAGGGTTTCTGACGAAGCCAATGCAGACATTCTTCCTGTAGCTAGATGGTTCGCAGAGGAGAATTTTGCATATATTAGAGTATTTGGGAGTTATGCTTATCCCCATATTTTACCCTATTATGTTCCCGATAGGTTACTTGCAAAAGAAATAGCATATAATCTTGTTAATGGTGTTAAAAAACAATTGAAAGATGCTAAAAGGGCCATTTAGTCGAGCTTCCCTATACAATGTGGCACTTTTGCATTGTCTAACATCAGCCATACATACAAGGAAGTTTCCAAAATTCATTTATTGAAATTGGCAGTAATTCCAAAAATATTATATGATCCAAACAATGTGATTAAAAATTACATCACAGAGCTTAAGTTGAAGCCTTTTGTAAAAGAAGAAGATGGATTTGATGATCTTTCCTAGGGCATGGAAAACTTTTTAGATATTATCAAGTATGTATCTATTCAAATAATTCAAGATGATTTTGAAGCTTTCCAAGCAGACAGAAACAAGAGACTAGAGAAATTCCCTCTCAATTTGTTAACTATTGAAGATGAAAACAAACACACTCCAAGTTTCAGCCTGGATGATGAAGTAAAAGATATGTCAGAAGATGAATCAGGTCAATCACAACAACAATCTCATGATTCAGATCACTCTGAAAATGAATTTGAATCTAAAAAGGAAAACTCAGAAAAGATAATTGTCCGAGTTATTCAGGAGATGGAGATGCTAGAGGAGACAAGAAACAATGGAACAGAAATAGATTATCAAACAGCTCAACACAGTCAAAATATGCTAGATCAGTCTAGTTCACCACAAACAAAAGATCTCATAGATGAATGGAAGGAGTTTTCAAAAGAAATAAAAACTCCTAAAGAGAATCCTAATACTAATCAATCAACGAGTTTCTAGACACCTGAACACTCCCAAAAAATAGTGGAAAATGTTAATCCACTACAAATAATTCCAACACAGCATGATAAAGAAATCATACCAGCCTACCCTACAGATCATATATTTTTACAAATTGAATATATTCCTTCATTAGATATTTTCTACAGTCCTAGCTATAAGGCTGTAGTTAAAAGAAACAAAAGAAGGAGAATTGATGAAACAAATTCAAAGCCTACAGATTGTTGGCAATATGATGCAATGTGTTGTCCTTGATGGAAACCTACTTGATGAAGTTGTCCTTGATGGAAACTGACTTGATGAGTTTATTATTGATGTAAATCTGATGTATCTACAAACAGCTCAGAAGTAGCAGAGAAAGAAATTTCAGTAAGTGCCAGAGAGATGATAAATATGATATGTCACAAAGCATACGTAGGTTTGTAAAGGAGAAGTAGCGTATGTACGCGGAAATGTATGCATGAAGTAGCGTATGCCTATTTGCGCTCTAAATATATAAAACCAGGGGACATAACCATGGTATTGGCCCATAGTATTGAGTGCTAGATTATCTATTTAATCCCGTCCAGGAATACCATCGGAGGTTGAGTGGTCTTGACTCATGGTATTGATAAAGGCTAAACCTATATAAGGAGAAGAGAATAATAGTACAAAGTGTGCATATGTCTGGGTTTTAATGAATACTTCACTCTAAAGTATATCTGCATGGTTGAACTCTGTTCTTAATTGATAGATATGAATCTATGATGCACCTATGGATATGATGAAGGTTCAAGATCTCTAGATCTAGAAATGATGAATCTCTAGGATGATCTAAAAAGAAATGATGAAAGACCTGGTGCAAGTCTGATAAAGAAATTGAAGAAATCTGGGTAAGTTTATAGATTTGGAATGTTATGCAAAGTTTATCTTTTATAGATCTATATGCTAGTTTGTCTTAGTAAAAGCGCGTATATACGCGGGTCCACTTAAAGAAAAGCGCATATGGCAGTCAGGGTCTCTGAAGAATAAAATGCACTGAAGTATACACAGGTTTGTCTCTGTGAAAGCATGTATATACGCAGGTTCAGTGAAGTAAAAGAGCGTATAGAATCTAGGATTTTGCTGAAGTGCGTGGAATGAAATGTCTGAACTGTTATGATATTTTTTTTGTTGTCTACCAAGGAGGTATTCATACAGATCTGGGTTGTTTGAATGTTGATTGTGCTGCTAATTATGATTAAATATCAAGTTGTTGGTTGATGATTCAATGAAGAAATAATGACTGTCTAAACAGTTCTGCATGGTTGATAGATTGTCGGAACAGAAATCTGATTTCAGATCTGAATCTGAGCTTGATCATATTCTGAAAAACCAGCGTTCACAGAAGCATACGCAGGTTGGTAAGCAGGAAAGCGTGTATACACGCGGTTTCAGTAAATAGAAGTAGTGTATGACATTTGATTCAATAAAATTTCAGGGTTGAGTTTACATCTGCATATCTATTATGAAGTCTGGGTTATTTCTGATATTCTGGTTACAGTGGTCTCATCGTTCTATTTGAAGTATTGGGAAAAGTATGCTTTGTTGATAATTAGTAAAGGGTTGTGTTGAAATTGTTTGATCCAGTATGAAAATTGATGAAACGTGGTCTGCAGTAGTGCTGAGGGTCGAAGCCTTCAGTGAGGGGGTAGTAGCTCCCTTCCAGTGGTAGCTGGTAAACGAGAGCAGGGGATAGTAGCTCCCTTCTAGGAGAGGCTGGTAAACAAGAGCAGGGGGTTGTAGCTCCCTTCCAGGAGAGGCTGGTAAATGAGAGAAGGTTTTAGCCTTCTGTAGGTGGGTGCCTGCATGCTGGTATGAGTCTGGGCCAGTACAATGTTGTAAGAAGTTTTCTTTATAATAAAAATTGAAGACTGAGATGACGACAGCGGTGGTTTTCTCCCGAATTGGGTTTCTACCTTAAATCCTGGTGTTCATGTGTGATGATTTATTCTTTTCCTTACTGCTTACTAAACATCTATTGAATGAATGATGCAATAATCTAAGTAAAGAATTATCTACACAATGAGATCTCTGGTAATACACAATTTTTCTTAAGGATATATGCGTATATACGTGAGTTGGGTTCAGTAAAGTAGCGTATGGATTTTTGAGAAAGAAAAACTAAAAATTTATCAGTCATATCTAAATACTGATTCACCCCCCCCCCCCCCTCTCAGTATTTTTCCCAACAATTGGTATCAGAGCAGGTCCTTCTGAAAAGGCTTAGCCGCTAGAAGGAAGATCAAGCAAGATGAGCAATCAAGATGGAATAGCATCTATCAGGCCTCTACTCTTTAACGGAAACAATTTAATCTTCTGGAAAACAAGGATGAGATCCTATCTTCAGTCTTTGGGAGCAGATGTATGGGCCACTGTAGAAAGAGGATATCAATATCCAGGCGCAGTACCAACAGATCTGATGGAAAAGAAGAATTATGAAACAAATGCAAAGGCAGTCGATGCTCTAACGGGAAGTCTAACTGAATCAGAATTTGTCAAAGTCATGCAGCTAAATACAGCAAAGGAAATATGGGACAAAATCATTCTAAGTTATGAAGGTGATGCAAAGGTAAAAAGTGCAAAACTCCAAACTCTCAGAATTGAATATGAAAATTTAAAAATGCATAGTGATGAGAGTATTTCCAGTTTCTTTTTACGTCTTGATGATGTTGTAAATCGTATGAGAAATCTGGGAGAAACAATAACTGAATCTACTTTGGTTGAGAAAATTTTAAGATCACTAACGGCAAAATTTGAGTCAAAAGTTTCTGCTCTTGAAGAAAAACAGGATCTTCAAAATCTTACTATGGTGCAACTTCAAGGCATACTAACAGCATATGAAATGAGAAGAGGACCATTTGAAGTCAAAGAAGCCGTCTTTAGAGCTTCTACAAAAGGGAAAGAAATACAAGAAGCAGAAGAATCAGGATATATCTCAAAAGAAGATGAGGTAAATTTTGTAAAGAAACTTCAACTTGGCACAGGACGATTCAGAGGTAAGCTTCCTTTCAAATGTTTTGATTGTGGAAGAGTTGGTCACTATGCTGCTAAGTTTCCTCATAAAGAAACACCTGCAAAAGGGAAGGAAAAAGCAAGAAGAAATAAGAACCGGTCTAGCACTAGAAAAAGTTACTATACTCATGAAGACAGTGATGGGTTATTTGATAGTGAGGAAGAATGTGAACAAGATCTTAGACTTCTCATGGCATTTGAAAACGATTCTAGAGAAGAAAAAGATACTTTTATGGATGCTCTAGAGGACAATTATTTTCTTGATGAAAACAATCAACTCAAAATATGCTTAGAAGAAAGAAAAATAATCATAGAGACTTTGAAAAATCAGATTGAAGAAGAGAAGAAACACAATGAGAAATTAGAGTGTGAAGTGGTAAGTCTAAGAAAATAATTTGAGAAAGTAAAGACTCTAAATCTTAGATTAGCTAAAGGATCTGAAACCTTAGATGAGATTATCAAGGTAAAAAATTCTCCTCTTATAAAGACAGGTCTTGGATATATCGGAGAATCTTCTCAAGCTTCAGCACCAAATTATCTAAAAGCAGCTACAACTGGTTTACAACATTCTGCCACTCAGCAAGGGAATAAAGAATCTTTACAGGTAAAGCATGATCATCTCAATTCAAAGAACACTAACAGGAATATCTTTCAAAGAAACACCAATCAACAAGTAAATTCAAGTAGAAGATTTCATGATCGCAGAAATTTCTTTTTCAATGGACAATGTTTCTCATGTCACAATTTTGGTCATAAATCTGTTCAATGTGTTGCATATAAAACCATCATGACAAGAGAAGCAAGAAAGAAAAGGATTGATATTGAAACAAAGAAGAATACCTATAAAAACTTTTCTCCTCTTCTAAATGAAGTTGAATGTGCTTATTGCAATAACTTTGGCCATGAAGAATCTGAATGCAGGAGCAAAGTTCAGCCAAAAGAGCATTTTCCTTCAAGCTCCAAAGTATGGAAAAAGAAGGAATTACAGGTTGAAAATTGTGGCATAGCATTATTTTCAGAAGGTGAATAAAATCAATGGTACATTGATAGTGGATGCTCAAGACACATGACAGGTGACAAAAACAAACTTCTTGCATATAATGCTCTAGAAAAAGAAAATAAGGTTACATTTGGAAATGATACTCCTCCGGTAATTAAGGGGAAAAGGGTCTGTGTTTCTAAAAGAAAAGGTGAAAGCTAATGATGTCATGTATGTGGATGGATTAAATCATAACCTATTAAGTGTAAGCCAAATGTGTGATCAAGGAACTGAAGTTGTCTTTAGTTCAAAAGAATGTGTGGTACGTGATCTTGATACCGGTAAAACAATTATAAAAGGAAAAATAACTCCAAGAAACCTGTATGTATTGAAGAACTGCAAAGAACAATGTTACTTGAGTAAATCTTCAGAAAACTGGCTATGGCATAGAAGGTTGGGGCATCTGAGCTTCTCTCAGATCAACAAATCAAGCAGACTTAAAGTTGTTCGTGATCTTCCCAATATTACTCTACCTAAAAATATCATATGCAAATATTGCCAATTCGGTAAGAAAACCAGAGTACAATTTAATTCCAAGGAAGGATCATCAAGTAAGCCTCTTGAACTTATTCATACTGACATATTTGGACCTGTGAGGAAAAATTCACCACGTGGTGAACAATACTATATCTTATTTATTGATGATTTCTCTAGAATGTGTTCGATTGGGTTGCTTAAACACAAAGATGAAGCATTTGAGAAATTTCAGATCTTCAAAGCTCTGGTTGAAAATGGAATTAGATCTAAAAATCAAGTGTCTTAGATCTGATCGAGGAGGAGAATATACTTCAAATGAATTCCTTGAATTTTGTGAACAACATGGCATAAAAAGATAGTTTACTGTAGCCAACACTCCACAACAAAATGGCATAGTAGAAAGAATGAATAGAATAGTTCAACAAATGGCTAGAGCTATGCTTGATGATTCCGGAACACCTGACACATTTTGGGGAGAATCAGCACATGCAGCGGTAAATATTCTTAACAAGGCACATGTATGAGTGAATAGTGATAAAACTCCATATGAACTCTGGTATGGTAATCCTCCCACTGTGAAGTATTTTAGAATTTTTGGAAGTAGATGCTTTATCAAAAATAATGATGAAAAACTTGGCAAGTTTGAACCCAGAGCAGATGAAGGAATACTTCTTGGTTACTCCTCTAGGAGTAGAGCATATAAATTTTACAATAAAATACTTCAGAAGATTGTTGAATGTATTGATGTTGTTATTGATGAGTCTCCTGCAGCCCCAAAAGAAGAAAAACAAACAACAAATGAAGATGATGGTGACATATGTCCTTCTACATCAAATAGAAATGATATAGACAGTGAACCCAATGAAGAACCTGAAGATGATTTATCTGAAAAGGCTCCATCCAGATATGTTCAAAAGAATCATCCAGAATCTCAAATTTTGGGAGATAAGGGATCAGGTGTACAAACAAGAAGGACTCTGGTGGGATATTCTAGCGATCTGGCATTTCTATCTACCATTGAACCTCACAATGTCAATCAAGCTAGCAAAGATGAATGTTGGGTTCAAGCCATGAATGAAGAACTTGATCAAATTGAAAATAATCACACTTGGGAATTAGTACCAAGACCTCATAACAAAAATATCATTGGAACTAAATGGATATTCAAAAACAAGTTAAATGAGAATGGGGATGTTGTAAGAAACAAAGCTAGACTTGTTTGCAAGGGGTATACTCAACAAGAAGGTATAGACTTTGAAGAAACTTTTTCTCCTGTAGCTAGACTTGAAGCCATAAGAATGTTTCTTGATTTTTCAAGCTTCCAACAAATCAAAGTTTATCAAATGGATGTTAAATCTGCATTTCTCAATGGTGATCTAGAAGAAGAAGTTTATATAGAACAACCAGAAGGATTCATTTTGGGAATGATGAAAATCTTGTTTGTAGACTTAAAAAGGCTCTATATGGTCTCAAACAAGCTCCAAGGGCATGGTATTATCGTCTTGACAAATATCTTCATCAACAAGGATTTTCAAAGGGGTCTGCTGATAGCAATTTATACACAAAAACTGAAAATGATAAACTATTGATCGTGGTTGTATATGTTGATGATATCATTTTTGGAAGCAATGAAGAATCTATGAGTCATAAATTTTCTTCTGCTATGCAGCAAGAATTTGAAATGTCTTTACTTGGGGAACTAACATTATTTCTTGTCTTGCAAGTGCATCAAACTACAGATGGCATATTCTTATCACAAGCAAAATACCTTAAGCAAATTCTGAAGAAGTATGGTATGGAAGAGTGCAAACCTGTAAGTACACCAATGATAACCGGATGTAATCTCAGTTCTCATGATGATTCTCCCACGGTGAATCAACCAGAATACATATCTATGATAGGAAGTCTACTTTATCTCACTGGGACTAGACCAGACATTATGCATGCAGTTGGGATTGTTGGACGATTCCAAGCTAATCCAAAAGAGTCTCACCTTCAGGCTGTCAAAAGAATATTCAAATATCTACAAGGAACTCAAGACTTTGGACTATGGTATCCAAAGAATGCTGATCTCACTCTTCATGCTTACAATGATGCAGATTGGGCTAGAAATGTTGATGATCGGAAAAGCACTAGTGGTGGTGCATTCTATATGGGGCCCCGGTTAGTATCTTGGTTTAGCAAGAAGCAAAACTCTATTGCCTTATCTACAGCAGAAGCAGAATATGTGGCTGCCGCATCATGTTGCACTCAACTTCTTTGGATGATGCAAACCTTACAAGACTTTCAAATCAAATGTTCACCTCCTATATCCATTATGTGTGATAACACAAGTGCCATCAGTATCTCAAAGAATCCTTTTATGCATTCCAAGACCAAGCACATTCCCATCAAGTATCACTTCTTACGTGAACAAGTGCTTGAACAAAAGGTGAAGTTGGAGTATGTTCCCTCCAAAGAACAAGTTGCTGATATATTTACCAAACCTCTACCCAGGGAAGCATTCGAATATCTCAGACAAAAGCTGGGAGTAGTCTCTGCTATGCAGAAGATCAGATCTGCTTAAATGCAGAAGATTGAATTGGATACACGGATTTCATGAATGACAGTCGCGTATATACGCGAGCTTATACAAAGAAAACCGCGTATGGGTGGTTGCTGACAAATTTTTCTGGGTCAGCATTCTTCACCACAGCTATGGTGCTGTTGGGTATCTCTGGTGATGTTCTAGCTCTCATATTTCTGTTTCATTCTCTGATATTTGATGAAGATTCCTTGATGATTTGTTGTTGAAAGTGTTCAGGATGCACAAGCTAAGGGGGAGATGAAGGAGTGAAATGGCTCAAGAACAGGTGTACAGGTTCAGGGGGAGCATTAGCCTTGCTGAGAATAATGCATTGTTGGCATTATAATGGTTCTGAAATATGATCTCTCTCTTGAGGTCTTTTTGGTATTTGTTACAAAAGGTCATTGTTGTAATTTGATGAAAAGGTCATGATGAGACCTATGATGTAAAATTGTATTTTTCAGTCATAAAAGGACTTGATCAAATTTGTAAACCCACTTGGTTGGGTAGTTGAGTCAAAATGTGTAAACCCACTTGGTTGGGTACTTGAGTCACATATGTAAATCCACTTGGTTGGATCATTGATGTAATTATGAGTCCTTGGTGATAGGAAAGGTCATAGAGTCATGTACTTCATTGAATATTATGTTGAAGACTCAGCATGAACTCAGAGGGAGCATGGTAACTTCAATAAACATCATATCTACAAAGCTCTTCTTTCTACATGAGGAGAAAAACATTTTCTTGGAGTTGATGAGCCCCTTGCCCTTGATGTCAAAGGGGGAGAGTAGCATGGTGTTTGAATAGGGGGAGAATATCATGGTGTTTGCATAATGGTTATAATCAATGTATCTATCTGTTGTGGTGATCAAACACCATCATGGTTGCCATCAAGTCCAAAGGGGGAGATTGTTGGCAATATGATGCAATGTGTTGTCCTTGATGGCAACCTACTTGATGAAGTTGTCCTTGATGGAAACTGACTTGATGAGTTTATTAATGATGTAAATCTGATGTATCTACAAGCAGCTCAGAAGTAGCAGAGAAATAAATTTCAGTAAGTTCCAGAGAGATGATAAATATGATATGTCACAAAGCATACGCGGGTTTGTAAAGGAGAAGTAGTGTATGTACACGGAAATGTACGTGTCAAGTAGCGTATGCCTGTTTGCGCTCTAAATTTATAAAACCAGGGGACATAACCATGGTATTGGCCCATAGTATTGAGCACTAGATTATCTATTTAATCCCGTCTAGGAATACCATCAGAGGTTGAGTGGTTTTGACTCATGGTATTGATAAAGGCTAAACCTATATAAGGAGAAGAGAATAATAGTACAAGAAATTGTGCATATACAGGTTTAATAAATCTTTCACTCAGTATATCTGCATGGTTGAACTCTGTTCTTAATTGATAGATCTGAATCTATGATGCACCTATGGATATGATGAAGGTTCAAGATCTCTAGATCTAGAAATGATGAATCTCTAGGATGATCCGAAAAGAAATGATAAAAGACCTGGTGCAAGTCTGATAAAGAAATTGAAGAAATCTGGGTAAGTTTATAGATCTAAACTGTTCTGCAAAGTTTATCTTTTATAGATATATACGCTAGTTTATCTTAGTAAAAGCGCATATATATGCGGGTCCGCTTAAAGAAAAGCGTGTATGGCAGTCAGGGTCTCTGAAGAATAAAATGCACTGAAGTATACGCAGGTTTATCTCTGTGAAAGCATGTATATATGCAGGTTCAGTGAAGTAAAAGTGCGTATGGAATCTAGGGTTTTGCTAAAGTGCGTGGAATGAAATGTCTGAACTATTATGATGTTTTTTCTGCTGTCTGCCAAGGAGGTATTCATACAGATCTGGGTTGTTTGAATGTTGATTGTGCTGCTAATTATGATTAAAGATCAAGTTGTTGGTTGATGATTCAATGAAGGAAGAATTACTGTCCAAATAGTACTGCATGGTTGATAGATTGTCGGAACAGAAATCTGATTTCAAATCTTAATATGAGTTTGATCATATTCTGAAAAATCAGCGTTCACAGAGGCATACGCAGGTTGTTAAGCAGGGAAGCGCGTATACACGCGGTTTCAGTAAATAGAAGTAGCATATGATATTTGATTCAATAAAAGTTCAGGGTTGAGTTTACATCTGCATATCTATTCTGAAGTATGGGTTATTTCTGATATTCTGATTACAGTGGTCTCACCGTTCTGTTTGAAGTATTGGGAAAAGTATGCTTTGTTGATAATTAGTAAAGGGTTGTGTTGAAGCTGTTTGATCCAGTATGAAAATTGATGAAACGTGGTCTGCAGTAGTGCTGAGGGTCGAAGCCTTCAGTGAGGGGGTAGTAGCTCCCTTCCAGTGGTAGCTGGTAAATGAGAGCAGGGGGTAGTAACTCCCTTCTAGGAGAGGCTGGTAAACGAGAGCAGGGGGTTGTAGCTCCCTTCCAGGAGAGGCTGGTAAACGAGAGAAGGTTGTAGCCTTCTGCAGGTGGGTGCCTGCGTGCTAGTATGAGTCTGCGCCAGTACAATGTTGTAAGAAGTTTTCTTTATAATAAAAATTGAAGACTGAGACGATGGCAGCGGTGGTTTTCTCCCGAATTGGGTTTCCACCTTAAATCCTGGTGTTCATGTGTGATGCTTATGTGTGATGATTTATTTTTTTCTTTACTGCTTACTAAACATCTAATGAATGAATGATGCAATAATTTAAGTAAAGAATTATTTGCATAATGAGATCTCTTGTAATACGCAAGTTTTGTTAAGGATATCCGCGAGTTGGGTTCAGTAAAGTAGCATATGGGTTTTTGCGAAAGAAAAAATAAAAAGTTATCAGTCAGATCTAAATATTGATTCACCCCCCCCCCCCCTCCCCCTCTCAGTATTTTTCCCAACATAGATGAATCAGTTGATGTACTATGAAAATATTCCTTATATGATCCTACTAAACATCTAACCAAATTATCACAATATGCAGGGGCATATGCTACTGCAGCTGTTGATAAAGCTACTAAGGTTAGAGTGTTGTTAAAACAAAAGGAAGCCAGAGTACAAGAACTAGAGAAGTTGTTGAATGAAGAGAAATCTAATTCCAGTGAGCAAGCCAAGGTAATCACAGTTCAATTTCATAAAGATATTGAAAGCCTCAAATTGCAGCATTAGACAGAAATCAATTAAAAACAAGCACAGCTCGAAATAGAAATGACTAAGTTAGAAATTCAACCACAATTAAAGAAATTTATCAAAGAAGCACTAAGTTAAAGAAATAACAAGAAGTGTTTTGTCATCAAGCTTCTATAATTGATTCTTATTGTGATTCAAACAATTTAATGATCCAGTAGATAGCAATCCAGAAAATTGAATTTGAAAGACTTGAAAAGAAAATTGAAGAACACATTCAATGGCAAGTTTCAGATTCAGGAAAGGAAGCTAATCTACCTCAAGTAGATAAGCTTCACAAAGAAATTCTATGTAGAGAATGGGAAGTGCAAATCAAAAAGGTAGAGAAAGCAGCAGCAAAGACATCCAAGATATCACATGAGATTATTGAATCTATATGTGAGCAACTGTCCAGAGCAGAACTTCTTAAGGAAAACACGTCTTATGTGTTTTCATAAACAAGACAGGTGGAAACATAGTGGAAGCAGAGAGCAAATACACAAGAGGAAATGATTAAAAAGGTAAATAAGTTTGATCAAGAAAATTACTGGAATTTTCTTATCAAACCTTATCATCAGCTTCAAACTCTGCAGTCTCTTACAGATTCAACAAAGAGATCCCTGTCAGCAATCTCAAATGCTATTTTCAAGGGACAGATCTGATCAAGGATATCACAACTAGCTCAGCTCAAAGCAATGTTAGATATTTGTCAACTTAGTGACCACATTCAGAAAGAAGGACATGACTCATGAATCAAAATTGTTAGTTTAATTTCCTACATTGTAGTTTAAGTTAGCTTTATGAGGAAGGTTGTTTTACACCTCCTCTATATTTTTGTAATAATCTATTTTAGTTTATATATAGTTTAGTATTTAAACCCTTCTCATGCATTTAGAGAAGGGTCCAAAAATTTGTCAAAAACATTTTCAAAGATTGCACTATTGTAAGTTTGTGAGTTCTTTGATGAATTAAGAGAACACATCTATTATCGTTCAACAATTAAAGTTGTTTAACTAATGTTGCACTACTGTACTCTTTCAATTGCTTGAAAGTGAGAAGGAGCATATTCATTGATGTTAGTTTACATGAGTAGAACTTTGTACATATGGTACTTCTATTCACTTGTATTAATTCTTACTTCATAGATTGACAATCATCTTTTTATTGCATTATATGTTTGAAACGTTATCATTTATAAATATTACCACTAGTAGAAAATGATGAAATTAGTGACTAGGTGACTAAAAAAGTTAGTCACCACAATTATTTCAAGTGAATTACTACTAAATTTGAGAAATTTTAAGTGACAGAACTAAAAATGACTAACTTAAACGACTAATTTAGTTTAGGGATAAAATATATGACTATATAATAAGTGACCAAACTAAAAGCGACTAACTAAAATGACTAATTTAGTCGAGGACTAAAATATATGACTAGATAATAAGTGACCAAACTAAAAACGACTAACTAAAATGACTAATTTAATCTAGGACTAAATATATGACCAAATAATAAGTACAACAAGTGTATGAATTAGTCATTTATGTTAGTAATTGTTAATTGTGTCACTCTAGAAATGAAATATTGCAATTTTGATATTGAAGTGTGATTTGGTCGAATTTTATTGGTTGCAGTGTATTTTGGTGGCCCAATGGGAAGCTTCCATGTGGCCCAACTAGAGGCCACCACGTGGCTCTTCCACATTGGCTAAAAAATTGTTAAAGGTTGAAAGGCCTTGGCAGGAATCAAACCTGACCTGCCATAACAAACTCCAAAGCCTTACCATCTCACCTATAGGTGGTTCTCAACCATAATGTCTGCCACTTATATTTGAACGACATGTATGGGCGCGTTGGGAGGAAGGGTCGAGCGGTGAGCCCTGACCCCAACTAGTCATATCACACCCACAGGACCTGTCACGGAGGCGGACTGAGGAAAGGAGCATGGACCAACCCTAAGTCCTAGTCATTTTCATAAGCCATGTTCACTTAGTCATGTTCACAAACCCACATATTTTAACTATAAGAAACTTTTTATTATTAATATTATCTCTCTCTCTATATATATATATATAATTCGTGGATATGGTTGCAATATTCATTCATGATTTCAAAATATATTTTCACTGATCTTTTATTCTTAAGATTTGTAAAAAAATTATTTAAAAATAAAATCTTTGAAGATAGCTTATACTCTAGTTAATAACATATTTACCATAGTTTAATTTCCAGTATACTTTGAGTAAATCTTTGCATAAAAAATGGATATGAATACTTAACTAGGATTACTTCCATAATTATTTATGTGGTCCTTAACACTTGTGTAAAAGTACAACTATAAATGTATAGTTTTATTAGTGGTTACTACCCATCAAGTAAATAATTTGTCCACTTCACTTCTCATTTTTTTATTTAAAATTTCCAAAACAAATCTATATAGCACTGTAAACATATCTATATAAAATTATATTTTACTATTGAGTATTATTAATTTAAAATATATGAAAATAATTATAAATATTCAATTTCCTAACTATCTAAAAATAGTAACCTTCCAATCAATATAAAATTATATTTTCCAATTAAGTATTTTCAATTTAATCTATATAGAATTCTATTTTCAATTTAATCTATAAAAAATTCTATTTTCCAATTAAGTATTATTAATTTAAAATAAAATATATGTAAAAAATCATAAATATTTAATTTGGTAATTCACTAAAAATAAAATTAACGTTCAAATCTATATAAGATTCTATTTTTCTTATTAATTAATGTTATTAATTTAAAATATTTTTAAATAATAATAAATATTCAAATGTGTAACTATGGCGCCATAATGAATATCCTATGTGTAACATTAATTTAAATATTTTTAAATAATAATAAATATTCAAATGTGTAACTATGGCGCCATAATGAATATCCTATCAATTGTGTAACTATATGAAAATAAAAAGGGCGCCATAGTGAATATCATTTCAGAAAAACAGAGTTGTGCGCCCCATTCGACCTCTTCAATCATCTAGGGCATTCGACCTCTTCAATCATCTAGGGCAAAGTGATGAAAAACCTGAGCAAGATGTTAGATCACGCCGGAGGAAAAGGAAAATTTACAGCAAAAGGAAGCAGAGTACTCATCCCTCGGCACCACTGCAAATACATGGTTGCAACCTAACCTAAGTGGCGAAGGACTAGTAGCTCGTGAGGGGGACAATGATTTCAGAAAAACAGTGTTGTCCGCCCCATTCGACCTCTTCAATCATCTAGGGCAAACAGTGATGAAAACCCCGAGCAAGATGTTAGATCACGCGGGAGGAAAAGGAAAATTTACAGCAGAAGGAAGCGGAGTACTCATCCCTGGGCACCACTGCAAATACATGGTTACAACCATGGTTTGTAGAGCAAGTCAAGGCGGCAACAGAGGATGAAGTCTAGATATAGAGGACAGTCTTATTCACATTGTTAGGATCCAGACAGAAGTGAATAAGACTGTCCTCTATGGATGCCCAAGATCATGGTAAGATGACTGTGGAATAGTTTTGCATTTCTGTAGAGTCTATACTCATTTTTGACAAATGAAGAAGTATGAGTGGGCATGTAGCTATGTATTTTATCCTGATGCAGACAAATTGGAACATCACTTTGTAGGTAATCCTGTGGCAACAAGGCGAACTTCTCCACTCCCATCCAGAACACCACCACCTCCACCTACATTGAAAGACCAAGATCGTCAGTCACCGCCTATGGTACAACCAGATTCAAAGGCAATGCAAGGTGGTGTTGGTAGTGGGAGCTCTTTAGGAGCATTTTGGTCAAGTCAGTATGCACAGGAATCTGTGCCTGTGGATGACAAAGGCCCTGTGTTTGATAAGGATCCTGGGAGTGAAAGTGTATTCAAGCAGAGGTCACAAAGCCCTGAAACTCATCCAAAACAAGGCATTTTAAGTTCACCAAAGGAAAACCAGCCCAGAGATGGACACATTTTGAAAAGTGGTATGTCAAACTTTAAGAAGAAGGTGCATGCCTCACCACAACCTACAACTCGGCAGGGATATGATGAAATGAATTCAGATATAAGCCAGATAAGGCTTAGCTCTGAAGATACTGACCACGGGGATGAAAACACACTCGACTCTGGTGTATCTCCAGTGAAGGCTTCAGCTTCAGAATTTGGTGGGCCATTTCATGACGATTCATTTAATGCATTTGTTGCAGATTTCGATAACCATAAGCCCACCACTGGAACTAGTGTGTTTGGTAAAGAAAGCTTACAAGTAGAAGTGGATAGATTGAAAGAAGAGCTGGAGCAGGTGCGCTTAGAAAAGGCAGAAATCACATCAAAGTATGAAAAATTGACAGCTATCTGCCGTTCTCAAAGGCAAGAGATCCAAGAGTTAAAACAAACCTTGTCTACAGCATCTGCTCCGAACTTCACCACATTCAGTAAAGAAGGTAGCACAAAACTAGTCATATCCCAACAGACACAAGTGCAACAGCTGAAACAACAACAAAAACAACGGTTGGTCCCTGGAAGCTGGCACTCAGGCAACAAGGTTTGTTCCTATTGCAATAATTTTTGATGATGGTTGTGTAGTGTGCTTGATATTCCTGCATCTTAAAAATCTTTTTAGAAATATGTTATCTCTAGAAATCCTTTCTTCTCGACCAAAAAAAATGTAATTTTATTTCATATAGAGTGAAATTACATACAACAGATGATAAAAGCATTCATAATAACCTTAACACGGGTCAACAGTAAGATATAGATATGTCCATCATATACTGTCCTTATAGTAAACACTTTATATCATCCTACATATTTCTACAAAAATGGAGATCAACGGTAATCAAAATAATACAGAATATAACTGTTGCCATTTTTCCATCAAAAAATATTTCTACACAGTTCTCTTATACAAATTCAGTCATTAAAAACATGCTATTTATTGCCTTGTCAACAGAAAATGAAAACCGTAGTAGAAAGAAGCATGAGTAAACTGTGAGCACAGTTCAGCCTGATCTTCCATGATGACCCAGCCACTTCTAGCTAGACTGAGATGCTCCTTTGACAATCCATCAGCCATATGATTCCTTTTTGCGTAGATGTGGGATAAAGAGATAGAATGATTGCTGATAAGTGATCCAATCTAGCTGAAAAAATTGGTACTTCCGCTTCCTTGGAACTTTGACAATTTGAGTGCAACAAGATTTATTGACCATGCCAATTGATCTTCCTCATTCTTTAACCTCACAAAATTGGATCTAAGTTTGTCAATATACAAATCCCATATAATATATATCTGCATCTTCTTCCCCAAGATCCAGATCCCTCCCAGTACTTGATGCCAAATAGTGGTTCTATTCACATTGGCAATTTGTGATAGATCAAAGAAGCCACTGGATAGCAAATACAGAGTGATATGGTCTGGAATCCTATAATCATTACCACAACCTACCCAGGAATCCACCCCAAATTTTACCCTTGTTCGCCTCATCACTCCAAACAAGTCTGTTACCTACTAATCGAAAAGTGAAGACAACCATCCATTAGTTAGGCTCTTTACAGGATTTCTTATTAGCCATCCATTGCTTCATAGGAAATATACTTTTCTTTTATCACTTGGGCATGTGAGCCATCACTCCAAGTCTCCATGCACTTTTTGCTTATAAAGCTTTGGAAAATAAGAAAATGTTCTAAAGTCCCTATCTACCCTGGGCTTCTGGAACTGATATCCTCTTCCAATTAACTAGTGGTATACACTCTCTATCTTTGCACTTAGACCGAATAAATCTGTAGTATAACCTTCTAATTACCTCCAAAATTCCCTTTTGTATCCAGGATAAAGACATCCAGCTCTCTAACACTGCTTTGACCAGGACCAAATGACCCCCTCTAGACAACCAATGATTGCACCATAAGTTTAATTTTTTCTCCACTTTTGTGATAAGACATTGCTGACATGTTTCCTGATATTTATTTGGGTAAAGTATAAAGTCCAGGTACTCCATATCACTCTCCATATCAAACAGTTGATAAGGAAGCAGAGCAGACATAAAGACTTGCTCCTTATCAGTGATGCCACAAGGAATGAGTACTTATTGTCATTGTTCCACATCCCTGTTGCCAAGCAGAAAAGATCTATAATATCTTTCAGTCTATCTGCACTTCTCTTAGAGCTATCACAGAAATTTAGTAACAAAAATAAGATATGGAAAAGTACAAGTATTTGCAACTTTGATTTCTTTAAAATATCCAGCCCTAAGAGCTTCCTTCAAGCCCCACTAAGGCCTTCTGCTACAATAGGAAACAATAGTGGAGAAATGAGGAAACAGAGGAGACAGAAAGACTTAATCCTCGTCAGTGATACCACAAAAGGAAATGGTGCTGGTCCAAATCGATCTGCATACCTTTTGCCAAGCATAAAAGATCTATAATATGTTTGAGTCTAGCTGCATCCCTCCTAGAGTCATCGCAGAAAATTAGTGACAAGTATGTCACCAACAAAAAGATTTGACAAAGTACAAGTATTTATAACTTTGATTCCCTAAGAATTTTGAACCCTAAGAGTTTCCTTCAAAGCACCAGTAAGGCATTCTGCTACAATAAGAAACAATAATGGAGAAAGGGGGCATCCCTGTCTCACTTTCAGGTCTAAAAAACTGAGCTGCAACTCCATTTATAATAAGTGGAGAAAGATACACAAGTGACACAATTCATCACAAATGTAACAATCTGTGCAGAGCATTCCAAATGTATTATCATTAATCACAGGTAGAGCCAGCTGACTGTCATATGCCTTTGAAATTTCCATCTTCACCACCATAGCCTTGAGCTTCTCCACTTTAATAGACTGTAATTCTTCTTGTGCCACCCCCACATTCTCATGGATCGACCTCACTTCCAGGAAACTAAATTGCTCACCAGAAATCTGATTTGGCAAAATCTCCTTTTACCTACAGGAAGTTATCTTGGAGATGATTTTATAAATGAAATTACAGAATGAAGTCGGCCTGAATTTTAGAAATGAACTAGGGTTATCAGTCTTTGGAATCAGTGCACTGTGCAGTAAAGGTAGCATTATAGGATGCCAGGATTTTTCCAGAGAATCTGGACTTCTCATTAACTTTCCACCAGTCTTCTTCTATGAAATGAAAACATCCTCATAAGAATTCCACAGGCAGCCCATTAGGTCTGTGGCTCTTATATTTTGAAAACTTTGAAGAATCCATTACATTTTGGTTGTCTTCAGGATTTGCAAAACTAGGGAAGAATGTAGACATTCTTAAAACCTAAGCTATTGTTGCTCTTCGCTCACCCTTATAAATAGATCCTAAATAACTCACACCCTCTTGCACTATATCTTTGAAGCTAGTTGCCAGTAATCCGTCTGATTTTTCTACCCTCCACTGTGTATTTTTTTCCTTTAGGTTGCAAATGATGAAAAAACTGACGACTTTTCAACCCAAGCTTGTAGCCACGATGCCCTACTTTTTAGACTCCAGGAATTTTCTTTATCCAAAAGCAGTGCCCTCTTCTTTACAGTGTTGCAAACATCTCGATAACATCCCGATTTTATCTCAAAATCACGATTTTTTGGCGTGGCCAATTTTTGCCTATTTTTACTGATATTTTCCTGATTTTTACATTTTTTTGGTTTTCTAGACCCTTGCCGATTGTCTCCTGATGTTGAAGTTCGCAACATTGCTTCTTTGTTTCCAGCTCATTCACCTCTAATTTTGTGACTCAATTAAGAAACCAAAACCATCACTTGTGTACAGGGAATCTAGTTTTGCCTCCACTTCCTAGAGCAACCTCTCCTTGTGTATTTTTTAAGTTGCCAACTCAATGGACCTGTTTAGCCCTTTTGAGGTTCTACTCAAATTTTAGAGCAGCTGATCCCTGAGAAGAACCATCAAATGAAATCCAGACATCCTTTAGTTTCTTGACATATTTCTCCTCCTTAACCATTCAGGATCTAGGTTGAAGGGACGAGGGCTTTTTTCTTAGTAGGAGCCAATTCTAGTATTACAGGGGAGTGGCTAGAGTCCCCTACACACAAGACTGACTATTTGATCTGATAGCTTCATCTAAAAAGAGGTCTGATATAAGAAAATGGTCCAGCCTTTTCACAATTCTATCTACTCCAGCCTTCTTATTTCTCTATGTAGGGGAGAACTTTATTACCTCAATATCTATCAGCTCTACTTCATCTGTTTTTCAAAACTATACTTTGATAGATAATCCACATGAGTAGGTCCCTATATCTCTGAAGCACCCAAGGAGAAATTGAGATTCCCACCCAAAATTGTCAAACCTTGGTTGAGCCATCCCCGGTGGAAGACTCTGTCCCAACACTCAACTTTGTCAGTATATGGGCCATATATGTTCAGGAGAGAAATTTCTCTTGGCAGGTCTTGGCAGTATAGTTAGCACCCAAATCTGAAGAGAATGACCAACAATTAGAGTAGGTGAAGGACTGTTTTCTCCACCCAAAGATTAGTCCTCCCACCTCCCTAGCATCAATAAACGTAAATTGCCATCCCATAAAAAGCCATTCCAAGTCACTTACGATTCTACCCCATACATTAATAGTTCAATGTAGTGCATAACATCTGGTGTGTGCACATTAACTAGCCCCTTAAGAACAATTTTTTTGAGGGATTGAATAAATCCTTGTTTAGGGTTAGGGCAATAATTTAAAACTGACTAACAGGGCATTTGTTCCTCTTGGAACTCCTTCCAGCAACAGTTATTTACTACCAAACAATATCTCATTACAAGTGTGTTTTTGTGCTAATGACATACATGATTTTTTTCCCTTAATACTAATTTAGTGAGCTTTTTTCATCCACAAATGCTAAGCCACCTTCAACATCATTAACGAAAATAAAACCCTCCTTATTTATAGGATGGAGATTATATTTTCAGGCATCAACATTTTATCCTCATATATGGACATGAACTCCTTATCATCACTCAAGTTCACAGTATTAATGGAAGAAGTGGGTTACTTATCAGGCCAATCAAATAATTTTGATATTAAAAACTGAAAAGAAGATTCATCAAAAATTAAATTCAAGGAGGCCTTTGGGTTGGGGACATACTAAATTAGTAAGTTCTTTAATTGGATATCCTGCTTCTATGAGCTTAAACTGTGGATATTTCTGTGGAGTATGCTTAGTCTCCAACTTGACTACTTTTTGTGGACACTCCAAGGGAGTCAATGGCAACTGAAGTTTTTCCTATACACCCTCCACAACACCATCAGAGCCTGTGTCCATTAAAGAAGTTTGAGTCTACCCCTTTTTACTTGGTGTCTACCTTTTCCAACTTTTCTCTAGAATCCTCAGCTTGAGACTCTTTCCAGGGCCAATTCTGTTTCTAGTTAGGCATGCTTCATTCCACTGCAAGTTGGCAATAGGAATGGCATCTCATGCGCTGAAAATGAATGCCTTCATATTCCATAATTTATTCAAACTATAGGTTACCTTTTTTAGAGAAATTGCCTCTGCCAAGCCCTCCCTTAAGTCCACACCCACTAATATGTAAGCCATATTCATAACTACTGTACTCCTGAAGGATAGATCTGCTTATAAAAATGCCAAGGGAGTTTCTGATTTCCCTGAAGACATCATTGGGCCAAAAGGTTACAGGAATACTTGGTTAATTTACCCAGATTGGAACACAGTCCATTCTTTTCATCTTTTCATCAAACACAGGTGACTAATGTTTGAAGAGTAATGGTTGGAAGCCCCATTTCAACTGACTATTTAGAACCTTCTTTGCAACTTGGTGAGATCAAAGTACAAAAGCCAATCATTCTTGAGTTAGCGCAAAACAATTTGGTAGATAGTCCAAGAACGGCACCAATTTTCCCACCAACCACTACTTTAGAATCTTCTCCGCCTTTCTCCTTCCCTGAAACTTCCCAACGATTGCTGATCCCACCATATCTAAAATTCCATCCATCTTTACAACTTTTGCCAACACCCAAGTTTACTGGATCCTTTCTCCTCTCGACACACTTTCGGCTCTGCTAAAACCCATTCACCTGACCATCTGATACAGGATTCATAACTTAACTACCCCTCTCCAAGTGGAGACTAGGATCCAAATTTTCCGCCGTCGGTTGATCACTGGTAAACCCATGGTAATTACTACTTATCATGAAATCCAGACATGAATCCACTTGTAGAATTCCGAAACCCTACCACAATCCAAAGAGAGATTGTTGGATACCTTTCTAAAACCTAAGGGATGAGTAACCTGTGAACACGAGCCTTCAATACACTTGGACTTCTGGATAGTTGTGTCTCTGAGCTCCACACACGCATGAGTAAAGGCACCAGATTGAGATCCGCCTTAGATACAACCACCCAAGCATTGTATGGATGAAAAGGTATCCTCTTCTAACATCACCTGCTGCAAACCCACTGCCCCAGGGTACAAAACTGTCTTGAATACTGGTGAGCTGTTTAGGTAGACCTAGCACACTAGGGCAGGACCAGATTGGAAGACCCTCAGATGATTCATCTGAAAATCCCAAAAATTCTTTGTCCATCAGTTCACCCCCTTCATCCATCAGTCCATCCCCAATTGGCCTATTGTATTCCAAGGATAAAGCTCTTATTTGATGGACCACCTGAAAGTATAAAATTTCTGTATCCTCTAAAATCATTTGATTCCTAGCTAGCCACAATCCCAAACATATCCAAACTCTAGAAATCGGAAATCCTATGCTTTTCTTTAAAGGAAAAAATAGAAAGAAGTTTTATTTTTATATAAAACTGGTTATTATATTAGTGGGTCTACAAACCTACAATTTCAGGAATATATGTAAACTATACTTCAGAAACCGCCATCCCAAAACTGGTCCATACCTAAAATATGAAACTGCCATGACCCAAAAAATATTTGCTATAATTTAAATCACCTGGCTAAACCTTATCCACCGTACAATTTTGTGAGATATTATGTAGTAGCTTGACCTATTCCTAAAGCATAGGTGAGTCTAACTTCCCCTCTCATCCTCAAGAACTCCTCTATCCTTACCTAGGTAGCTTATTATTGGCTTCTCTGTCAAATTTTAGACATATCCACACTTCAAGGATTGTGTACAAACTTAAAAGTGAAGACTCTGGTTTACCAGTCATTTATTCCATATTATAACATTTCTGCGTCCCTTTTGTGTAGACTCTGTCCATTACCTCCTTCAAGTTCCAACATTGATTATATTATTTTCCCCTCAAGTAGGCAGCCTCATCTTGGTTTGCAGGGTTTCCCTGATTGAAATGGTGACACCTCCATATGGTTCCTTCTCTACTGACTATATCCTCACAAGTCCAAACAATGATAAAAGTAAACTTCCAAAAAGCTGATTTTTTCAACAAATACGCAACAATGCCTTTGCAAAATTTATGATACACTGTTCTGCAATCTCCATTCATATATTCTCCTTTATGTAACTATAAGCTCATGTATCTATTAGTCTTGCTTGTATCAACAGATGGTTGAGCATCTTCACAACGTCTCTTCAGCCCATGAAAGCCTCTCTTCTCAAGATTATTATGGGTTAGAATCTTATCATGGCGTGTGCCATGTAAAGGCAATGATTTGGATTGTCAAATGTTATCCCACAACCTTTTTCTTACCTCTAGGTCTCTCTGTCTAAGTAGGGGTATTTGATAGCTCTATTTGACTATATATTGTTTATTTATGTCTGGATCCTAACAATGTGAATAAGACTGTTCTCATGCTTCCTCCAAAACTCTAGCTATAAATTTTAAAATTGCAATATGTTAAAACATATTAACATGACTGTTTATTTTGTTTAAGATTACGCAAATTCACAACATATATATGTATTATGTAAAGGGAGAAAAACAGAAAAGGAAAAAAGAACCTATGTTTTCATTTAAAACAAAAATCCAATACATATTCATATTAAGCTTAGATCCAAACAGAAAAGGTCGAAACATCTAGCCCCATTGGAAAATTTTCCACATAAAAAGACACCAAATACTGCCTGAAACATGGATGCTGAGTGAGCTATTATCAAATGGCTATCATATAAACCACAAAATTGAAATTTTGTGTTTTTTCTTATTCAAGTTCGAGTTTATTTCAAGACTGCTACAATCTATGGTCATGTGCGATTATGAATTATATGTTGAGAATTTAAGGGCTATAGATTAATACAAATTCTCTTCTTGATAACTACTTGTGAGCTTGCTGAGTTAATCCTTAATCAAGTCAATTATCAAAGTGCTTATACAAATGTAGAGACAAAATTGATCTTTCTTGTAAAAGAGTATTTTGCAATATAGTTAGGAAGGTAAATCTTTGATTTACCTTCCTTACTTGAGGTTTCTGACTTTTACAATTCTTTCTTCGGAGATAACTTAATCATATCCTTTAGTCAATATCTCAATCTTTCAGTTACTTCAGCAATTACTAACCTTTAGCTGCTTATGTAGAATACGTCCTTTAGTTACCTTGGAAGTTGTATCATTCAGTTCTTCCTTTAGATAGGTCTGCAATCAAAACTGTTCTTGTATTTACTATCTTTCAAACGATGTCACCTTCAGACTTATACGTAGACAATCTTGTCCTTAGATATTATTTTTTATACCTTCAAACTAGTTCTTTCTTTTAGTTGGTTCTTGCACTGTCAACTTCATAGGAAAGAATTCAGATTCTTTCAAACTCAATGTAAGCAGCTATTCCGAGATCCTCGAATGTTCTATTTCACTGTGTATACGTATTATTGTTTTGACCTTATTTTGTGCTTCGATTGTAAATACTTCACTGTACATGTCTCTAACTTCTGTTGACCATTTCTGTGAGACCCTATGTCATGATACCATCAAACTGAAATGGCATACTTCTCATCAAGCTGTGATGGCACTAAACCAGTGAGACCTTTCTCACTGTGGTAGCACGAAACATTGATAGATTTTTCACTGTGGTAGTTTCAAATTGTAGTGTCATACTCATCATGTGATTGGTTATACTGAGACTGTAGTTGACCTGTGATTATAACACTGAATATCTTCACTGTAATATGGATTATACTGATATCTTTTTGTCACACCGAGCCTTAACTGTAAATACACCTTTATAACTCATTCTCCTCACTGCTGTGGTATCGAAATAATCTTATAAGAGTAGTATTGAATTGAGGCAGAGGTAATTTCAACACTGTGATGTCATTGAGATTGACCTTTCTTGTGAACTTGCACTTAGTTTAATTATTGGACTGTCTTACTATGATTTGAGCCCTTTTGACATAGGTCCTTTTAGAATGTTTAGAGTCCTTTCAAACTGCCTTTGATCATAACCTAGCTCTGATACCATGTTAAGAATTTAAGGGCTATAGATTAATACAAATTCTCTTCTTGATAACTACTTGTGAGCTTGCTGAGTTAATATTTCATCAAGTCAATTATCAAAGTGCTTATACAAATGTAGAGACAAAATTGATCTTTCTTGTAACTGAGTATTTTGCAATAATTTAGGAAGGTAAATCTCTGATTTACCTTCCTTACTTGAGGTTTCTGACTTTTACAATTCTTTCCTCAGAGATAACTTAATCATATCCTTTAGTCAATATCTCAATCTTCCAGTTACTTCAACAATTACTAACCTTTAGCTGCTTCTGTAGAATACGTCCTTCAGTTACCTTGGAAGGTGTATCATTCAGTGCTTCCTTTAGATAAGTCTGCAGTCTGCAATCAAAATTGTTCTTGTATTTGCTATCTTTCAAACGTTGTCACCTTCAGACTTATACGTAGACAATCTTGTCCTTAGATCTGATTTGTTATACCTTCAAACTAATACGTAATTTCTGTTCTTTCTTCCACCTTTTGTTAACTTCAAACATGACTGTAATTGTTACTTAAATATCTGCAGTACCTCAGAGACAGATCTGCAAATCTGTTCTTTCTTTTAATGTGTTCTGCCCCAGACGTTAACTTAATCTTTGCTCCCTTCTTTATGTTGTATTGCCTCAGTAGAATCCACAAAATTTTCTTCTTTTGCACGTTGTATAACCTCAGTATCATCCGCAGATATGTTCTCTTAACCGTAGCATATGTAGGGTATATATAGTAGTTCTAGCCAAGTAATTAAACCGACCTTATATCCATTAAGTAGGCTGACTTTAACATTTGTTTGTAGGCCAACTTCATAGGCATATCTTCAACGTTTGTAAGCCATTCTTCTGCAACGTCTTTGAGGTTATTCTTCACGCCTTTTACATGACTCTTAATTACACTTATGTACCTAATAGACATCAAGAAGAAGTCTATAGACCTATACTAAGAATCTTGCTCACGAAACCCATGAAGCAAGTAAACCAAAAATTCATTTTATTATTATTGACTTCATCTTTACATAAGTACATAATTACATAGTCATTATAAGGAAGACCTACCTAGTTACACTCTTCAACATTATAACTATATATAATTTTGATGTTTCTAGGTTGGAGATTGTACTATTTTCATTGGAGGATGCTACTATTGATGCGCACAAGGCTCTTGAGTTACTTGGTAGGATTCTCGCAAAATTGGTTGTTGAATGGATATTCTTTATTCAAGATACAACAAGGGAAATCAAGGATGGAGGTACATAGCTAGGAATCTTATTAGAAACGAGGGGATTTTGAGGTATTTCTCAAGAAGAAAATTTCAAGGTAGTCTGCTCACAATTTTAATGCCTGATCAATTTTGTAGTTTATTTGTGATCTCTCATGTTGACAAGTGAATGGTTGGTTAGTTTTTAGTTGTGCTCACATTTGTTGGTTCCTGAAGCTCGAGCACTTTATAAAAAAAATAGGCAAAGTCAAACAACACAAATGGTCCACTAGCTCTCTTTTCATTTGCTAATATTATAATGACGTTTTATTAGAGGCATTGTTTGTTTGTTTATTTTGGTTAGAAAAGGGTTTGCTCTTGGTTTTATGTGATTTTCAATTTATCGTATGTAGGATGTTGAGAAATGGGAAAGAATAACGTGACATTTATTTTGCAGAAATTGATGCTGAAAGAAATTGCTTTGACATTGTTGATGTTAAGGTATATGTTGTATAAACTATTTATAGTCTAATTTATGTTATATTCTAGTGTTCATTGTCTTTCATTTCTTACAGTGCATTGTATTTTCTTTTGTGTTCAGAAAATGAAATTGGTATTGATGGTAAGAAGCATGAATTGAAAAAAGAGAAGAGCAATAACATTGGAGCAACAAATGCAAAAAGAGAGAGGAGAACTGGTCTGGTGATACCCTTTGAACCAATATCTCAGATAAGACACACATATAAAGACTGATGATCAAGTCTTCAGAGTTGGTGAATTCACCTGTAATGCCTTGACAACACAACGATAATGTTTTGAAGTGATGAAACATCATTTCATGTGTAAATTGTAGTCCAATTAATATAAAGTTGGAAACTCATATTGTAATATTTTAACATTTCATATAATATAATTTATGTGGTTGAAATTATTTATAGTTGCACTTGATGTTGTTTAGTTTTGTAATTAAAATATGTGACTTTGTGTTTTCATATTAGATGAACATGCACATTTTTAAATCATACAAATTAATTTATGTTGATTAATAATGAACACAAATAAAATGAATATGCGACTAAATTAGTCATTTATAATGATTATTAATGAAATGAATATAAACTACTAAATTAGTCGTTTATATAATGAATAAATGGCTACTGCAAATGATAAATTTGTGATTACAAATGATGACTAAATTTTGCATATATACGACTATTAGTAGCTAATTTACAGTATCTTATAACACTACTAAAATTTAGTCACATTTCTTCGGTCATTAATTGGTTTCAAACAATGACTAAAATTTGCATATATATGACTATTAGTAGCTAATTTACGGTATCTTATAACACGACCAACATGTTGGTCATAGTTCTTTGGTCATTAATTGGTTTTCTCGAGTGATCATATAGTAATATATTTAGTCATTAATTGCGACATTTAATGACCAAATAAAAGACCAAATCAATGACTAAAATAATGACTAAATCAGTGACCAAATGAATGACTAAATGAATGACTAAATTAGTGACAAAATGAAAGACCAAATGAATGACTAAATTAGTGATCAAATCAGTGACTAAATCAATGACCAAATCAATGACCAAATATACAACTAGATAACAAAATTGAGATAACCAATTAATGACTAAGCTAAAAACGACCAAAAGTTGGTCGCGTTATAAGATACTGTAAATTAGCTACTATTGGTCACCGACCAAAAAATAGTCATTTATATGCAAATTTTAGTCGTTTTTTTAGTAACAAATTAGCCATTTTGTACTAGTGTACATGCACTTATGTTCTAACATTTAGATATGGTCTCTTATTGAATATGTAATCATACAGATAAATGCGATATTTCTTTCACAATTCTTCTATGCAAACTACTTAATTAGAGGAATCATTTTACATAATTTTCATCTCTTTCGACTGTGAAATGATCTATATTACTGATAATTGAAAGATATCATTTTAGATCGCATAAAGGAAAAACACCCCGAGTATAGATTAGATTAATAGTTTAGATAGATGCATATAGATTAAAATCATTATCCATTTGCATGCTATATTCACAACACCCTCAAAATCGTCCTTATTGGGAAACTGGTCCCATTATCCCCAGTTGGAGCCACTACACCAAACGGAAAAGGAATTGCTTTAAGGTCCGAACCGGGTGGTTTTCCCCCATGTTTTGGCAGCGGAATTCCGAGGCCTCAACAGGTTCATGCAATATTAGAGAACCCAAACACAAACCTTTAGTATAATTTAACAAGGCTGAAGAAGTTACAAATTTTTGTTAGGGTCATTAGGGAATCTTAGATGAATTGGATCTTGGTTGGGTACACATGCACCCCCTATTTATCCATAATGTATCCTAAATACTAAATTCATTGAATTCCAAAGGAGTATTTCTCTATATTGGCATACAAATTCTCTTGTCATAGGCTGCTTAGACCCGCTGAATGTACAGGTTCTGTTAAAGATGAGGATATCATCCAAATATACATCCACAAAAGATGTTGTGAACAGTCCTATGATGTCAGCCAACATCCTCATGAAAATTTTGGAACTTTAGTCAAGCCAAAGGGCATGACCAACCACTCAAAAGGGCTTTCTTTTATTTTGAAGGTTGTCTTCCATACACCAATTTTCTCAATTGGAACCTAGTGGTAGCATGACTTTAAATCAATCCTATTAAAGAACTTGGAACCCTTAAGTTGATTAAGAAGGTAAACAATATTAGGGATTGGGTATATATTCTCAACAATTATTAATCAATATTAGGGATTGATTAATGAACACATAGTCTCCATTTCCCATTCTTCTTCTACACCAACAAAATTAGGCTCATGTGAAATGAGGAACTAAATTGAACATATCCCTTTTGGATGAGATCATGAATCTAACATTTTATTTCCTCATTCTCCAAGAGAGAGTGTCTATATATTGGGCCATTATGTAAAGGATCTCTAGGTATAAATTCAACTGAGTGTTGATTTGGTAGTGTCAAGGCACCCCCACGGGTGGAGTAGAGATATCTCTATATTCTTCTACAGTCTTATCCATGTGATTTTATTTTGTAGAGAGCCTCTGTGTTGAGGTTTTGGTCTTCATAGTGGCATTCCTTTCACCTTTTGATTGAACCACAAAGAAGATAAACATTTTAGTCTAATATATTACCTTTTGGCATTTTTTTCCAAGATCAATCAAATTTTGATAATCGAAACAACCTCTAGTACCCTGTAGAACCGACCTCCTAGAGTAACATTGAAACTATGTGGATGGGACTCATAAATAGTGTTGGTGTCCCTTGCTTTCATAGTTTGGAAAATCAAAAGAAAAGGCAGCATCAGAACCAATCTTTAGAGTTCCAGGATCTAGTCCTCCTGTTCTCAGAGAGGGTTCTCTCAAATGCTTGTTTGCAAAGGTTTATCTTGTGTGCTTGGAGTATGGATTTTAGACTATTTTTTAAGTGCAGGTGTTTGTTTGTTTGTTTGGTTAGATTGATACAACATAATATGAAAGGCCTAGGAAAGATATATAGAATGGAGAAACATCTGGTTCATTGAGCAATGGAGTCAAAAAGAGGTCATAACATACTTGTCAATGGATATGGGATATTAGAGGGAAAATCTAACTTGGCCACAGGATCCTTTGGTTTTTGGAATGAGATGGACATCAATGATTTGGAAAGAGAATTTTAATTCTCAACAAAGGGAATTTGAAAACACAATTTGAACAATAAAGAGCTTTTTGACAGACAAGGCTAACCATGAATTCTACAAATCACACCTTTAAGCAAACAATGATTTCAAAATAAATTTTAAAATGAAACCTAAGATTCAGGGAACACCCTATTTCCTCAAAAAATTTATTTCAAATGACTTAGAAAACATAAAAGATTCACTAAGAATTGCAGTCATAGAAGAGGGAACACCTAACACATATATTATTACAACTATAAATACCTTGACGACAACTGTTTAAGAAAGGAAAAAGGGCAAGATCAGGACAGACCTCCTTGACTCACTATAAATAGAAAACTTCGAAGGGAGACTTCAATAACAGTTTTTAAGTGGCAGCAGACAAGCAGGGAGAACCATAAATCATGTTGAAACCAACTATTCAAACTATTAAGGAAATAAACAAGCATGAAGACTAAAGAGAGAGGTTAAAGACTCTAAAATAATTCAGTAGAAGAAAACATGAAACAGTGAAGGATGAATAGGTCTAAGGTGCTTCCAGGAGTCATTTATTAGCCTAAAACTTTCAACCTACTGTAGTAAGAAATTATGTAACATAATGAAAACAAGGAAAAACATTAAACATTTTAGAATACTTCACCAACAGCCAAGCTCATGGATCCAATGATAGAGCCTTCTCAGAAACAAGTATGCAGCAACATCATCAGGGATTCCAAGACTTCAATTTCTTCTTCAACTTCAACAGACTATGTATTTATTTCAGAGAGTTCAAAAATTACAACTAGTGATCAACCAACAACCAACCAACAACAACTCTTCTTCTGTAGTAGTATTTATAGAAGAAAGAGGAGGTGAGATCTGATAAAAGACCTCTAAAGACAATTAATACAGACTTAAATGGCTTTTGGGCCTTTGGGGGCTCAATGAAGAAGCTTACATAGGTGTCCTCTGTATTAAATCATTTACATTAAATATTAGGTTTGCTGGAAAGAATTTGTTGACTTTAAGGCTCCTTGTTATCCTTGTAATAACTTCTGCTGACAATTTACAATAAGTTCCTTTGTTTGAAATAATTGTTCAGTTGTATTAATGCAAAATATCTCTTGGTCTGGTAATAAATTCGACCTTCTTTTGATTGCTTTGAGGCTGTAGGTGGCTCTGCAGTGGCTGGGGAATTTAATTAGCCCATGATGTGGTAGTGTAAGGCTTCTTGTCTGATATAACACTCATGATTTTCTTTAAACTATGTTTTAGGCCTCTGATAATCCATTTTTAGCCGTAATCCCAATAGATCTGTCTTCAATTTTCTGTCCTGATATATTTTGTCTTCGGCACTGATAGTCTCTGTCTGTGCTTCATTTACTATGTCTTTTGCTAGTGTGCAGGGCTGCGCAGGGGTGATATGGCATAAATGACTCATGAAACACCTATGAAACGTGAATTTTAAACCCTGCGAAGGATTTTCTTTTCTGAATCGAAGGCGGGAGGATCGTCACCTTCTGCCTCTGAAATTTCTTCAGTCATGGCGGAAAAAAATATTAAACCCTGCAAAATACAAATAAGCATTATAAAATCCTGCATGTATAGGCTAACTGCTTCAAAAGGCACGTGGAGGGAGCGTGGCCGTTGGATGGCATCATCTAACGGTCGAGATTGATTTAGAGGGGTTAAAGGGAAACGGAGGAGGAAATTAAATTAGAGTCGTCGATCGCGCAGAGATCGACGGTCGGGATCGAGGGTAACTGTATGGAAAACACATGGAGATCTGCCCCAACTAAACTCTGTCGCATGGATGTTGATGTGGCAGTGGGGACCAGGGCGATGGAGTATGGGCCGTCGATCTGCAGATCAGATCGACGGCGGAGATCCTTTAAACACTGCGTCGTACCCTGAGTTAGCGCACAAGCATCTTCGGAGAGCAATCACCGTCCGATGAGTGGCCTCAGATCGGATGGAAGATGTCAATATCGTGGCGGGTCCACATCTGATCTTTAACGTGCGATGAACGGTGGTTTTGTGAACAGTGATCAGGGCACGCATCAAAAAATGTATGGAATCGCTGCAAAATAAAAGAAACCGCCCCGCTCTCAAAAGCGGTACGATGGATACCGCATAGTTTTGCAAGGGGGAGTGGTTTGCGGGGACCACTGGGGCGAGGGATTGTGCGCCGTCGATCTGTAGATTAGATCGACGGTGGAGATTGACTGGAATTTTGCACCATTGGAAATTTAGAAAATAATAACAAACCCAAAGTTTCAATATAACATAAAGTTTTAATTTTTTCAGGGGCGGGGATATAAATACAATATGGTTAGGCACCCATCTGCGGGGCCACGGGTTACATGGAAAGCCATATGACGGGGGGGGTTATGGATGAAGGGATAATCGGCATGGGGCGAGGTGATAAGCGCTTAGATGGCCAGCGCTTGGTTTTAGCACCAAGGCGTGTGGAGAGGAAAGGTTAAAGACTTTAGCCCAAGGGGCTTAAGTCTATAATATATGAGAAATGCATTTTTATGGATTTTCAAGGGTTTTCAAAGGAGTTTGAGAGTTTTGATAAGGAAAAGAAAGGGTCTTAGGCTTTATCAAGGGGTTTTGATGAAGGAGAAAAAGGGGAAAAACATGAAAAATGAAATATTTTATGGGGGATGAAGGGGTTAAAAATGGGGTTAGTTTTGGAAGGGGATGGAGGGGAAGAAATGGTGTTTGAAGCAATTTTTCTTCATGTAATGACAACAGAATTTCTGAGTTGGAAAGGGGAAAAGCAGTGACGATTATCCAAAGGATAGGATATTATCAAAAGACTTTAAGCATCAACAATTTTTAGTAATGAAATTGTTTCTTGAAGGCTATCCAAAATCATTTAGCCACCACTTGATATGACAGAATTTATGGGTGGCTAACAGTGGCTCCACTTGGGGATGGTGCCTTTCTTGAAGGCATCAAGAACTTTAGACTTGCATTCTCTGGGAGGCTGATCAGTTACCTCATCCATTGGGTTTCCCTTATTTCTGTGGATGATCCTTTTTTGAAAGCATGTTAGCAGCCATAAATACAATGGATCTTCATCAATACAATCTTTCTACCTACCCAATCCTACTGATCTAACATTTTTTTCTTCATCAGAGTGCACTTGGATTGGCAAACTCTCTTACAACACATTTTTTTTTCTTTTGAAAGCAGGAAATCTAATCTATTTCTACTCCTTATTTCTCCATGGACTCAGATTAAACAGTTGAGTCCATATGATTCTCTACCTAACCTATTATCTGTTGGGATTAAACTGTCCAACAGACTTTATTCTCTAAATTCTATAACATAAATTTAAAAATAGTCAAGTCAAGATTAAGCTTTTTGACTTGATGTGATCTATGGCATAGAAACAAGCTGCACATAGACATTTATTTTGCAGAAAATTTAAAACAAAAATGGAAGGTTTGAGATCTGAGATTTTAAAACATTTCCTTCCTTTTTTCTACAGCTCTGTTTTGACTCTTGCTTGAGAGGTCTTTCCTTTGCTAACTGGTTCAGATTTTGAGCTGATTAAAACCATATTTTTACATCTTTTGACTTAGGACTTGAAACAGATTTGAGTCATTTTTTCTTTGGAAACTCAGGTTCATATTTTGAGCATGTTTGAACCTTTAACTTCTATCCTAATCTATCTACTGATAAGCCAATATTAAACAGTTTGGCAAATCGAATTCACTATCCTATCAGCATAAAATTTAAAACTAATCATTCAAGTTTAGGCTATATGACTAATTAGAAGTGTGTTCCTCAGGAGTGGCATTTAAGCTTGCACACTTTCAGATTTGTTTCTCTTTTTTGGTATGGGGCTATACCTTTCTTATTTTTACAATCTGCCCTCTTTTCTTTCTTTTCTTTGTTTTTGTAGTTTTGATTTTTCCAATTTTGAGTGCAATGTGTAGACTGTGATATTTACAATGAAAAAATAAAATGATTCAAAACTCAAGACTCTTGGCAGAAGTAATGCTTGAGCATCCTGCCATTGACAGGACCTCCATATAGATTTTCTCCATTCAATTCTTTCAAGAAAAATGCATTGTGACCCCTCTTAGCATGAATAATATAGGGCCCTTTCCATAAGTTCTCAAACTTTCCATGTTTTCCCTTCTCTTCTCTCCTTGAATCCCACTTAAGACAACATTTCCAACTTGGAAATTGTCTACCTTAGTCCTCTTATCAAACAACTTCTTCCTGTTTTCTTGGACTGACTGTGTTCTTTCATAAACTTCTTCTCTGGTCTGCTGCAAATGGATGGTTTGATTGATTCTCCTCTACATATCATTCTCTTCAACCTGCACTTCTTGAAGGAGCTTTATGACTGGCACTCCAAATGAGGTGGGAAAAACTGCGTCCATGCCATAAACTAGCTGATAAGGGGACATATTTATTTATTTCTTTGTAGTTAACCTATCAGCCCATAGGGCATGAATTAGTTTACTGTGCCATGATCTCTGATTTTGTTCCAACAATTTTTTAATGATATTGATGAGGCTCTTGTTGGAAGATTCAGCTAATCCATTTCCTTAGGGATAGTAAGCAGTGGAATGGCCCAAGGTTATGTGGTATTTGTAACAGAAGTCAACCATATTTTTAGATTTAAAAGCAGCAGCATTGCCTGTTATGATTTTCCAGGGACAACCAAATCTGGATAGGATGTTAGTTTCAAGAAACTTGATAATGACAGAGTCGTTGGCATTTCTGGAGGGTATAGCTTCTATCCACTTGGTAAAGAAGTTAGTGGCGGTGAGGATCCACTTATGTTGAGCTGAGGAGGATGGGTGGATTTCCCCAATGAAATCCAGCGCCCATTTTTAGAAAGGTGCTTCAACTCTGATAGGATGTAAGGGTAAGGGAAGAAGTTTTCTTTTGCCATCAAAGATTTGACACTTATGGCAAGACATGACCAACTTCTGAGTGTCTGGGAAAAGGGTAGGCCAGTAGTAACCTGATCTAAGAATTTTGTTTATTGTGGTCTTCCAGTAGAGGTGTCCTCCACATTCTCCGTCATGCAATTCATGCATGATTTTCCCTGCATCATCTTCAAGTAAACATTTAAGCAAAATTCCAACAACATTTTTCCAATATAACACCCCATCTAGGATAAAAAAACTCAAAGCCTTTTGTTTCAAAAATCTAGCTTTAGTTTTAGACAAAGAAGGAGGGGTATTTAAATATAAAATCACATAAATAATGTCAGCATACCAAGGAGAATTCAGAAATGTTTCTTCAATAAAAGGAGCAGTAGATTCTCCTATTTCTTCCAACACATCTACCATATTCATGTCTAGTGCTTGGAAGTTAGACTCAGCCATAAGTTTTTCTAATCCTTGCCCTTTAACTAGTTTGGTGGGCCTGATCTCTAAGTCATACTCAAGAATAGTTGCAATCCATTTTCCCCTTTTACCATCAGGGTCTTGACTTAGAATGTCCTTGACAACAGTATGCGGAACAAAAGCAATTATATGAGAGTGTAAAATATAGACCCTAAAGTCTTTTAAAGCTTTCACTAATGCTAAGGCTTGCTTCTCCATGATGTTATATTTGAGAGGAGAATCTATTAAGGCCCTACTAAAGAAGGATATTGGTTTTTCCTGCCCCAAATCATTCTTTTGAAGTAAAACTACAGCTATTGTATGTTTAGATGCAAAAGAAAAGATGTAAAAGTCTTTGGTAAAATCTGGACTAATCAAGACCGGTGTTTGAGTAAGAGCTTGTTTGACCAATTCGAATGATTGTTTAGCTGGTACAGTCCATTTTACCCCAACATCTTTCTTAAGAATGGTTGTAACGTTTTTTAATAGCTCAACAAGATTAGGGATAAATCTCCTCAGAAAATTAATCTTTCCGATGAAGGATTGCAACTCTTTGAGGCTTCTTGGATGAATGATTTGTAATATGCCATCTATCCTTATAGGGTCTATTATAATTCCTTCTTCTGAAATTATGTGACCAAGAAGTTTACCTTCTTGGAGACCAAAGAGTGTTTTCTTAGGATTCAGAGATAAGCCAAATTTCCTACACTTCTCAAAAACTTTTCTCAGGTGAATCAAATTTTCCTCATCAGTTTTTGAGAAAATGATTATGTCATCAAGGTAAATGATTATGAAATAGCCAATGTCTTTATAAAAGGCTATGTCCATGGCCCTTTGGAAGGTGGCCCCTTCATTCATTAATCCGAAAGGCATTTTGACATACTTAAAGGTGCCCCAAGGTGTGGTAAAAGCAGTTTTGATTTGATCACTTGGGAGCACTAACACCTGGTTGTAACCCGAGAACCCATCTAAGAGGGATATCCTTCTTGACCCAACTACCCTTTGAAGTATATGTTCCATTTTGGGTAAGGGGTAGTTGTCCTTTAAAGAGGCTCTATTTAAATTTCTGAAGACAATACAGAGCCTGATTTCCCCTTTTTTCTTTCTAACAGAAACTAAGTTTGATACCCATTTTGAAAATCTAATAGGTACTATGATCCCAGCATCATGCATTTTTTCAATTTCTGCCTTAACTAAAGGTGGTAAGAGAGGGTTTATTCTCCTTAGTTTTTGTTTAAAAGGCTTTTGTTTTTCCTTCAGGGGGATCTCGTGCTGGATGATGCTGGTATCATATGATTTTAAGTCTTTGCATCCCCAAGCAAACACATCTTTAAAATATTTGAACAAATCTATGTATTGCAATTTTATGTGAGCTGGGAGGGTGCTGGATAGTTTAATCATCTTGGGTTCTGCTAGACTGCCTATGTTATGTTCTTCTACATTTGTTTCCACAGGTTCCATTCTCGGTTCTTTGGCTACATCATTAAAATCAAACAGGTGTTCTAAAGGTGTGAGACCTCTTGGAATTTTATTATTTTTGCATTGTAAGACTTCCAAGTCTTCTTGGTCTTCGTTGTCAGTTATCTATGCTTCAAATGGATTCTCATAATGATGTATATCAGTAGAATATGTCATTTCAACTTCTGGGATTTATTCAATATACAAACAATTTTCTTTATGGCTGGTTTCTGGTGTTGGTATGCTGAAATCATTTTCTGATTTCAAAAAATCATCTATGTGTTTGTCAGAGTTAAACACTTGCCAGTGATCTTCGTTATCAGGTACATTAGGCCTGTGTTTTACCTTTACACTGAGTTGTTCATTTATCTTAGGTATTTGGCAATTGCTGACATTAAAGACAAGTTCATTTGCTAGATGATTCAGTGCTCTAGGGATGAAAATGAGTTCATATTTTTCAAAGGTTTTCAATAGATCAAGGGAAACATTCTGATATTCCCTAAGCCTTGGATTTCCAGCTGAGTATTCTCCTTTGATTTGTTTTATGATAAGTTCAGAATCTCCCAAGATTGAAATCCTTTGGGCTTCTAATTTTTTAAGCAGTTGTAAGCCTAGGAGAAGTGCTTCATACTCAGCAATATTGTTAGTGCATGGAAAATCTAACTTATATGAAAAACTTTGATTCGTATTTTGAATCCAAACACCTGCCCCTACACTTGTTTTATTACAAGATCCATCGATGTTTATTTTCCAAAGTATATTTGCCTCATTTTCATTTTCTTGTTGTTGTTGATTGTCAATGTTTTGAATTTGATTGAAGGGAAGATTTGATTGTTCTGGGGCACTGATTGGGTACATGTTTTCCTTATCTTGTTAGGTGATTTCATCTTCGTTACATAAGATAAAGGAATCTAAACTTGACTGAATAGAATAGATTGGAGTATTGTTTGGTTTGTCTATGTTGCTCACCATGTACTTCATGTGAGATTCCCTGTATAGTCTTCTATTTTGGTTGAAAACAAGGATGGTGGCATAAGACATGTCCATTTGAAGGCTTCCCTGAATTTTGGCTCCCCAAGATCTTGATAAGAACATGCCATACTTAGGGGGGATGTCAGCTACAACTATATCCATTACTAGACTCTTAGCAGGGATTTGAGCCAGATTAACACATAAATCTTTGATTAAGCCCAAACATTTGACTCTGCTTGAGTCAAAGGAATAAAAATCTTTGTATGGTTTAGTAATTTCTAAGCCTAAGCTTTACATTACCACCTTGGGCATTAGATTGTGTGAAGCTCCTGAATCTAACATGGCATTGTGTAAAATTTTCTCATGTATGTTCAAGCTAACATAGAAGGGAGGGATAGCCCCTTCTTGGTATTTTCCTTCAACTTCTGGACCAAGCAACAGCTCAGGTTTGTCATCTGTCAAGTTCAAGGTGTCAGTATCGCTTCCTAAGTTCAAAGCTTTCAAAACTTGGTTTTTGTACACTTCTTGGGTTACTAATTCAGCTAGGGGAATGGTAATTTTTATCTTAGCAATCTCTCCCTCAAGACTGAAAGGAACAATTGACTTGTTGATATTTACATCTGTCTTTTCAATTGAATTCCTTTCAGCAATTTTGATTGGCTGAACCTTGTTTGGACTCGTAATTGGGATAGTTTTTTTAGGACCACAACACTGTTACCGATGAAATAGGTAACCTGACCTCAAAACGGGAACTCTAGCACAAAAAGACTTAAAAAACATGAAAAAACACCCCAAAAACAAAAAAAAGTGTATTCCAGAACATTTTTTTAAGGTCAAATTTCAACATTTTATAAAATTATGATAAAAACAAAATTGTTTCTTGAAAAAAAGATTGAAAAAACACCCTCAAAACAAAACCAGTGGATGCTGGAATAACAAAAAAAAAATTGTCATATTTTTGACATTTTTAAAAATAGAAATAACATTTTTTAATTTTTAAAATTCAAACATTAAAAAAAACCTAAAATTTAAGAAAAAAAAATAAATTTAAAAAATAAAAACATTTTAAAGCTTAAAATTTAAAAATATATAGGAATAAAAAAATAAAAATAAAAACTAAATAAAAATTTTAATTCCAACATTAAAAGAAACCCAAAATTTAAGAAAAAAATAAAAATAACATTTAAAGATTAAAATTTCAAAATATATAGAAATAAAAAAATAAAAATAAAAACAAAATAAAAATATTAAATTAAAAAGAAAAGCAAGTTTAAAAAAAAAATTATAAAAAAAAAAAAATGAAAATTAAATTTAAAAAAGAAAAAGAAAATGTTTATTAAATTTAAAAAAAAAAAAAAATTAAAAAAAAAAAATTAAATTTAAAGAAATATATTTTAATAAATTTAAAACTTAAAAAAAAAAAAAAACAAAAAACAAAAACACATTATTGAAATTAAAAGTAAAAAAATGAAAATTTAATTAAAAATGAAAAATGAAAAATAAAATACAATAAAAAATATTAAATTTAAAAAAATATATATTAAAAAAACAAATAGATTTTAAAAAATAAATTATATTTAAATTAATATATATATATATATATATATATATATATATATATATATATATATATATATATATGAACTTAAATTAATAATATATATCTTAGATTTTATTAAATTTAAAAAAAAATGTTAATATTGAAATAACAAATTAAATTAAAAAAATATATATTAAATTTTAATAAATAATGAATAAACAAACAAATTTTGAAATAAAAAATAAATTTTAAATATAAAGAACAAAAAAACATTGTTAAAATAAAAAGTTAAAAAACTTTAAAAATCAATTAAAATTGAAAAATTGAAAAAAACAAATTAAAAAAAATATTTTAAATAAAAAATAAAATAAAAACAAATTAATTTGAATATACTAAGTTTAAAATTATATATATATGATTTTAAATACACACTTTTAATTGAAATAAAAAATATATATGTATAAAAATTTTATGTAATTAAAAAAATAATAATAAAAATTTAAAAAATTTAAAAAAAATATTAAATTCAAATAAATTTAAAAAAATAATGCAAAATTTACTAAATTTTTAAAAATTAAATGAAAAAACTAAACATAAAATTTAATAATAAAAAAAAATATGAAAAAAAAAACAATTAAATTAAAAAAAAAAATACAAAATTTAATAAAAATTATTAACAAAATTTAGAAAAAAAAAATTAAAAACAAAAAAATTAAAAGAATTAAAAAAACAAAAAAATTAAAACAAATTAAATTTCAAATATAAAAATTAAATTAACAAAAAAAATAAATAAATTTTTTGAATTTAAAAAAAAAAATCAAATTAAAAAAAAATATTAAAAATTAAAAAAAAAAAAAAAAGTATTTTTTTATCGTGGTGGCGCCGCCAATCGGCCTCCCGCCCAGGTGGCGGCGGAGGCTGGCCGCTGGGCGGGAGGCCAATTCTGGGAATCGCCCTGAGGCCGATTCCGAGAACCGCCCTCCCGTGACGCGGGAGGGCGATTCTCGGAATCGAACTCCCGCCGCAGGAGGGCGATTCCCGGAATCGGCCTCCCGCAGCAAGAGTTCGATTCCGGGAATCATCCTCTCGTTGCGGGAGGGTGATTCCCGGAATCGGCCTCTCGCCACGAAAGGGCGATTCCCGGAATTGGCCTCCTGCAGCGGGAGGGCGATTCCAGGAATCGGCCTCCCGCGGCGAGATGGCGATTCCCAGAATCGACCTCAGCGCGATTCTTGGAATCAGCCTCAGGGCGATTCCCGGAATCAGCCTCCCGCGGCGGGAGGGCGATTCCCGGAATCAGCCTCTCGTCGCAGGAGGGTGATTCCCAGAATCGGCCTCAGGGCGATTCCCGGAATCGGACTCCCGCCGTGAGAGGGTGATTCTCGGAATGGGCCTCCCACGGCGGGAGGGCTATTTTCGGAATCGGCCTCCCGCCCAGGTAGCGGCAGAGGCTGGCCTCCACCGCCACTTGGGTGGGAGCCCAATTGGCGGCGTCACCACGATCAAAAAATTCTTTTTTTTTATTTTTTTTTATTTTTAATATATATATTTATTTAAATTCAAAAAATTTAAAATTATATTTTTTTAATTCAAATTTTTTATTTTAAATTTAATTTCTTTTAATTTTTTTTGTTTTTTTGTTTTTTTATTTTGTTTTTAAATTTAATATTTTAGATTAACTATTTTTTAAAATTTAAAATTTATTTATTAAATTTATTAAATTTTAATTTAATTTAATTTTTTTTTTAATCTTTTAGTTTATTCAGTTTTTCATTTTTAAAATTTATAAATTGTTTCATTAAACAAAAAAACGATAAATTTATGGATACTTGTTTTTTAATTATTTGCACATGGTTTTTCTCTTTTTTTTGTTTTAATTCTTTTATTTTAATTTTCTTTTTCAATTTTCAATTTTGTTTCTTTTTTTTCAATTTGTTTTTTTTTTATAATTTAAAAATTGTATTTTTTATTTCTTATTATTATTATTATTTTAATTTAAATTTTTAAATTTAATTTTTTCCTATTTGTATTTTTTTTTTTATCTAAATTTTAATTTTGTAATTTAAAATTTTTAAATTTTTATTTTTTATTTTTTATTTTTTATTTTTTTTTAATTTTTGTTTTTTTTCTTTAAATTATGTGTTTTTTTTTCAAATTTTGTCATTTCTTTTGATATAATTTTCGAATATTTTTGTTTTTTTTTTGAGTTAATTTTGTTTTTTTTTTACATTTTTATTGGTTTTTTTATTGTTTTTATATATATATATTTTTTATCTAAGTTTTGTGTTTTATTACCAACATGAAAATCACTACTCTAAAAAAAAAAGGTTGATGCTGCATCAATACGTTTCAAAATTAGCATGAAAATCACCGCTCTAAAAAAAAAAAAATTGATGTTGCATCAATACGTTTCAAAATTAGCATGAAAATCACTAACATTTTAAAACAAATATTCATACTTCATAAATAAAAATATTAGAGTGTCAAAAATGTGCTAAAAAAAGAAGAAGTGATTCTGCATCACCACTTTTCAAAATCGGGTGCTTTTTATGCTACCAAAAAAAAGTAGGTAACAATGCGGTTACCTATTTCATCGGTAACAGTGTTCCACTAGCTAAAGTGCTAGGGGTACTCTGTTCAACATTTTGCTGGACACTTTTGTCTTTGTTTAAGTCTGGTTTCTTAGTCAAAATGTTGGTTTTCTCTGCTGTCTTTTTGGGCTGAGTTTCTATATTTTTCTTGATAGCAGTATTAGTGTTCTTTTCCTTTGAATTATCTATGCTCCCCTTGCTTCTAAGATCATATTGTTTATGCACCTCCATGATTGCATTTTCAAAACCCAATCTATAGTCATCAGAATCTTCATAAGTGTTTATATTTTGATCATAAGAGAAAACACCTTGTTCTTCCTTAGTGAGGAAAACATCATCCCCACTGTCTGATCCAATCAAGTTTACATGAGATTCTTCTAACCTTTCCAACTCCCTATCTTCCTCATATTGATCTACATAGTTCTATTGGAAGGGAGGTCTAATCTATTGATCGCTTTCCTTTTGCTTGTCTTTATTGTTTTCTCTTCTATAATTCTAATTTCTATTTCTGTTTTGGTTATTTTGAGGTTCTCTTGGTGACACTCTCTCATTCAAACTGATCTTTTCAAGCATCCTCTCCATCACCTTCATTAGGTTGTCAATTTTTGTGTCAGAAGCTGAGGTTGAGGGTATAAGGTCATCATTATAAGTTACCCTCTTCTCTAGTCTTAACCTATTCCTTTTCTCGATTATGTTTGCTTCTACACTCAAAGCTCCTTTCTTCATGTCTTCTAAGGTTAAGTAATCTCTCCCCCTTAACTCATAAGTCATTTCAGCATCAAGGCCTTCGGGATACCTTACCAAGGCCATGCCTTGAGGAGGTTTCATGTGAGGCGGGAGAGCATTGTAAACGCTATTGAACCTAGTGGAGTAATCATGGAAACTTTCCCCTTTATTTCTCTTGAGGCTGCTATACTCTGCTAGTATTTGGAGAGGGTTCCTTTTGAGTTCCCATTTGTTGATAAATGTTTGATGCAGGGCAGGGAGATCATTTATGTTGTTAGGAGGTAAGTTCTTAAACCATTTCTTTACATCTCCTCCTAAACTTTGGGCGAAGATCCTCATCTTCACAGTTTCTTCTTCTATCTCCATGTAATTGAATGCATCTTCCATCCTATCTACATGATGTTGAGCTGTTGTAGACTCTTTTCCAGTGAAATGAGGGATTTTGGATTGGTAATCATTTGGTAAGGGAAGTAGAGGTCGTGGTAACACTAATGGGGCATACCATGCAGCCATGGATGGAAATAAGGGTGGATTTACAAGAGTAAAAGTGGGCTGAACTGGAGTTTTTTGAACAGTGGTAGTATGGATTGGAGTGGAAGAAATAATTGGGCCAGCAAACTGATTTTGGGCAGACTTGTTATGTAAAAGACTAAAGTGATGAAGAAGCTGGGAGTCAGGAGGAGTAGAAGGTGAAGCTTCTCTATTAAAGCTCTGTTGCAAATCTGCAAAGTTAAGATCAGTCTTCTTTAAATTACCTTGAGATCTAGTTCTAAAGATGTTCTTTGTATGATGTAAATCAAAGTGTGAATCCTCTAAGATAACAAGGTTTTCAGGGACAGAGCTTGTTCTTAAGAGGCTCCTATTAGCAGCTGATTTTCTAGAGTTAGAAGTCTGCTACAGAATTCTCTCAAGGTTGTCAACGATTAAAGGAGGATTTGGGTATGGATGGGATCTAGTGTTGATCCTATGTGAAGCCAGACTGTTTTTCAAAAACGGGAGAGGTTGAGGTTTCAAGGATTGTTTTTGGAAGTTTTTACCTCTCACAATGTCTTATCTAGTATGGGACTAGGATTCTAAACTTCTTGCAGGCTGGTTAACATAGTCCTAAAGAGATCTGGGAACCTAGATGAGTAATAGGCTACTGGGGCTAGTGGAGTTGCTAGGTGGAAACTTTTTAGCTTTGTGAAGATAAAATATTGGATGGTTCCACCACCATGCTTATCATGAAGCCAAACTAAATTTTTTTTGGGGTTTTCTGAGTTATTCTAGTCTTATAGGTTATGAGAGTGTCCTAAATCTGGCTTAACACTTAGCTAGGGTTTCAAAACATACAGAGTTCACTCTTATGGCTTGGTAACTGATTCCTTCAAGGTTTGATAAGGTTCTAAGAGAATCCTAAGGGTTACTTAGTTTGTCACTGATTCAAACAAGTTTTATCATGATTACCATTGCTTGGTAGTGCTTGAAGAAGGTTACTTATGTTATACTAGAAAGTGAGTGTTTTGTCTTGAATTTTTACTCAATGTCCCACCTTGATCACCATTATGTTGGTGTGAGTGGTGGGATAAGTCCAGAAAGTGTTCTTTATCAAGTTTAAGGGCCTACAGAGTTTTAAGAAGTGTTTTCAGAACACTATATTCTCAGTAAGTCCCACCGTGATTGCCATTATGTTGGGGTCCCATGTTTTTATAGTTTGGAAAATCAAAAGACAAGGCAACATCAGAACCAATCTTTATAGTTCCAGGATCTAGTCCTCCTATTCTTAGAGAGGGATCTCTCAAATGCTTGTTTGCAAAGGTTTATCTTGTGTGCTTGGAGTATGGATTTTAGACTAGTTATTAAGTGCAGGTGTTTGTTTGTTTGTTTGGTTGGATTGATACAGCAGAATATGAAAGGCCTAGGAAAGATATATAGAATGGAGAAACATCTGGTTCATTGGGAAATGGAGTCAAAAAGAGGTCATAACATACTTTTCAATGGATATGGGATATCAGAGGGCAGATCTAACTTGGCCACAAGATCCTTTGGTTTTTGGAATGAGATGGACATCAATGATTTGGAAAGAGAATTTTAATTCTCAACAAAGGGAATTTGAAAACACAATTTGAACAATAAAGAGATTTTTGACAGATAGGGCTAACCATGAATTCTACAAATCACACCTTTAAGCAAACAATGATTTCAAAACAACTTTTAAAATGAAACCTAAGATTCGGGGAACACCCTATTTGCTCAAATATTTTATTTCAAATGACTTAGAAAACATAAAAGATTCACTGATAATTGCAGTCATAGAAGAGGGAACACCTAACACATCTATTATTACAACTATAAAGACATTGAAGACAATTGTTTTAATCAAGGACAAAGGGCAAGATCAGGACAGACCTCCTTGACTCACTATAAATAGAAAACTTCGAAGGGAGACTTCAATAACAATTTTTAAGTGGTAGCAGACAAGCATGGAGAACCATAAATCATGCTGAAACCAACTGTTCGAAATATTAACGAAATAAACAAGCATGAAGACTAAAGAGAGAGGTTAAAGACTCTAAAATACTTCAGCAGAATAAAACATGAAATAGTGAAGGATGAACAGGTCTAAGGTGCTTCCAGGAGTCATTTCTTAGCCTAAAACTTTCAACCTACTGTAGTAAGAAATTATGTAACATAATGAAAACAGGGGAAAACATTAAATAGTTTAGAATACTTCACCAACAGCCAAGCTCATGGATCCAATGATAGAACCTTCTCAGAAACAAGTATGCAACAACATCATTAGGGCTTCCAAGACTTCAATTTCTTCTTCAACTTCAACAAACTATGTATTTATTTCAAAGAGTTCCAAAATTACAACTTGTGATCAACCAACAACCAACCAACAACAACTCTTCTTCTGCAGTAGTATTTATAGAAGAAAGAGGAGGTGAGATCTGATAAAAGATCTCTAAAGACAATTAATATAGACTTAAATGGCTTCTGGGCCTTTGGGGGCTCAATGAAGAAGCTTACATAGGTGTCCTCTGTATTAAATCATTTACATTAACTATTAGGTTTGCTGGAAAGAATTTGTTGACTTCAAGGCTCCTTGTTATCCTTGTAATAACTTCTGCTGATAGTTTACAAGAAGTTCCTTTGTTTGAAATAACTGTTCAGCTGTATTGATGCAAAATATCTCCTGGTCTGGTAATAACTTTGACCTTCTTTTGATTGCTTTGAGGCTGTAGGTGGCTCTGCAGTGGCTGGGGGATTTAATTAGCCCCTGATGTGGCAATGTAAGGCTTCTTGTCTGATAGAACACTCATGATTTTCTTTAAACTGTGTTTTAGGCCTCTGATAATCCATTTTTAGTCGTAATCCCCATAGATCTGTCTTCAATTTTCTGTCATGATATATTTTGTCTTCGACACTGATACTCTCTAACTGCGCTTCATTTATTGTTTCTTTTGCTGGTGTGCAGGGTTGCGCAGGGGTGATATGGCATCAATGCCTCATGAAACACCGATGAAATGTGAATTTTAAACCCTGCAAAGGATTTTCTTTGCTGAATCGAAGGCGGGAGGATCGTCACCCTCTGCCTCTGAAATTTCTTCAGTCATGGCAGGAAAAACTATTAAACCCTGCAAAATACAAATAAGCATTATAAAATCTTGCATGTATAATCTAACTACTTCAGAAGGCATGTGGAGGGAGTGTGGCCATTGGATGGCATCATCCAACGGTCGAGATTGATTTAGAGGGGTTAAAGGGAAACGGAGGAGGAAATTAAATCAGAGCCGTTGATCGCGCAGAGATCAACGGTCGAGATCGAGGGTAACTGTATGGAAAACACATGGAGATCCGCCCCAACTAAACTCTGCCACGTGGATGTTGATGTGGCAATGGGGACCGGGGCGATGGAGTATGGGCCGTCGATCTGCAGATCAGATCGATGGCGGAGATCCTTTAAACATGGCGTCGTACCCTGAGTTAGCGCACAAGCATATTCGGAGAGCGATCACCATCTGATGAGCGGCCTCAGATTGGACGGTGGACGTTAATATCGTGCCGGGTCCACGTCCGATATTTAACGCGTGATGAATGGCGGTTTTGTGAACAGTGTTCAGGCCATGCGTCAAATGGTGTATGGAATTGCTGCAAAATAAAAGAAACCACCCCGCTCTCAAAAGCGGTGCGATGGATACCGCGTAGTTTTGCAATGGGGAGTGGTTGGCGGGGACCATCGGGGTGAGGGATTGCGTGCTGTCGATATTTGGATCAGATCAATGGTGGAGATTGACTGGAATTTTGTGCCATTGGAAACTTTAGAAAATAATAACAAACCCAAAGTTTCAATATAACATAAAGTTCTAATTTTTTTGGGGGCGGGATATAAATACAATATGGTTAGGCACCCGTCTGCAGGGCCACAGGTTACATGTAAAGCCATATGACCGGGGGGTTATGGATGAAGGGCTAATCGGCATGGGGCGATGCGTTAAGTGCTTAGATGGCCAGCGCTTGGTTCTATCACCAAGGCGTGTGGAGAGGAAAGGTTAAAGACTTTAGCCCAAGGGGCTTAAGTCTATAATATATGAGAAATGGATTTTTATGGATTTTCAAGGGTTTTCAAAGGAGTTTGAGAGTTTTGATAAAGAAAATAAAGGGTCTTAGTCTTTATCAAGGGGTTTTGATGAAGGGGAAAAAGGGGAAAAACATGAAAATGAAAGATTTTATGGGGGATGAAGGGGTTAAAAATGGGGTTAGTTTTGGAAGGGGATGGAGGGGAAGAAATGGCGTTTGAATTAGTTTTTCTTCATGTAATGACAACAAAATTTCTGAGTTGGAAAGGGGAAAAGAAGTGACGATTATCCAAAGGATAGGATATTATCAAAAGACTTTAAGCATCAACAATTTTTAGTAATGAAATTGTTTCTTGAAGGCTATCCAAAATAATTTAGCCACCACTTGATATGACAGAATTTATGGGTGGCTAACAAATAGCATTTCATTTCCACATATAAGTTTGTCCTAAAACAACATCACAAAAATCGAGTGGGGAAACATCACACAATTCTTCATCTTTGAAGGGCTTAATTCCATAGGATAGGTGGAATTGTTGGCTGACACAAATGTCTCATCCATGGCTTAACCATCCAATGCTGTATGGTTGGGCACGTGTGGTAATGTGAGTTGCTTCAATATTTTAATGGCCTTGATTGAGATCAATTTATTCTAGTTAACACTATCAAAAATGAAATGTTGTGGGGTCCTCTTCACCAATAAATGTGAATGAAAGAGGCACTGCCCCTCCTCGGGATATTTTAACTCTTCTATTTGGATATTTATGGGCACAATGGTAGCATTTGGTTTGCATCAATGATGCACTTTCCTTTATTATGTTCCAAATAAGAATATGATCTAGATTCCACTTCTCTTTCTTTAAGCTCAACCAACAATGATTGTTTGAAGTTACATTCATCATTTTTATGCCATGTAATTTTGTAGAACTCACACCACTTTCTAGTGTCCTTCATTACCCTTCTTTTCTTATGAATTTTGCTAGTTTTATTAAGGTTAGCTATCCTTTATTTGTTATTTTTTCTATGAGTTAGAGCCACCATTCCAAGGCTTATGTTGTAATGAATTTGTAGACCTAAACTCCTGCTTATTTATCTACTTCAATTTCTACTAAGCTTTGGTAGCATATCAATAAGAAAATCACAGTGAGGATATATATCCACGAATTCCATATCCATTTGTATGTACCTATGTATTCCACTTTGATACTTCAAAATAAGTAATTTCTCAAAGTGTTTGATGCCCAAATTTAGGTATAATATATTGAAAATATTGATGTACTCTAGCATCGTGTATTCCCTCTCCTATCATAGATTTATCCATCTCATGCATTAGTCATCATAGTTCAACATAAGACAGAATTCATCCTCTATGGAATCAAGAAAAGTGGCATAAGTGGGTCCTCCATTGAATATCATAGACTTGTATTTGTTATGTCTCTCTCAATAACCTTCCCACCAATCTTTGACAGGAGGAAGGGATTTCAGGGCTACATAGGCGATCCTCTCATTATTGGAAAATTTTGGATAAATTAACATCCCTCTAACATATTCAACCATTTATCTAAAGCATATGAATCTATATGGAATTTTAATAATGGGATAGCAATGCTAATATGTACCTTGAGGTTGGCATACCACTAAAATTATTTCTTGTTGAAGGCGCCTCATCCACTATTCGTAGTCGTTGAAGGATATGGGTGAAATTATTCATCATCTCATTCCTTATTTGCGTGAGGAATTCCCCAAACAACAACTTGATAAGGTATCCTAATCTATCATATGTATTTTCTTCCACCATGGAAGGCCACTTGGGTTAGTGAGAGTGTTCTTTCCCAAGTGAAACTAACTCAAGACCCAACTCTCTGTACCTTGACCTTGTAAGGGACATGCAATGAGAAACAAGAAGGAGAAAATTGCTAGGGTGTCACTAAGTTTGGTTGTACAAGAAATGAAATGAAAGGAGAGAAAGGAAATGGAACACACAAATAGAGAATTAGAGTAGGCAGAATAGTAATATATTGAAAACCAAACTTCTATTGATAAATAAAACAATATAATAATGTAGAACACAATCTGACTACAATGATCGTAGTTACCTATAAAGGGAGAGAGATGATGTCTACACACATTCAGAAAAATCCATCACAAGAGGCCAAAAGAATGAACTTTTAACACAAATAAAGAACACTGTATATTAAAAATCCTAACCCTAAAATATGAAGCACTAAAAATTTTATGGGCTCTGAGGTGGTTAATTGGTACATCAAATTCCTAGGGGTGAAATTTTTTCATATAGTGTCTATTTAGGGCACACAATATCCTATTGGAAATATTTATCCAAGGATTACAGCTTTTAGTGAGTGTCATGGAATGCTATGACCACTCTGTACCACCCTAATGGTAAAAAAAAACATTTTTTAGGGCCTAAAAAATTCCTTGGATGTTTGGGACCCAAAATACCATATAAAAATTACCAAGAATATAAAGAATAATTGAGTTAGTGGAAGAGGTGGGTAGCCACAAATATCCACCTAAATAACACCCCTCATCACTTTCATGCATGGAATTTTATACCCCTATCACCTTTGTACCTTTCATCCATCTGTAGCTTCATTGTGATTCCTCTCCCATGTTAACTTTTGGTTCATCAATGAATCTCCTTTACAATGGTGGATCCTCATATTTAGCCACCTAATAAGTATAGTTCTAGGGCCTATCCTATGATTGGAAACTTAGTTATCATTACTATAATTATTCTTCATGTAGTTATTCTTCCAAAATTCATTCATTCTCATCTCTCATACCTTCCTGAGCACTTTAGTCTTTAATTTACTATTGTCAGCCCTATCCACTTGAATCCTTCCTCTACCATCATCAATATCATCCTCATTGGATTACTTCATCATCTTAGGATTCTTGGCACATAGATAAAAAATCATATCATAGGCTAGCTTAGGAACACCGAGTGGAAAAAATTGAAGAGAAAAATTCTCAACATTGGTATCTCTAGATTAGAGTATGAGATTGAAGTCTCAGGTTGAATTTTTGTTTTATATGCTCATTCATCATATAAATTCAGTAAATAGATTAATGATGAAATCAAGGTCCTTGACTCCATAATTGAATATCTCTAGACCATCCAACTAGGAGATCAATAAGGGATATCCTCTCAATCCCACTTAGACATAGATTTATCCTTGTCAGGAATTCAAATTCTTCTTGATTTTAATGCTCCAACTCCAAGAGAAGTACAATATTGTTGCATATTTCGATGGTTCCCTCCAATCCTAGGAACTACTTTGTTATTTTAATTTTAGGAATAATACAAATATGACTATAAATATCTATTTTGAAGATATGTATCCCACTGAAATAGTTAGGAAGAGTGCTATCAATGAACCAAAATTTTTGGAATGGATCCTTTGGGTTGTAATCCTTAAATTTTTTACTTTTTATGTGTCATCTTAACACATTTTTTTAATACAAATCCACTAGTTTGAGTTTAAAAAATGTATATGAATAAGCTAAATGGCAAGGAATATAAGATGATTTTTAAAATTGTCTCAAAATCTAGACAAAACAACATATAACTCTAGTGAGGTTAACTTATAAATGTTAATTATTAACCAAATCATTGAGAAATTGAGGAAGAGATCACTCACTAAAATATCAATAATATTAAAAATAATCATACTCTAAATGTACTATGTTTTTTTATTATTTTTCAAGGATATTTTTTATGAGTTTTGCTCGAAATGTGTTTACAAATTGTTGGGATGACAAATTTGAGATATTTTATTTACACAAATTAAATGCTCCTAGTTTTTTTAGGGCTCTAAATATGTTTCTGCATTAAAAAATGCATTTCAAATAACAAAAAGCAGTGATCTCACCAATAATTGTATTGTTGGATTCTAGCGAAAAAGGAAAAAACATAGAATAGTTAGACTTCACCTTAAAAACATTATTACATCCAAGTTTAAGAAGAAATTGTGGTGAAATAAAGAACTAGAGGTTAAATAAAATACAATGAGGCAATTAATTCTACTCTAAAAATATTAAATGTGTATTTTTAAGAAAATCAACATTGTTAAAATAATATTGATCTCCTTTGAGGTCCATGGTGAAATAGGGGATTACACAATTATTAAAACTTTGTGGGTCAAAAGAATCTATTATATTTGTGACACTACATGAGTTGAAAATGAAAATCACATTCTCTCAAAATGCCTCATGTACACTAATATTAGATCTCAATTTCAAAATTTTGTTACAATATCAACCTTTGTAAACTTTTAGCTCATTGAAACTCTAGTGCTTTAGGAAATCTTTTGTTTAAAATTTTTGAGCATAAAAATAATATTTTAAAAGCAAATCAAGTAATTCCTTACCAATTTTTTCTTAATATTTGACAAACCAAAATTAGTTTTAATGGAAATTAATAATCATCATTATCATCATCATATTCAAATTTTATTACCAATTAAATTTAATTTCGATGATGAAAAATGTGGATTTTTTTTTCTCCCCAATAACTTTAAATTACTCTAATAATATATTTACTCTTATAAACTATAAAAGTTACCTCATCCGTATTTTTACAAAGAAAAAATCTTTTAATTTTATTAATAAGAACTAAAATTACATCCATAGATGCTCAAGGAATTCTAAAAGGCCAAGGCCCACTATATATATATATATATATATATATATATTCATAAATTTGACCATTTAATAGTCCTTAAAATAAACAAAAAAATATTTTATCTTGCATCTTGTCTAGCATGTGCTTATACAACTAAAAAAAAAAAAAATCCTTTGATTTTGTCAGTGAGTTATTTGGAGCCAAGATTCATGAAGTTGTTATGATTCTATGTCTTCTTGATCCTTTTACCTTTCCATAGGTTTTGGTATGATGTCATTCCATTTTTTGATACATGGTAGACATATTGGCTCTTATCCATGGACATGTGATCATATGTGACATAAGACAATGAAAACACTAAAATTTGAATATTTTGAAATAATGACTAAAGAAAGTAGTTATGAAGCATTGAAGTCTCCTTCATTCAATTTATAACTAGAAAAAGAGTCTCCATATATGTGAATGTGAGTGATCCCTTATTCCCGAGAAAGGTGAAGTAGAAGCTTCAGAACTGTAAGTTCAACAAAAAAAATTGTTGCAATCCTGAGATCTACAAAAAAATATTTCGTATGAGAGGATGAGAGAAGAGAATGCCCCTATCCCTCCTTTAGAAGGATCATCTTGAGCTACTATTGGCTTGAGGGGTCCTGACCCAAGTTCGGTGTGCAAGGTTTTCCAACAAACCCCTATTCTACTGGCCCTTTCGGCAGTGACCTTCTTTCACAGGTCACAGTCTCACCCGAAGTAGTATGGGTGGGTGCTGGAACCAAGTTTCCACACCCTAAGAAAGGAAGGGTAAGGAAAATAGAGCTGTGTTCTGGTCTGTAATTCTCAGATTACCTGGTTCTTTGCAAGGTTAAGTATGTATCTATTTTCATCCACGTGCACTAGATCTATAATTATATGCTTTCTATAACATCAACACAGTGTTATATAAATAGAGTGGAACAGATCAAGATCCAAGCATTTAGTACACAAATCTTCGCAACGAAAGACAGAAAATACATAACACAATAATTATCAGCAATTCATACAATAGTACTCACAGATTCAGATCTCTAATAATCCTTTGCATTCATTCATTCATCAACCCTTCCTTACAATTCCCTTCCCAACCTGCACACACAGCAGCAGGTTTCGCACATAGTTGGACTAGGATCTCCGCGCACACAGCCAGCAGGAGTCTGTTCCCAAAAACCCAAACAGACAACTTAAGCAACATATCGCATCAATATCTCATCAATTCTTATCCTTTTTTACACAAAATACATCTCTATTTATAGCAATCTAGCTCGGACTTTCCTATGGTCCGCAACCCATGGTTTTTGGACCCCTAGTTTACACTTTGACCCATTACAATGCGTTCGGGGCTTTGACTCGCCCCAAAACCCCTACGCTATACTAAATATAATAAAAAATTAATCAAAATGGACAATTTTTGCAGCTTTTTAGAAGACCCCGTTCCAACAGTCCCCCAACACAATCTTGTGACTCGTCCCGAGTCACTGCACCGGTGCGACCACATAGTCCACAGCCTGGTATGGTTTGAGTCGACTATCATTGACAAAGCTAGGAATGAGGTCACTGCGCAAGGTAACTAACGAGACTGCTCCGCCATTCGTAACTTCCTTAACTGTGTAGGGACCAAGCCAGTGCTGCAGGAATTTTCCTAGATGTTTTGCAAATTGGCTATCGTATAAAAGGACGAGATCTCCTTCGATGAATTTCTTCTGGCAGATGTGTCGATCATGCCAAGCTTCATCTCGAGCCTTTTGAGCCTGTGGGTGAAACTGAACAATAAACCGATCTTCTTCCAAAGCCACCAGTTGCACTAGGCACTCTTTGATGATATCAGAGTCTGCCATATTCGTGAATGCTGCGATGCGTAGGCTAGGAACAACGTACTCTATGGGCATAATGGCCTCCTTTCCATAGACCATCCGGAAGGGTGTTCGGCCTGTCAGCTTTTTGCAAGTTGTTCAGTATGCCCACAGAACCAAGGGGATGTGAACGTCCCAGTCACTACGATCAACATTACAAACCTTCGTTAATGCCTGCTCTAAAATTTTGTTAAAAGCTTCAACTGCCCCATTGGCTTGGGACTGATATGGTGTACTCTTAGCATGGTGGATCCGGAATTCCTCATTCATAGCGTGAATCGTTTAGATAACAAAATGTGTACCTCTGTCACTCATTAGGATCTTCGAGCAACCAAACCTGGTCAGAATCTGCTCAATGATGAAGTGTGTAGCAGTATCAGCAGCACAATATTTTACTGATTGTGCCTTAGCCCATCGTGTGACGTAGTCAGTAGCAGTGATAATGTAGTGCACGCCTATTTTCTTTTCTGGTGGATTGATGGGTCCTATAAAGTCAATGGCCCATTTATCAAAATCCTATAGTGCCATTTGAGGCTATAATGGCATATCGTGTCGTCATGAGGGTCGGCCAGTTCACTAGCATGTATCACATGATCTACAATAGGTGTAACAATACTGATCCAGGGTAGGCGAACATAAGCCAGCCCTCAAAATCTTTTGTGTCGTAGCCCTGCCTACATAGTGGCCGCCTGTGACTCCATCATGTGATTATGTGAGGACAGTGGGTCATTCATGTTCCAATCATTAGGGGAATTTTGAGGTCTAAAATGGGCCTCCTAAGGAAATTATAAAATAATAGTGGAAAATATCTAATAAGATTTGATGACATCATCAAATTTTAGAGGGAAAAATGAAAAAACTACTTTTTCAATTCATATTTTCAACTTATCTCCCAAAGTTTTTACTCAAATTTCGAGCGGGAGTACTCGTTGGATGCGGAATTTAATTCCCCATCCAGGGAGTACCCATGTTGCATACTTTTGATGGGTCCTACTACACGAAAAATGAGAAATACATAAAAAAACGTGATTACAATCACGTTTTTTATGTATTTCTCATTTTTCGTGTAGAAGAGTTCATCGAAAGTATGCAACATGGGTACTCCTTGGATGAGGAATTAAATTCCGCATCCAACGAGTACTCCCGCTCGAAATTTGAGTAAAATTTTTTGGAGATAAGTTTAAAATGCGAGTTGAAAAAGTAGTTTTATTATTTTATTATTTTTTAATATTTTTACTTTTTTACTCCAAAAATGGTGAATCATCCATTATGGATGACATCATCATCTTGAATCCTATTGGTTGTTATAAAGTTTATTTTTGTTGTACATTTTTCTTATGAGGCCCATTTTAGACCTTAAAATTCCCCTAATGACATATCTGTGGAGTATTTCATCGGCACCTAGCTTGTATAGCTGTCTTGCAATGATAGTGAATTCTGCAGCCCAGGTACCAACTCCTTTTTCTATTGTACTGAATACGCAGCAGGGGCCACACCTATAGTAAGGAACTCAATGATATCAGCAAAGTGATCATTGACCATCTTAATGGTAAATAGCTGCACATCGGGTAAGCCTTCGTCCAAGTTAGTGAGTTCTTCCCCTGTATCGATACAAGATAAATGATCCGGGCCTTCATTAAATCTCCCAGGATTAACAATGATCTCAAAATCATATTCCTAAAATAGTAACAGCCAGCGGAAAATCTTCCCCCCCAACACAGGCTTGTTGACCAGGTATTTCAAAGCCGAATGGTCTGTGAACATCTTAAAGTGGCCACCCAGCAGATAGTGCCAATACTTTTGTAGTGCGTACACCATAGCCAGTCCTTCGTGCTTAGTGGTGGAGTAATTCCTTTCAGTGCTCGATATTTTACGACTAGAAAAGGAAACCGAGTGATCAATATCTCCTTCACCAGGCTGAGTGAGGACCGCGCCCAGGGCGATGCCTGATGCATCGACATGTACATGAAATTCCCTTGACCAGTCTGGGAATATCAGTATGGGTGCAGAAACCATCTTCTCTTTTAACAGTTCGAAGCTCTTCTGACATTCATCATTCTAGAAAAAAGAGACATATTTTTTTAGTAGCTATTCCATGGGTGCTGTGATCAGAGCATACACTTGAATAAATTTTTTGTAATAGCCTGTGTGACCGAGAATCGAGCACATCTGATTTTCCATTGTGGGGGATGCCAGGTTGATAATTATGGATATCTTCACAGGTTCAACCATCAACCCTTGCCGACAGACTATGTGTCCAAGCAAGATTCCAAAAGGTACGCAAAAGATGCAATTTTTTATATTCAAGGAGATCTGGTGCTTCCGGCATGCATCCAACATTAATCGCAGGTTTTAGACATGTTATTTCACCAAGCCAAAAACTGTCCAATCATCTAAGTAAACCTCCAGGAACTTATGAATAAACTCCTTGAACATAGCCACTACGACCCTTGAAAAGATAGCATGTGTGTTCTTGAGACCAAAGGGCATGACCGTATATTGGAAGGAACCCCATTCAGTTGCAAAGGTAGTATTACTACGATCCTCAGGTGCAATTATAATATGGTGGTATCTAGAGAATCCATTAGTGAAGGAGTAGGCTTCCTAGCCACCCACATTATCCAAGATTTCATTAGAGAAAGGCGTGGGAAAGGGGTCATGAACGCAGGCATCGTTAAGCTTTTGTAGGTCCACACAGATGTGTATTTCCCCTTTTGTATTTTTCTCTTGGATGACCATTGGAATTACCCAATATGACTATTCGACCGGTTCAATGATACCAGCAGTTAGCATTTTTTCCAACTCTTCTCTGACCTTTTGCTTATATTTAGGGTTCGGCCGGTAGGGCTGCTGCTTGACTGGCCACGCCTTAGGCTTGAGAGTGATGTGCATAATGTCGAGGTCCCTAGTGATTCCTTTGAGCTCAGAAAACTTTGTAGGGAATAAGTCTTGGTACTCCATAAGTAACTCAGCAATTTTTCCCACAGTAACTTCATCCCAATAGTCCCCAATTTTAGCCAGCTTAGGGTGTTATTCTGTCCCAATATTAACTTCACGTAGCAGGAGAGGTTGCGTTACATCAACATGCTGAAGTGATGGTCCGATAATTATACGTTCCCCTTCAGATTTCAGAACAGAGATATTACATGGGTTATCCTCTTCTTCGTTAATCACTAAGCTCCGACAGTTGACTATGTCGTGCATCTGGGCCTCCCATGTTAGGATGGCTAGTGGGGTGCGTGGGTGAGGCTTCTTAAAAATGAACGCATCAAGGTCTTGTAGGGCTTAATCAAGCATATTTTTTCCCCCAATAAGTCTGAGCATTCCAATAAAGTCCTCTTTTAATATTTCCCAGTGGCAGGTCTGCTGATGTAACTCTGCATCTAAGTACCAAGCAGCAGGGATAGGGCCCAAGGCATGTATAAATAGATGGATCCATTCACTTGGAGTTCGGTCAGCCCATTTGGTCATCCAAGTACGTAGATGCGCATGGGGGTCCCCGGGCCCGAGGAATATCTTGGTGCGCATATCAATGGGGGGTGCGAACCACAACACCATCCTATCCTGACATGTTTCCCAGTCTGGGAACGCATTCTTGTGGGTATCCCACTAGCGTGTAGGTGTGCCCTGAAGTGCCAGATTGAGTGCCCAAAGCCACTGATCTTTTGGCACCCTAGCCTCCAATGTTCTTAAGAAGTCCTGGAAATTACTAGACTCATCAAAGTGGGGAAGGTCTCTTATCTCCGAAGTAATGTAGAAGAGGGTCCTTGCAACCTGAGGGCATCATAGTGCTGAGACATTGTGTAGCCAGGTCTACCAACTCTCAAGTTCTTCATCCGAGTTAGAAAAGTAGTCCCTATTTTTCTCCCAATCGAATATTCCTCCTGTTGTAGGGTCACCCTGGTCTTCATCTTATGTCGTCACTCTTTAGATGTGATCTAGTTCCTCCTCTTAATATGTTGGTTCTGTATACTGCCTACCCTCAGCGTGATCCAGTGGTACTATTACATGTGTACCCTTCTTCTCGAACACCATGCTACATTTTTTTAGATTAATGACACCCCCTACATCGATAGCCCAGTCTATCCTAGGAGTGCAGGTGATGCAGGGCTAGCCTGCAAACCTAGAATCTTTAATATCTGTGCATATAAGCGTGCATCTCAGCATTTTCCCAAATCAAAACCTCAATAGTTGGCAAATTCACACTTACCCATTATATGCGGAAGCTTTTCAATATCTTGTTCACAAAATTCTATGGGTTAGAAAAAACTCATACTTCAAATCATTTTCATTTACTCAACCCAAAATTCATTTCAATCCAAATTTAAGTAATTTCATTCATCATTTCCATTTAACATCAACATTCAGATATGATTGATTCAATCAAAAAAATGAACTTATGTTTTTCAACCTCAAGTGGACATGGCAAACATCACCAATATCATTTGCATGCACAAAATTACATGTTTCAACCAATCAAAGTACCAAATATATATGCGCCCTCTTCCCTTTCAGCGTACCCAGCGGTCTCACATCAACACAGGAATTTCAATATTTACAATCGATTTTGCCAAGCAATTCAATTTATCTCCATACATTCTTCAACATGTTCATTTAATTCAGAGAATGATGCTCCTCATATCTGCAACAGACTATGTATTTTCGACCCTTTCACTTTGGTCAAACCAAAATCAATTGTATATATAACTGCACTCTCTCTCATTCAACTTACCGAATCATATTTACCTGTGCACACTTTCCCAAGAGCGATGTGGCATAATGTTCTTGTCCCAAAATCAACTGAATACTTTATGTCCTCATTTCCAGCGTTCATGCTACCAAAACGTAAATGGTTAATCCCATATTGATCTGTGCTTTGCGTTAAGATAGTTCAACACTGTGTTGTCACCACATCACAACACGTCCTGCCTTTAACATTTTCATGGATCCTTAAATCAAAACTCAACGCATCAATACAATTGACAATTAAATGTTGTGCCTACCTACGTTAATTTGTTCACGTCTGGCGCTTCAACATCTGCATCGGATTCGAACTGGTTTGTATCAATGCTGGTGCTTCTGGTGTGTTTCAATAACCATTGTTCCGCCTTTACCCTGCATTATCACATTTCTGTACTAATCTTCTCCACGCAATATAAATACGCAAAGAAATTTCAATCGATGGATAGTCAAATCATCATCGATTAGATGCTCTTCCTTTCCACTCTCCGTTCTTATACGCTTCTGCACGATTATCATAAATTCGCCAGGCTGCTTGTTTAACTTCTTCATATGAATCTGGACCCAACAATTAAAATTGTTTTTAATCGAATTCCAAATAAGATAAACAGTATTTGAAACAACAGTCCTACGCCTTTTTCCACGTCTGCCCACAACACAATCTGACATAAATGTCAGTTCTTCCCTCGGGGATTTAACCTTTGCGTTGTCACATTACAACTTATCAATTTGTTTAATCAAATGCCTCATTTGATGGCACATCAAACTACACCTTCGATTCACCATTAAATTCAATCTATGTCAGGACTGACATCGCTCCAGAAAAATAGAATTCACCATGGTTCACACAATTTAACACGCCTTCAGTTCTTAACCACGTTATATAAAACATGAATTCAGCAATTCATTCACAAATCAATTCTTATTTTGTAGGCAGAATACCATTAACCTTTAATGAGAATAGTGCTCCATCATACAATTCATCTTATGCTTCTACACCTTCAAGTATACATCCTTTCAATGCTATAGATATTCTTATATATACAATCTACCAATGCGCTATACACACAGTGAAATCGACTTCTTCCAAACTGGTATGAAAATATCAAATTGCACCGAACTTTGGTTCCATTCCAATTACAAAAAATAAACACCCAATTTCTAATCCACCAATAAAGTTCTAAAACACACACTTATCATATTAATAAACAAAATACTTACAAACTTTTCTTCCTGGCCAGATATTCAACATTTAGGCCCTTACAATTTGCCCAGAGGCTTACAGCCTTGGCTGTTCAAAACCTGCTCTCCACCACTCTCACTATTCAAGTGTCTCATTTTCCTTTGAGGCCTTCTAATTTATACAAATTAAAAATGCACTAAATTGAGTTCTATCCCTTTAAAATCTCAACAAATCCCTAAATCTCTCAACATCCCTAAAAGATAGATTTTTATCCCTAAAACTTTGAAACTAATTTCTCTCATGTTTCCAGTTGTTTGGAAACATTTACAAATTCTCACAAATAATTAATTAAAATATAATTAATCACTCAAAATAATATTAATATTTACATGAAATTTAATATTTCTTCAAAACATGAAACCCCCTAGCCTAATAAAATACAAGATGTTTTTCCGCAGCTAATGCTCCTGCATCAGACTCCCCATGTAAGAAAATTCATGACCACCTGGTCATAAGTCTGGATAATTATTTCCTCCTGGATCCCAAATTTTATTTTGTAATCTTTCCTTGCTTGTCAATTGCTTTACTGCTGTTGTTATCTACTGTTGTCCTCCAGATTTCCATATTTTGTGCTGTAATGCTCCACTTGCTTTGCCTTCCAAGTCTGCTACAGTCTTTCTCTTGTTGTCTCTCCTTTTCTTTCTTGCTGCTGTCTTTCTCTGGGATGTTTTTATCATTAACCTCCTTATCAACTCAATTTCTCTGTCCAGTATGTCCTCTGTCTGCTGATTGCTTCCATCTCTTGATTGCTGAACTCTCATTCTTACTTGTTCTTCACTTGTTTTGATTGCTTCCTTTTCACCCTTACTACTGTTTTGCACCTTTTCTGCTGCTACTACATTGTCTTTTAGAACAATTTCTTGCCTCTGTTTTCTGCCTCTGTCAACTTCTTCTTGATTATTATTTATGACAACTGCTTTGTCATCCTTCTTCAGCAATCTATCATGGACATTCATCCTCTGCTCTTCCAATTTCCTCCTTTGAAAGTCTAATTCTCTATATAACTCAATGATTTTACTTGGAGTGGACTTTGGAAACTTTACACGATCTTCCATTTCCTCCTTTGTTATTGTCTAATTATCACATGGTCTTTCTTCTGCGAAATCTTCCTTAACATCCTTCAGTAGATGTTCTTCCTCTTCTTCCAAACCTGCAATCATACACAAATCATTAGTTTTAAAATCACAAGACCTTACGGTCTTGTTTAATGCTTCAGTCATCAAATCTTCCGGCTGCTTCGAATCATTCATATTATTCAACTCCTCTAGCTCTTCATCACTTTCAAAAAGTAATGGTCCACTTTCTGGGTAACATATCGAAACTTCAACATCTTCTTCAGCATCTTCCTTTTGTTGTAGCTCAACTCTTTCGAGCTTCTCTATCCTCTGTTTGGCATCAATAACCTATTCAAGTTCCCTTAGTTCCTTTATCAACTGCATATTCACCTGATGATTCCTCTTCTCTTGTAGCCTCTGCCACTTCAGCTTCTTTCTCATGACATAACCATGCTTCTGGTCTACCTCATTTCTTTGCAACATCTCCATTAACACCTCAAGCTGAACTACTATCTCAGCCTTCTCCCTCTCATATTCCTCTTTGCTTAACTATCTCTGTATGCCAATTGCCTTGGCATCCTTCTCCTTTTGTCCTCTGCTGTGGTTTATTTCAGAACCTCTGTTACGACTGTCACTAGTCATCATCCTTTCCATCTCTATGAGTTCCTCACTCACTTTACTATGAGTTGCACTAAAGCCTCTTCAGCAGCAAGTCCTGTCCTACCACCACTTACCTCACCAAGCTCTCCTCACTCATTATTTTGGCAAGCAATTGGTTATCTATCTCTGGAACCTCCTTTGAGCACTTCTCTTTGCTCTTTCTGGCTTCAACTCATCTGTATCTTCAAAGAACGCAACTGTTATCCTTATCCAATCTCTATTGGAATTCCTCAAGGTTCTGCCACATCTATGTTTTCACTTAGAAAGTTTCACCAGCTTTCTTTATCTGTTAGCAATTCTAACCACATTGCCTTTTGGGAGTTGCAATAATACTTCAATACAAAGACTACAATATTCTATTCTTCAAATCCAAATAAAACCATATCATCTTACCTTCAAGATCTCGTCTGATCTTGTCCTTCCATTCACCTGTACTTCAATTACCTTAAGAATCTCATCATTTCTACAAATCTGTTTTAGCAAATCTGTATGCTTCCTCTGCACAATTTCTCGATATTCAACTACTGTCAATCAGATTTTAAAATCTGATCCTCTCTTCCAATCTTCTGGCTTTATCTGACAAACTTCAGCTGTCAGCAATAATTCTTTCTTTGTTGAGTTTCTTCCACCCAGAAATCATTAACGGCTTCTTTCATTACTATCCCTTGATCTCCTTTGCTGAGATACTTCATTGTTGCAACCATCAATCCTCATTCCATTTCTTTGTCAGTAAAACTCAAATCAAAATTAAACAAACACAATACCTGCATGATCCAAGTGAATTTCCATTCCCCAACATCACTGTGGATTCTTTCTGTCTCTGCAATCTCTGCTTAATTCTGCTTTACCTTCCTCTAAGAACTTAATTGTTCTTCTCCATTCTCCCAGCTGTACTCTGGTTGCTTGACTGTCAGATTAGAATCTGATCTCCCTTACCTGCATACACATCTCTTCACATATGATTTGATATAAATTCAAATTCAGTCTTAAACGCTTTTCAAGAAACCTTCATACAGAGCTAATACAGAGCTATTCCAACTCTGATACCAAAAATGATGCAGGGCTAACCTGCAAACCCAGAATCTTTAATCTCTGTGCATATAAGCGTGTATCTCAGCATTTTCCCAAATCAAAAACTCAATAGTTGGCAAATTCACACTTACCCATTATATGCGGAAGCTTTTCAATATCTTGTTCACAAAATTCTATGGGTTAGAAAAAACTCATACTTCAAATCATTTTCATTTACTCAACCGAAACTTCATTTCAATCCCAATTTAAGTAATTTCATTCATCATTTCCATTTAACATCAACATTCAGATATGATTGGTTCAATAAAAAAAATGAACTTATGTTTTTCAACCTCAAGTGGACATGGCAAACATCACCAATATCATTTGCATGCACAAAATTACATGTTTCAACCAATCAAAGTACCAAATATATATGCGCCCTCTTCCCTTTCAGCGTACCCAGCAGTCTCACATCAACACAGGCATTTCAATATTTACAATCGATTTTGCCAAGCAATTCAATTTATCTCCATACATTCTTCAACATGTTCATTTAATTCAGAGACTAATGATGCTCATATCTGCAACAGACTATGTATTTTCGACCCTTTCACTTTGGTCAAACCAATGTCAATTGTATATATAACTGCACTCTCTCTCATTCAACTTACCGAATCATATTTACCTGTGCACACTTTCCCAAGAGCGATGTGGCATAACGTTCTTTTCCCAAAATCAACTGAATACTTTACGTCCTCATTTCCAACGTTCATGCTACCAAAACGTAAATGGTTAATCCCATATCGATCTGTGCTTTGTGTTAAGATTGTTCAACGCTGTGTTGTCACCGCATCACAACACGTCTTGCCTTTAACATTTTCATGGATCCTTAAATCAAAACTCAACGAATCAATACAATTGAAAATTAAATGCTATGCCTACCTGCATTAATTTGTTCATGTCTGGCGCTTCAACATCTGCATCGGATTCGAACTGGTTTGTCTCAATGCCGGTGCTTCTGGTGTGTTTCAATAACCATCGTTCCGCCTTTACCCTGCATTATCACATTTCTGTGCTAATCTTCTCCACGCAATATAAATACGCAAAGAAATTTCAATCGATGGATAGTCAAATCATCATCGATTCGATGCTCTTCCTTTCCACTCTCCGTTCTTATACGCTTCTGCACGATTATCATAAATTCGCCAGGCTGCTTGTTTAACTTCTTCACATGAATCTGGACTCAACAATTAAAATTGTTTTTAATCGAATTCCAAATAAGATAAACAGTATTTGAAACAACAGTCCTATGCCTTTTTCCATGTCTGCCCACAACACAATCTGACATAAATGTCAGTTCTTCCCTCAGGGATTTAACCTTTGCGTTGTCACATTACAACTTATCAATTTGTTTAATCAAATGCCTCATTTGATGGCACGTCAAACTACACCTTCGATTCACCATTAAAGTCAATCTATGTCAGGACTGACATCGCTCCAGAAAAATAGAATTCACCATGGTTCACACAATTTAACACACCTTCAGTTCTTAACCACGTTATATAAAACATGAATTCAGCAATTCATTCACAAATCAATTCTTATTTTGCAGGCAGAATACCATTAACCTTTAATGAGAATAGCGCTCCATCATACAATTCATCTTATGCTTCTACACCTTCGAGTATACAGCCTTTCAATGCTATAGATATTATTATATATACAATCTACCAATGCGCTATACATACAATGAAATCGACTTCTTCCAAACTGGTATGAAAATATCAAATTGCACCGAACTTCGGTTCCATTCCAATTACAAAAAATAAACACCCAATTTCTAATCCACCAATAAAGTTCTAAAACACACACTTATCATATTAATAAACAAAATACTTACAAACTTTTCTTCCTCGCCAGATATTCAACATTTAGGCCCTTACAATTTGCCCAGAGGCTTACAGCCTTGGCTGTTCAAAACCTGCTCTCCACCACTCTCACTATTCAAGTGTCTCATTTTCCTTTGAGGCCTTCTAATTTATACAAATTAAAAATGCACTAAATTGAGTTCTATCCCTTTAAAATCTCAACAAATCCCTAAATCTCTCAACATCCCTAAAAGATATATTTTTATCCCTAAAACTTTGAAACTAATTCCAACTTAGGCTCCATCATTAATTCTAAATTATCTTGAAACTAATTTCTCTCATGTTTCCAGTTGTTTGGAAACATTTAAAAATTCTCACAAATAATTAATTAAAATATAATTAATCACTCAAAATAATATTAATATTTACATGAAATTTAATATTTCTTCAAAACATGAAACCCCTAGCTTAAATAAAATACAAGGTGTTTTTCGGAGCTAATGCTCCTGCATCAACAGGATAGGGATCTGTATCTTCCACAATTTCTATGACCTCAAAGTTAGCTAGGACCTTTACTCTTGCGATATCAACCACAAATTTTGGCAATCTTCCCAAAGGGATGATATTCTATTGATTTTCCATTCATAGCTGGATAGTGGACCAATCTAATTTAGGTTCTCCCATTCATTTCCATGTCTGTTTTGGTAAGACGTTCACATCAGATCCATGATCAAGAATAACCTGATCTATCTCATAGGCACCAATCTGCACAGTCAATCACATTTCCCTCCTGGTGCGCCTTTTGTAGCTGTGTAATTTGTGTACTTCCTTAATTTCAGCTACTGTGCTGGGCCAGGTTGCATATTTTTGTAGCAATACTTGAAGATTTTCTCCAGCCTGCAAGTTGCGTAGTAGCTTCAAGCATTCCCTTAAAAAGGTTTCAACCTCCTCTTCCATCTGGAGGTGTGCTGGCGGCTGCGCAGGAGCTTCCATCGGCTCTTATTTCTTTGGATTTGGCTCTTTCTAAGCAGCAATCTCCTCCCTTGCTTCCTAGGTGACCTTGCTGACGTTTATACTCAGATCCTCGCTCCTTAGCTCCATTTTGACTCTCTGTACATTTTGTGTGGGGGTAGACTGTTTGTCCTTCATTTTTGTTAACAAGATTGGGCAGTCTTCGATCTCATCATCCAGCTGTCGACAATACTTACAGGATTTCCTAGCTGGATTTGGGCAGTCCCTTGTAGTAGATCAGTTGGCCCCGTCCTCGTCCTGCGCTTCCCCCCAGCCCCCCCTGCCCCTTGCAGTAGATCCACCAAAGGTCACGGGAGATCTCGGAGAGGCAGGATCGGATTGTACCCTATAGAGGTTTCCCCGATCTACCAGCAAGTCATATGTGCAAAAATTATGTTCATCGTTCCCTACAGATCGGCAAAACCTGCACCTTTGCTGCTTCAATTCACCCCTATTTATCTGAGGGCACTGGGTTGTATCATGTAGTCTTGCTACCTGGAAATCTTCACACCAGAGGTCCATGCTGACTCCTTTTCCCCGTTCCATCCGTAAGCTCTGTATTTCCATGTGCATGGCTCCGATTTGCTCTTGAATTTGCTGCACTCCTTCCTTCGTGTTATCCTTAGGTGCAGCTTCAAGTTTCATGGCGGCTTCCAAGGATTTTTCCTATGATTCGAAGGTCTGGTGGCCCATGGATATGCGTAAGTGAGGTAACAGCATAGCGATGAACCATTCTGTGTGTTGTTTGTTGTCGTACTTGAACTCACCCTCCCTGATTTCTCTTTTTAACAGTTGATTGGCCTCCCATACCGACTCAGATTTTCCTTGCTTGAAGTCTTGTACTTCTGCCACCAGCTGGGAATAAGATTTCGGCTTTCAGAATTTTTGTTTTAGGGCATCTTTAATATGTTGAACTGTTGTGCTCCCATTTTGAGATATATACCGCATATACCAGTCTAGCACCCTCTCTTCGAAAGACAAGGATAGTTGCGCTCTCTTCATAGTATCGCTTACCACCCCTTGCACCGTTCATACCAAGTCTGACACGAACTAGAACTGTTCCATGTCCTCATCGGCTGTGCCTTTAAAGGTGGGTAACTTTAAGTGTGCTACCATGGGTTCCTTTGGTTTATCTTCCCGCAGCCCTAACATCGGGGTAGCTAATGGACCTTGTGTAGGTCTCGGTGAAATATGAGTAGAGTGATCCTCTTCTTGACTGTTTCTACAATTCTTACTACCGCACGTGGTGCTTTCGCCCAGAGTATCACTCATTCAACCCTGCGTTAGATATCTAATGCTATTACCTGATTCCTCTCTTAGACTCCTTCCGGTCCTGGAAAAAGAACCATTTGTTGGCTTGAGGGGTCCTAACCTAGGTTCGGTGTTCAAGGTTTGCCAACAAACCCCTATAATACTGGCCCTTTCGGCAATGACCTGCTTTCGCAGGTCACAGTCTCACTCGAAGTAGTATGGGTGGGTGTTGGAACCAGGTTTTCACACCCTAAGAAAGGAAGGGTAAGGCAAACAAAGTTGCGTTCTGGTTTGTAATTCCCAGATTACCTGGTTCTTTGCAGGGTTAAGTATGTATCTATTTGCATCCACGTGCACTTGATCTATAATTATATGCTATTTATAACATCAACACAGTATTATATAAACAGAGTGGAACAGATCTAGATCCAAGCATTTAGTACGCAGATCTTCACAGCGAAGGACTAAAAATACATAACACAACAATTATCAGCAATTCATACAACAGTACTCACAGATTCAGATCTCTAATAATCCTTTGCATTCATTCATTCATCAACCTTTCCTTACAATTCCCTTCCCAACATGCACACACAGCAGCAAGGTCTGCACACAGCTAGACTAGGATCTTCGCACACACAACCAACAGGATTCTGTTCACCAAAAATCAAACAGACAGCTTAAGCAACAGATCACATCAATATCTCATCAATTCTTATCCTTTTCAATACAAAATACATCTCTATTTATAGCAATCTAGCTCCGAATTTCCTATGGTATACAACCCATGGTTTTCAGACCCCTAGTTTACCCTTTGACCCATTACAATGCGTTCGGGGCTTTGAACTGCCCCAAAACCCCTGCGCTATACTAAATATAATAAAAAAGTAATCAAAATGGACCAGTTTTGCAGCTTGTTAGGAGACCCCGTTCCAACAGCTACAACAAGAAAAAATTCCCTAGGGTGTTTTTCGATCTAGTTGGGATGGACGAGACTGTAAATTGGAATAATTTAAAAAAGAGTCTAGAATAATCAGTCTGTGAATAGTATTTTTGAGGGGTGAGGGTTCCTTTTTCTCAAAAATTGCTTGAATGCAATATAACCAAATCCCTCATGTAATAGTTAGGGGGAGAGCTTTATACTGATTTTTTTTCCCCCATGAGGTTAACTATTGACAAAGTGCATCTTTGATGGAAGCTCCCTCCCAAACATATGTTGGTCCTTTATACTTTTGAATTACCTCCCAAACAAATTTGTTAAAAGGGTAGCCAAAGAAAATATGGCAAATGGATTCTCATTCTTCATGACACAAAATGCAATATTCTAGAACTTGGATGGATGTTTTCCAAATATTCTCCCATGAAATATTATCTCAACTACAAAACTAATCTACATCTATTAAAATCACTAACTTCAAAAATAATAATATACTTCTTTTTTTACAAATTAAAAATATGTATAATAAAATAATTATAAGTGAGGATTTTTAATTTCCCTTTCATGTCAATCTCAACTTTACGACAAGATAGTTGATTAATAATATTTTTAGGAAAGCATCATTTTTAATGTTGAAAGTTTCCCTAAGTAGATATTAAAGACTCTAGTTGGGTTGACTGTTTTCAATTTAAGTTAAGTGGGCATCCCAACATCAAATATTATGTTAAATGTTTCAATATTAAGAGGATAAGAAAATATTAATTTTGATGTTGAATGTTCATATAATAAGGTAGATATCACTTAAATATGTTAGAATGTTTTTAGATTAGTTAATGTTAAATAATGATTTACTTCAATTGGTTTATGAGTGGTTTGGTTTCCAATAAATCATAGGTTCGACTCTCATGGGAAGGATTTAAGGGAGGGAGCGATTTTTTAGGGTTACACTATCCCAAGGGATGTCCATACTCGATTTATTCTTACACAATCTTAGTGACAATTGGCTGGTATGTGTTACACTCTTTGAAAAATTAACCCCACATATTGTATTTTATGTTGGGGGTGGGGGGGGGGCGGTGAAGTTACCTTGTGCGAGAGTTCAAGGGTGCCTCCCCCAGAATATTTTTTTTGGACAATTGTTTTATGTTTGTTTTTGGTGGTTTTTTACACAATTTTCTCATGTATCAGTTTTGTGGTGCATGGTGGTTTAGTCCATGGTTTTGTATCTTAAATTAAGTAATTGTATTTTTATTCTAATCCATTATTAATGGATTGGTGGTTTATGGAAAATTTGGTATATATATGTATATTTGTGTGTGTGTGTACTACAAACAAGAATAAACTAAAAAATGTTTCTAGATTTCTCGATTTGGGTTTCTAGGGTAAAGTATATGTGTTAATGTGTCTTTTCATTTCAACTTTTCTGTTCAATTAAGAATGTTTTTGCATCAATTAATTGTACATTTAAAAACCTATAATTGGTATAAGAGAAATTTTGGCTTCAAGGGTACGTTATTGTGGCTAAGGAGTTTTTCTCAAGCTTTTAGTGGATCATGTTATTGTGGGATATCTAATATATTTGATTCTTGTAGTGAGAGGAAATGATGTGCAATTCAAAGATATGGTTTGATAAATTCAATGGGTAGGGCTTAGCATCAAAATGGAAGATTTGATGTTGGACAAATAACAATGACCTGATATGTATCCTTTTACTACACCAATTGGGATGTTGACAGATTATTGGACTAAGTTGGATAGAAATGAAACGAGCACAATACAATAATATCCCTCACATTTACTTTTACTAAATATTTTAGGAGAAAATACAAGAAAGCTATCGTGGAACAAGTTAGGGACTTTGTGTCAATGTAATTCCCTTGTTAACAATTGTTCCTATAGAAAAATTTGTATAACTTGAGGATGAAGGAAGGATACTCGTTAACAGAGCATACAAATACCTTTGATACTATGGTAAGTCAATTATTATTTATTGATATTAATATTTTAGATGAAGATAAGTGTATCGATTTATTGTGATACTTATCAAAATCATGGGATAATTTGGTTGTTTCCATAGATAGTAATGAAAATTATTTAAGTTTTGATATAGTATCATCCTTAATATCAAAGGAGATGAGAAAAATATGGAAAGTTAGAAAAAAAAATAACTTGTATGAAAGAGGATGTTATCATAATAGAAATAAAAATAAGTCCTCAAATGGGAGATCTAAATCCAGAGGAGGATTAATCCTCCACAAAAATTCGTAAAGGTATGTTGTGTATGTAGAAAAGGATGGCATTGCAAGAAGGGTTGTAAATTGTTGTCATAAAAGGAAGGGATTTGATAATTCTCCTTCCACAGAAGAAAAAAACTCATATGAAGAATGGAATGTGTATTTGAAATATTCAAGTACATATGTAGATCATGAGGCATGCATAGTTAACTCAGACACATCATTTCATATGATTCATCATAGGGAATAATTTTGTCAAAATAAAAGATATGATAGTGGTGATGTTTTCTTAGGAGATGAATTGACAAATAGAATCAAAGGACAAGGAAAAGTCAAGTTGAATCTCATGGGTGGAAGGATTAGAACACTCCCTAGTGTTCCACACATCCCTGGATTGGATATAAATGTTTCTATAAGAAATATGAGCGACACAATTGTAAAAACATTGTTTGAAAAGGATATATGTAGGATTGTTTGAGAAGAAATGTATTGTTGAGGGGATTTTGGATTGGAACATTGTATAATATATTGGGAAGACTTGTTAGTGACGAATGAAATAGTTCCATTTTTTATGATAGTGGAGTGGAAGAAGGAAAAACTTCTATAACATCTACAGAAAATATTGTTTTGTGGCATCAAAGGCTGGGACATATCAAAGAGAAGGGCCTTCAAGAAATACATGGTAATGGTATGGTATAATGTATGTCTAGTTTCTCTTTGGATATTTATTTCTATGAACATTGTTCCTATAGGAAGTAGTCTTAACAGGGATAATTTTAAGGATGGAAAATTATCTTGAAGTTTAAAAAATTGGCGAATCTCACTAGTCCCTAATATGCAAACTATAAAATGTTTATTGATGTATTTTAAAAATTATTCAAATTTATAATGATATTATATATATTTTCTATATAATGTTGGCGATTTTTAATGTAAAATAATTTTATATTTTAAAATTTGGGCGAATCGTTTTTATAAAAAAAATGGAAATTGGCGAATCTTTTTTTTGGAAAAACCATGGAAAATTAGCCCACCTGCAAATATTAGCCCCTAAAATTTTCCATGGAAGTAGAAATCGGAAAGCCTCTCTTTTGGTTCTATGAGGTTAGAGGGAATGTTATATTCGATGCAAGATGATGTGATTGGACCCATGTCATTTCCATCACTAGGTAAATTTGTGTACTATGTCCCATTTATAGATGACTTGTCAAGGAATACAAGGATTTATTTCCTCAAAACAAATTTTGAATAATTTTCCAAGTTCAAAGAGTTTAAGACTCTTTTGGAAAATTAGAAAGAGAATAAAATTAAGTGTCAATGAAAAAAAAATGAATTTTAGGTAGCGATAAAGTTTTTTAGCAACTCTTGGGCTTGTTTTTCTGGTTCTCTCATATATGTTGTCATTGATCATAACTCATGGGTCATAAACACCATATTATACATAGATTTAGGGCTTTAGTGCAATGAATTCATGTTTATTCATGGATATGGAGACAATCTATATTAAATTAGGGTGATGATGTATTATCAACATCTCTAACATGATGTCGTTTGTGATATGAACAAAATGGGGGGTGTTTCCCCATCAAAAAACCACAAGATCGAGCTTGTTACAAGAAATAAATGTTGGTTCAAAGTTATGTTGAGGCCTCATAATTCTGTTGCCGAAACATGGGGGAAAACCACCCGGTCCGGACCTTAAAGCATCTCCTTTTCCGTTTGGTGTAGTGGCTCTGACTGGGGATAATGGGACCAGTTTTTGAATAAACATGATTTTGAGGGTGTTTTGATTATACAACATGCAAATTCAGAATGATTTTAATCTATCATATGCATCTATATAACCTATTTATTCTATTATATACCCGGGGTGTTTCTTTCTTTATGCGATCTAAAGAGATATCCTTCAACTATTAGTAATATAGATCATTTAACAGTTGAAAGAGATGAAATTTATGTAAGATGATTCTTCTAACAAAATAGTTTAACTAGAAGAATTGTGAAAAGTATATCTCATTCATATGTGTGATTATATATTCAATAAAAAATCACAGACAAATATTAGAATAGAGGTGCATGTAACATTCATCTATAATAATGTTTCAAATATATAATGCAATAAAAAGATCATTATCAATCTATAAAGCAGGACTTAATACAAGTGAATAGAAGTACCATAAGTACAAAGTTCTACTCATGTAAACTGACAGTAATTGATCTTCTCCTATTCACTTTCAAGCAATTTAAAGAGTACAATAGTGCAACATCAGTTAAATAGCTTTAATTGTCAAAAGATAACAGATGTGTTCCATTAATTCATCAAAGCATTCACAAACTTACAATAAAGCATTCTTTGCAAATGCTTTTAAAAAATTTCTGGACCCTTCTCTAAATGCATGAGAGGGGTTTAAATACTAAACTAACTATGTTCTAAAATAGATTATTACAAAAATATAGAGGAGGTTTCAAACAACCATCGTCGTAAGACTAACTTAAACTACAATATAGGAAAATAAAGTAATAATATGATTCATGAATTCTGCCCTTTCTTTTGGATTTGGTCACGAAGTTGACAAATATCTAGCCTGGGCTTGAGCTGAGATGGCTGCGAAATCCTTGATCTGATCTGTCCCTTGAATATTGCGTTTGAGAGTATTAGTTGCGATATTCTTGTTGAATCTATTAAAGACTGCAGGATCTGGTATTGATGATAAGGTTTGACTAGAAAATTCTAATAATTTTCTTGATCAAACTTATTTACCTTTTTAATTATTTCATCATCTATTTCTTCCTTTTCTCCCACTGTGTTTCTAGCTGTTTGAATTCTAATAACACTTTAGACGTGCACTCTTTGATAAGTTCTGCTTTCACCAACTGTTCACATACATATTCAATAATTTCCTTTGATAATCTTGATGTTTTCATTGTTGCTTTCTCTGCCTGCTTTATTTGTGCTTCACAATCTTTGAATAGGATCTCCTTATGGACCTTATCTACCTAGGGTAGATTAGCTTTTTTTCCTGAGTCTAATGCTTGCCATTAAATGTGTTCGTTGATTTTCTTCTCAAGCTTCTCACATTCAAGTTTCTGGATAGCTACTTGTTGGATTAGTATTTCATTTGAGTCACAATAAGATTCAATAATAGAAGCTTGTTGGAAAAATGCTTCTTGTTGTTGCTTTAACTTAGCATTTATATCGAATGCTTCTTTTATGAATTTCTCTAATTATGGTTGACTTTGTAACCTGTTCATTGCTGCTTCCAGTTGTGCTTGTTTCTCAATGATTTTACTTGATTCTGTAAATTAAGCTTTTCAAAATCCTTTTGAAATTGGGCCATCTTTGATTTTATTTGCTCACTGGAGTTAGATTTTTATTCATCTAACAATCTCTCTAGTTATTGTATTCTATATTCCTTTTGCTTCAGAAATTTTTTAACCTTAGTAGCTTTATCAATAGTGGAAGCCGCATATGCCCCTACATACTGTGATAATTTAGTTAAATTTTCTGTAGGATCAACTAAGGGATCCTTCCACAAAATGTCAACAGATTCATTTGTAAGATCTGAGACTGTCTCATCAATTCTTCTCCTTTTATTTATCTTGACTATAGCCTTATGACTAGGACTGTAGAAGATGTATAGTTAAGGAATTTCTTCAAATTGTAAAACTATTTATTCTGTAGAGTAGGCTGGTATGATCTCTCGATCATGAGTTTCTAGAACTTGTTGTAGTGGATTAACAATCTCCACTATCTTTTGGTAATTTTCAGGTGTTTGAAAACTAGTTGCTTTATCATCATTGGGATTGGATTTAGGAGTTTTTATTGCTTCAGAAAACTCATGCCATTCACTACTCAAATTCTTTGTTTGGAACTTTTCCAACTGGATCAAGTGTATCATGACTGTGATGAACTTCTTGAGAAGTTGATTCTGTTCCATTACTTTCTCTTTTCTCTTTCATTTCTATCTCTTGGATTACCTAATCAATTATCTTTTCTGTGCTTTCCTTTCTGGATCCAGATTAATTTTTAGAATGATCTGAATTGTGAGATTGATGCTCTGATTGACCCAACTCATCCTCAGACATGTTTTTTGCTTCATTACCCAAGCTAATACTTGGAGTAGGTCTGTTGACATCTTTATAGTTAACAGGTTGAGAGGAACTCTCTCTAGTCTCTTATTTCTATATATTTGGAAGGCTTCCAAATCATCTTGGCTAAGTTGACTGGTTGCAAACTAAATTATATCTGAAAAATTTTCCATGCCTTGAAAGAGATCATCAAATATGTCTATTTCTTTTACAAAAGGCTTCATTTGAAGCTTAGTGGTGTAATGTTTAATTACATCATTTGGATCATACAACCTCTTTGGAATTACTGCCAAATTCAATAGATTAATCTTTGAAACTTCTTTGTAAGCATGGCCAATATCAAAAAGTGCAAAGGTACCGTACTGTAAAGGAAAATTAGGCCAAACGACCTTCTTAGCATCTTTCAGTTGTTTAGTAATACCATTAACAAGTTAGTAGGATATATCTCTTGCAAGTAAATTATCAGGAACATAATATGGTAGGACGTGGGGAGAAGCATAACTCCCAAGTACTCAGAGATATGTAAAATTCTCTTCTGCAAACCATCTAGCCATAGAAATAATATCTGTACTAGCTTCTTTGGAAACCCTAGGGGCTTTGTCACTTAATATCATCTAGTGCATAGGAAACCTGCATCCATGACAAATTTTATAAAATGAAAATGAAAGTCTGAATCCCAAAGGGTTCTGTGGTAAATGTGGATTGGGGTAGGGTCTTAGGTAGTCCATTTCCATCCCATGGTAGGAAAACTAGAAGAAAAGCAAATTGCGTCCATGACATAGACACTCATATAAAAGGGAGGTATTTCTCTATATGAAACACTCCTTTTATTCCTATATGTAATATCCCAAAAGGGAGAATACAATAATACTTAAACAAAATATAAGAACTACAACTAAGTAAAAAATAGATCTAAAGACAACATCAGAATTTACAGAGAAGCTGAGCCATTTTATTATATGGAGATGAATCAATTACACAATGTTCAGAAAATGAGTAGATCTAGCCCAAGAGAAGGCCTAGAATCACCCTACAATGGTGCTGCAACTAGCACTGTGTAACTGGTGAGCTTACAGAAGTAATACTGCGTTGTTTCTGCTGCTACTAATATACATGTAAATGCTGAAAAGGAAAATGCATATCTAGTGAGATTATGAGCTCTGATGATGCCAAGATTCAAGATCTGGCCAATGTGATGGGTTCCCAAGATAACCCAGAAAGGAATTTCCAGATCTACAACTTTGGAAAATCACCCTCCTAGGGTTTGATCCTTAATCTACTGGGATTATAGATCTGAAGCTAGATTTGAAAAATAGATGGCTGAAATATGTCACAATATCAGATCTAAGCTTAAAGGGTTGATCCCTCCTTCAGATCTACAAGCTAGAAGCTCTAGATCTAGCTTCTCAATCCTCTAGTGATGATAACAGCCGCTGCAACACAACTGCTCATAGATACTATGCTGTAAGGGAAAGAGGGGCTCTATGCCTGCTGAAATATGCTGCAATAAACTCTAGGCTAATGGAAATACTGATGGAAAGGTGAGGGGATGATCCCTCATAGGATTACTAGCTGAAATGCTAGCAACTTCCTTCCTCTTTTGGATCCGCAAAATGGACAACGTAATTCCTAAAGGGATTACTGCTACTAGGAGGTGAATAACTCTTGGCTTGATGCTAGATTTGAAATGAAGCTCTGGGAATTCTGATATTCAAGACCAAGGTGATAGGAATAATCCTACACCGATTCCTCAACTGAAATGTTGAAGGACAAACTCCTCCTCTCAAACTGATCTTCAGAAATCTACAATTTCTGAATATGGATGTTCTGTAGAAAGTAGGAAAAGTTAGATGGCACCAATGCCTAATGTAGAATGACTTATATTACTCTTTTCAGAGCTACTCAAAGAAAGAGGTGTGATTCCCGACCAAGAACACCCTGTGATAAACAACACTTGCAATATTTGCTAAAAAACCCAAGAAAGCAATGGAATGTCACATGACAATTCCAGATCTAAATAGATCCACAACATCAATAATCTAAAGCATTTCCTCATTCTTGCCTTCATCTTCTTTATATAGTGTTTGAGCCTTCCTTTACCATAACCTCATCTAAGCTAGTGTATGCAGACAAGATCCTCCATGTTTATTCTTGTTGTCTATCCAAGTCATCCATCATGTCTGAGTGCATGCACACCTCTCTCCATCATGTGTGCATTAATTTTTAGTCCCTTATCATCTCATCGTAGATGCTCCATGATCTTATGTTTGACATCTTCAAGATCTTAGTTGATTGTATCAACCTCCATGATCTATCTCAATTAATGAGACATGATCTCCAATTTCATTCACATTAGTAGTTTCTCAACTACCTATTATGTAGATATATGCTTAATTAATCCACATTCACACAAAAAAAGTTTATATTTATTCATATTGAGGATTATGGGTCCCTCCAACCTTTTATTTACTTAATTCATTAAGAAAGTTAATAACTCTAATATTCCAAATATCAGGTGAAAATTTGGGAATATTACACTATACTCCATGATATGTTTGGCTAAATTGTCAGATAGGATATTTTCCCAATTCAGAATTAAGGAATTGACAATTGCGTCAATTAATGGGACCCAATCTAGTGAAAACCTAGTGGCATCATGGTTTGAAAACAATCTACAAAACATACCGGCAACATAGCAGTAAGGGTAAGGAATTTGGGTGATTGAGTACGTACTGAGTTTATCTCGCTTCAGCTTTCCCTATTCTTTATTCCATTTCTTTATGACTTTCATGAGGTCTGGGTGCTCTGCTCTAAAGCTTTGCAGAAAAGCCTTGTCATATTTCTGCTGTGGGGAGGGTATATGGTACATTTCTTGTAAATCTTCTACCTTGAAAGAACCAATATTTTCTCCCTTGGAATCCCTAAAAGTTCTATTTTCTATGTTTAAGTGGTTAATTTCCCACTTAACCATATATGTGTAAGGGAGAATTTTTGGCCTTACGGCTATCTTGTGGATGAATGAACATGAGACATCAAAATTAGTTGGGTCTAAAGAAACAGATAAGTCTACTGAAGCAAATTTGTCTATTAGTATTGGCTTTTCATTTTTGAAAAATGGATGCATCACTTCCCATGACAAGCTACCGCATTCCTTGTTGCAGGTGGTGTTTGAAAATAAGGGAGACATATCTGAGTCTTCAGTAGATGGTGTTTGAGAAATTTATTTGCCTTTCTTGCTTGTCTCTATTTTCTTTGTTCTGTTAGTTTCTTTCCTGATTTCAAGCATACAGAGAAATCATTAAAAATACATGGAACAGAGCGAAAAATTCGTCATCAATTTATTTCAAACATGCAAAAATAGGTATGAATCTATCAAAAATTCTATTAATCTTCGATAATCATTTCAAATCAAATCTCTTACACCTTTACACGAAATAGTTATCAATCAACTTAATGCGTTGGATCTCATATTTCGGTTTCATATGACATAATTCATTTCGCATGATTGAGTAATTAAATGGCATTCATTCACATGTCGCAACATATAACTTTCACCGTTTATGATGTTTACCCATAAATTATGTGAAATGCGATCTACGCAAATCGCACATCGCAACTTTTATGTGGTAAATGAATTTGCTTTTGGTTAAGTCGTGTGAAACGCGAAATGTGCATTCAAGAATTCAAGCAGTTGCGCTTTACGGGATTTTTAGTGCTTTATGTTTATTTCTTTGTTGGCTCGTCGGGTCTGTGTAATCGCAACTTATGTCGAACTGTTTTATAAGTTTGATTGTTTAAATTAGATGCAATGTGATGAACAAATTATAACGGTGATTGAAGTTTTTGGAAGTTTTACATATAACTTAGGAAAAGGATTAGCGTGTTTCGCAGCCCGCGTGACTTAATGAATTTCAAGTCTTTTTGGTTGTAAGCTATGCGGTTTACGATGTGCACTAAGGAACAAAGTGGAAAAACTCAAAGAAAACTTTATTTCCTAAAGTTATTTTTTTTAAGTTAAAAGTAAATCTCCTATTTATTTCTAAAGGGTCCCCATTTATTAAAATAAATGGGAGGTGTTTTACAGCACAACAATTGGCGATTCACTTGGGAGAAATAGCTATCTCTGACTAAATTTTTTGAAATTTATAAAATTTATTTGAAATAAAAATAGTTGCAGGAATGAATTTCAAACAAATAATATCTTACTAAGCAATGTAATTTCTTTTATTTATAATTCATAAGAATCCCTCTTTTAAAGATATAAGTATGAGAATCTATGTCAATATTTACTTAGTTCAAAAAGATAAAGCAGGTGCCTCTTACAAATCATATTTATAGATATTTATTCTTTTATCACATGTATAGCCTCTGTTCCAATAAGCAATTTAATATTTTGGCAGGGTTACCTTTTACCCAGCAATGATTCATTGTACCATCCAATGTTTCTTACAATTTCCAAAAATAAATTCTAATTTTTGAAACTTTTCTTTTTGTGTCATATTTTTATTTACTTAAAAGACATTGTCTTGGATTGGTGACCAAATGATGACAATTCCATTCACTAGTTGTAATTAAACTGATCAAGTTGGCTCTTGAAGAGACCCCTTGTCCTCTTGATATAATCTCAAGTCATTACCTTGTTTTGGTAGGTAGTATTGGTAATGTTACTTCAAATATTTCCCTATCAACATGGTAAACAAGCTCGTGATAAGACTTTTTATCTTTCAATTTTTTCTAGTTATAATCTTTTTTGGAATTTATTTCAAAAATTAATAAGTTTTCCCGGATGGGGTGAATCATTGGTCCTTTTGAGGATTATGGATGATAATGTTGAGTTTTAGCTTTATTTTCTGTAAAAGAGTTTTTACTATGTTAAATATTGTTTTCTTAACTGATAACAGAATAATCATGCTATATAAGGATGAGAGTTCATTAGAGAATAAATAATTTCAGTGAAATTGCATCTTTCAGTGAAAATAAAATCTATTTGTCTTTAAAATATTTGATTGTTTCCTTAACACTTCTTATTTCTATAAGCGATAAATAAAAAAGGATCATCCAAGATTTATTTTGAAAAGCCAAAAATGTATACTAAGTAACTTTTATTTTCCTAACAAAAAGAAAAAGGCACTATTATACAAGGAATAGAAGGGGTTACCTCCTATGAAAAGTATTTTTTCAAAATCTCCCCATTAACAGGCAAGGAATCTCTTTTTCCTGATAGATCTTGCAATAAGAATGTCGATGGGCCTATTTCTTCAATTATTTGAAATGGACATATCCAGATTTTTTGAAACGTCGTGTGTTTACCTTTTTCCTCATGCGCTTTGTCCCATTTCAATACTAGATCACCAATTTTAAAAAAATTGGAGTAACAGAATTTGAATCAAATGAGGCTTTTACTATCTGTTGATGATGTGCATGAGTATGTTTAGCTTTTTCTCTTTCTTCCTCTAGCTTAACAATTTGACATTGTCTAAGTTGTAAAGAAGAAGCATAAGATTCATCAATAAATTGTACTAAGGAAAGAGAGGGAATAACTATGTTGGTAGGAATTACAACTTCTTTTCCATAAACAAGATTGAAGGGAGAAGTGACAATAGAAGCTTTCTAAGTTATTCGATCTGCCCAAAGAGCAAAGAATAATGACTTGTGCCAATTTTGTTGGTTTTGATGAACAGTTCCTTTGATTATTCTAATCAAGTTCTTGTTTGTAGATTTTGCTAAACCATTTCCTTGCGAGTAATAATTCACAGAATATTTAATTTTAAAACCTCTTTTGATTTAAAATTCCATCTTAGCAGTTCCTGATAAGTAATATTCATTATCAAACATCAAAACAGTAGGTAAGCCAAACCTAGTTATGATATTTTGGTCGATGAAATCAATGATATTCTCAGAGACTGCTACCTTTAATGGAATTGCTTCCACCCATTTAGTAAAGTAATTTGTAGCTGTGAGAATATATATATGTTGTTTGGAAGAGTTAGGAACAATCTCACCAATTATATCTAATCCCCATTGTTCAAATGGTTGTTTGATATTGACTGGCTGTAATGGGAATGTTGGCTTCCTTTGTCTTCCAGATGCACTTTGACACACTTTTCATTTTCTTGCATATTCATGAGCATATTTGAAAATTGTAGGCCAATAGTAACTTGCATGCAGGATTTTGTGTGTTGTCGTATTTCCTCCAAAATTTCTTCGACCTGGTCCATCATGGAGTTCATGTAAGAGTTTCTTTTCTTTAGATTTTTCTAAGCATCTTAGTAGTACAAAAACATTTTTTTTCCTAAACAATACATCGTTTATTAATTCATATTTCTTGGCCTTTAATCTCAAAGCCAGTTTTGTTTTTTAACTGAGTTGATTTGGAGCATATCCATTCTTCAAATAAAATATGAGATCAACATATTGAGACTATGCATCATTGAGGCTTACCTCTAATATTTGCACATTGTTACCTAAATCTTCTTCTGATGATAGATGGGATGCTTGTGTAATCATTCTGAAAAAACCTTGACCTCTAACAATTTTAGAGGGTCTAATTTCTACATCATATTCTTGTAAAGCGGTGACCTATTTAGCCCTTTTCTTTCCTAATTCTCTTTGCATCAATAGTTTTCTCACTGCAGAGAATGGAACTATGATTTTGGTGTGATTTTTTAGGAGAAATGGCTTGAAATACTTTATAGCCTTAAAGACAGCAAATTCTTGCTTTTTGAAAGATGTGTAATTTAGTTCTGCACCTTGCAAATTGGAACTGAAAAATGATATTGGTGCTTCAATTTGTTGGTCATTAAGTTGTGTTGAAACAACAACGTATGATGCATATGATGAAAAAGTATATAAAGTAAAAGGATTAAGAAAATTGGGGGTAGTAAGGAATGGATCATTGACAATGGATTGTTTAATAAAATCAAATGCTTCTCTTTCATTATGTCCCCATTTAAAGACAAAAATTTTCTTAATCATGTTCTGTAATGGTAAAACTATTTGTGAAAATTCAAGGACAAACCTTTTAACAAAATTAATTTTCCCAAGGAATGACTGCATAGCTTTCTTGTTATGAGGGAAAGGAATTCTTTTAATTTTGTCAATTCTTTCAGGATCAATATAGATTCCTCTTTTTGACACAATGAATCCTAAAATTTTTCCTTCATCTAATGCAAAAAATGATTTAATTGGGTTTAAGGAGATGCCATACCTTTTGCATCGCTCGAAGACTTGATTTAGGTCATTCACATGATTGGTTAATTGTTTAGAAAAGTCTGTAATGTCATCTAAATAAATAACCACTATTTTATTTATGAGCCCCCTAAAAGCTATGTCCATAGCTCTCTGAAAAGTGGAACCTGCATTAATTAATCCAAATGGCATCTTTTGATAGGCGTAAGTTCCCCACTTAGTCCTGAACATAGTTTTCAATATGTCATCTAGATGTATGAGAATTTGGTTATATCCCGAGAATCCATCTAGAAAGGACATGAGTTCAGAACCAGCTACTGCCTGCAGCACTTGTTCCATGGTTGGTAATGGAAATTTGTCCTTCTGACAAACTTTGTTTAAATTCATAAAATCAATGCAAATTCTAATATCGCCATTCTTATTCCTGATAGGTACCAAATTTGATACCCATTTAGAATGCCTAACTGGAAAGATGATTTTTTCCTTGAGGAGTTTGTTTAGTTCTATTTTGATTTGATTTTCCAAATTTGGATGAATCTTCCTTAATTTCTGTTGTATAGGTTTTTCTTCTGAGGTCATAGGAAATTTTTTTGGAATCATAGAAGTGTCATATGTTTTAAGATCAATGTAATCCCAAGCAAAGACACATTTATACATTCTAAACAATTTGATAAATGATAATATTTCTTCAGAAGATAGACCAAGATCTAGATTGACATTTTGAGGTTTTTCGTCAACTCCTAGATTTACTAACTCAAATCTTAAGGTAGAGCTTTGTGTTTTTGTGTTAGTAACTCTTTTAAACCTATCTTTCAGATCTGTTAGCCACCTATGAAATTTGTTATACCAAAAGGTGGCTAAAACTGTTTGGAGCCTTCAAGGAACAAATTTTGTTACAAAAAGTGTTGGCTATTGAAGACTCTTGAAGGCCTCATGCCTCTGACCAAATCTTCACTGCTGTTCCTATCTTAAAAACTCTAAAATCCTGCTGATTCCTACGAAAGAATACTGTTGCAAGCACCCTTGTCCTTTTCCCCCTTCTTCCGGACTAACCTCATCTTTTCCTTTTCTTTTTCCATAAAATCCTTCATTTTCATGTTCTTCCCCTTTTCCCTTCATCAAAACCCCCTTGATAAGGTTCAAGACTCTTTCTTATCCTTATCGAAGCCCCCAAATTCCTTTGAAGACCATTGAAAATCTATCAAAATCATATTTTTTATATACTATAGACTTAAGCCGCTTGGGCTAAGTCCTTAAACCCTACCCTCCATATGCCCAGATGCCAGAACCAAGCGTCAGCCCTCCAAGTGCTTATCGTGTCGCCCGGTCACGATTAGCCCCTCCTCTAAAAAACCCCGGTCATATTATCTTCCATGCACCCAAAGGCCCCGCAGTTGGGTTCCAAGCCGCAGTGTAAATTAATACTTCAAACCTTTCATTTATATAAATTTGACGTTTTTATTATGTCTTGAGGTTTTACGCCGGTCCGATTTTCTAGTCAATCTCCGTCGTCGATCTGATCTGTGGATCGACAGCACGCAATCCATCACTCGGTGGTCCCCGCCATCTACTCACTGTTGCAAAACCAAGCGGTATCCATCGCACCGCTTTTAAGAGCGGGGCAGTATTTTTTATTTTGTAGCGATTCCATACACCTGTTGACGCGTGGCCTGTGCATTGTTCACGAAACCATCGTTCATCGTGCATTAAAGTTCGAATGTGGAGTGGGCGTGATATTGATGCACGTCGTCCGATTAAGGCCGCTCATCGGGCGATAATCGCTCACCAAAGAAGCCTGACAATTAACCAGGGTGCGGCGCGGTGTTTAACAGATCTCTGCCATTGATCTGATCTACAGATCGACGACCCATATTTCATCGCTCGTTCCCCATGTCCACAACAGTGCCGGTGGTCCCAGCACCACATCATCATCCACATGGCAAATTTCTATTGGGGTGGGTCTCCGTGTTTTCTTGTCCAGTCAGCAAATCTGGACCCGGGAACTTTACTCAGCATGGTTTAATTAAATTTTGAAGTCTGGGCATGTTTTTAAGGTTTATTGGCGCCTATTTTTCCACCGTTGATCGTGTGGGCTGATCTCATCCGACAGCCCACGATCATCTCAAACCCCACACACCATTTTTAACCTATTTTCTCTATTTTTTCCAAATAAAGTGACCCTGTCACGTTATTTTTCGCCTCCGCTCCCGACCGTCGATCTCTGCGCGATCGACGACTTTGATTTAAACTATTCTTCTGTCTTCTCTTTGACTTCTCTTAGTCAATCTTGACTATTGGATGATGCCATCCATCGACCATGCTCCCTCCACGTGCCTTCTGAAGCAACGAACCTATACATGCAAGATTTTATAATAGTTTTTGTATTTTGCAGGGTTTAAATGGTTTTTCCGCCATGACTGAAGAAATTTCAAAGGCAGAGGGTGATGATCCTCCTGCCTTCGATTCACCAAAGAAAATCATTCGCAGGGTTTAAAATTCACGTTTCATCAGTGATTCATGAGGCATTGATGCCATATCACCCCTGCGCAGCCCTGCACATCAACAAAAAACACAGTAAATCAAGTACAGTCAGAGAGTATCAGTATCAAAGACAAAAATGTACTAGGACAGAAGATTGAAGACAGATTTGCGGGGATCACGGCTAAGAATGATTATCAAAATCCTAATCCCCAATTAAAACACAGTTTGAAGAAAATATTAAGTGTTTTATCAACAGAAAGCCTCCACTGCCACATTTGAGGCAAATTGATTCCTCCCAACTACCGGAATGCCACCTGTGCCTCAAAGTATTCAATCAGAGGCCGAAGTTATTGATCAAGACCAAATATCTGCCTCACAACGCAGCCAAAGGATAAATTCTACAGACAAACTAATGACAAAATATCAGCAGAGTAACCTCGACATCACACAGAGCCTCAAAGGTCAAAAAAGCTCCCACCGAGCTTAAATCTTTATGTAAATCATTTAGTACAGAAGACACCTATGTAAGCTTCTTCATTGAGCCCCTCAAAGTCCGAGAAGCCATTTAAGTCTGTATTATTTAGTTTTTGAGATCTTTTATCAAACCTCACCTCCTCATTCTTCTATATATACTTCTGCAAAAGATGAGTGAGGGGTTGGTTGTAGAACATTGAAATGTAATTGAGCTTGAGACTTCTATTTGTAAATAGTGTTCACTGGCCCTTGAAGCTCTGCTGGTGATAGATAGGTTAGGCTAAGATGTGTAGATGGTTGCTAAACTAAATCATTGGACTTAAAGCTGTAACTGGTTTGGAGCATCAATACAAGCTGATTTATGGGATCCTTGTCTATGTTGACGGTGATGTTTTTCTCATTGTAACTTGTCATTTTGTTTCTGTTTTCACTGTGTTTCATATTCTCTTATAAATAACAACATGCATAGAGTTAGGACCTACTATATATCAGTACCCTTCTCTGACTGAAAATCTTTATCTGAATGTTTTCTTCCAATCTGTGTTATTTGGGAATGATTTAATTCAGTTTAGGCATAGTAATGCTGGTGTTCCCTCGTCTTATTGCCTTAGCTGAATATTATTCTTGAAATTTATGTTCATTACTAGTTAAGTAGAGATGAACTATGGAAGATATGGTGTGCCCTGGTCCTAGTTTTATCCCCAAAGGCTGCCTGGATGTTTCCCTTGGAATGTGTTAAAATCTGGCTAGTTTAGAAGTACTTACCAGATCTTAGGCCATTCTGTGTCATCTTTGTGTTTGTCTTGAAAGTAACCAAGTAAAGCAGAGCTAGGAGAGGATTTGTGGTGAGCCCGACCCACTAGTTTTTACTCCAACAGTTTCCTTCAAGTTTGCCTTTGTTTTAAAATGTTTTCTATTGAAAGTGTATCAAAGGCTAGCTAGTTTAAAATTACTTACCATATCCTAGTTTTCTTTTATATTCTTCTTAAGTGTTTGTCAAAAGTTGGCTAGTTTAAAAGTACTTACCAGATCCTGTGCTGCTCTTTGTTCTGCATATGTTTAATTTTCCTTCTTGTTGTATCATTTCATTCCATAAATCAATCTTCAAAGAGATCCTTAGACATAGATGACTTGCCCCATGGACCACTCTTGCCTCTTGTTGTTCCAATTAAACCCTATTATGACTCCATAGCCCAATGGACTAAAACCTGCAATTATATATCTTCCTGGCCACAACTTGTTCTATCTGCTTGCAACTTCTCACCTTTGAAACTCTTACATTTAGAACTTTCCACCTCAAACATTAATCATGATAAACCATTCATACACAAGACAAACACTAGGACTTCATAACTAGCCTAATATCATTACCCCAAACTTCAAAGACAAATCCATATTTGCACTTATTGGAGAGATCCCTCTCCGGATTCAGGAGGGTTAGATCCTAGAATTCCAAAGTGGTTGAAAAGATGTTTCTCCTTGTGACCGGACTTTTTCCGATCTTGCTGATTACAGGGAGCTAACATTTCTGGCGACTCCGCTAGGGAAAAAACCCAGAATAATTTTCATTTTAGGGTAACCATAGGACATCAGAGATCACTTTAGGTTCCCTTAAAAAGTTCATAAAACTTGTGAGTGAAAAGCAGCCTTTTCAAGCCCTATCGAGGAATGGTAATAATGATGGGACTTGTTTGAATCAGTGACAAACTAGGTAAACCCTAGGATTCTCTTAAGACTTTATCTAACCTTGAAAAATCAGCTGGCTTAGCCATAAGAGTACACTGTCTTTGTCTCATAACCGTAGCTAAGTTTTGAAATAGAGTTAGCATATTCTTAGAAACCACGCGATTGAAAAATAACTCAGAAAACACCAAAAATATTTCATATTGGTATCCAATAAACATGGTGGTGGACAATAAAACCTTTTACCTCCTTAGGAGCTAAAAACTTCCACTTGGCGACTCCACAATCCTCAACAAACCTTAAGACTCCACTGGGAAGAACCCTTATTATTATAATATCATTCAAACTCAGTTAGAGGACTGTAGGATTTAAAATTGTAAAATAGACTAGTTAACCTCTTAAATATTGTCATATCTGGTTGAAATTTTCTTGTTTATTTGGGTCTGAAAAACACAGCATAGTGGCTTCTAGAAATATTCATACTAGAGCCTACCTAGACCCTGATCCACTTGAAATAATAGGTAACCCATAAATTATCCTTAGGAAGTCTCCTAAGAATAAATTATCAACGATTTTCAGATCACCCTTAAGAGCTAATTCAGTCCCTGAAAATCTTTCAGCTTTACAAAAATTACAATTTGACTTGGTAAATCCCTTTAGAACTAGGTCTCTTGGTGATTTAGAACAGTTATATTCTGATTCTTCACTTTCATCACCTGAAACAAGTGAACATCCTGGTAGCAGAGAAACAACACCTCCTGATTTACATTTCCTTCACAACCTAGGTGTCTCTCATCCAAGATCAGCTCAGCAGTCTATTCCTGGTCCATCCATTTCTACTCATCCTACATCCACTGTCCAAACCACTCCACTTCAGTCCACTTTCCCTTTCGTTAATCCACTTCTTGTGAACCCACCCCCACCACATATCATGGTGGCATGGTATGCTCCCTTATTCCTTCCTCTTCCATTAGTCAATATTCCACATGACTATCAGTCCAAAATTCCATTGTATGATGCTATCAATGCTACAACGGAATCACAACGTGTGGATAAGATGAATGACTACTTTGACAGGAATGAAATTGATGATGATTCTGTCAAGCTTAGACTATTTTCTTAGAGCTTAGGGGGAGAAGCAAGAAAATGGTTCAAAGGCTTAACCCCCCATAGTATTAATGATCTCAAAGCCTTCCATCAAACATTCTTAAACAAATGGGAAGTAAATAAAAAACCTCTTCAAGTCCTTTTTGATTACAAAAATCTCCATAGAAATGCGGGGGAATGTGTACAGGCTTATTGTACCATATTCAATAGTGTATATCTGCCCTCCTCTTCCATAAACCTCCCATAGGGCTAGAACCTTATTAATTATCCTGAAGGGTTTGACCCTGAGATGGCGTATCAGCTGAGAGAGAGATATTTTGCAACTCTTAAAGAGATGCAAAAGGGTGCTCTTTTTGTGGAAGTCAACTTAATGGAGAAGAGAGCAAGAATAAAAAACAAGAAGAGAGTTTATTTTAGAGAGGAAAACACACCTTCTACTTCAAACTCAAAGATGGAGAAAATGATGGAAGAAATGATGAAAGAGATGAGCATAATTAAGAGAGCACAAGCTAGCCAAAATCAAAATGCTCCTCAAAATAGAAACCAGAACCAGAATCAAAATTTTAGAAGGAACCAACCTCCAAACAGACCTAGGGAATATGATCAACAGATCACTCCTCCCTTTCATCAAAACTATGTAAGTGAGGTTGAGGAAGCAGATGAAATAACAGAGGATGATGATATAAACATGTTGGGAGTAGATAATGATGACATTGAGGTGCATTATGATAGAAAACAATGTCTATACACACCTTATGATGACAGAAGAAATGATGATGAAAATTATCATCAAGACATGGAAAATGTCATCATAGAATCTCAAAAAGAATATGACCTTAGAAGCAAAACTAGTCAAAAAACTCCCAACACTAAAACCTCTGACAAGCCTTCACAAAGCAGCACTACAACCAAGCCTAAAATGGTCAACCAAAAGGAAAAAACAGTGGCTGTAAATTCTAATAATGGTAAAGAGAAGGGCACTCAAAACGATGAAAAACAGAGTGCAAACATTAGTAGTACTAACATCTCAGCTAGTACTCCTGTTAAAACAATTTTGTCAAAAATAAATAAAACAAATCAGCAAGTTGACTTTGTTGATAGAGTGACAACTAATAAGGCTGAAACAAGTACCTTAAAGAATCAAATTCCTTTCAGCCTAGAGCAAGAAGTTTCGAAGATCAAAATCTCTATTCCCCTGACAGAGTTAGCTGCCCAACATGTATACAAGACCCAAATTTTGAAGGCTTTAAACATTGAAGAGAATGAGGACACTGTCAATCTTAATGATGACCAACCAGAGCTTATCTTTGGTCCAAATATTGAAGGTATGTATCAAGAGGGACCTGTGCCTCCCTTTTATGTGATTTTAAACGTTCATGACATGATTTTGCACAACGCTATGCATGATTCCAGGGCTTCTCATAATTTAATGCCAAAAGCTGTAATGGAGAGCCTTGGTTTAGAAATCACAAGACCTTACAAATATCTTTACTCCTTTGACTCAAGCAGAGTAAAATGTTTAGGATTAATTAAAGATCTCTGTGTTAACTTAGCCCAGATTCCAGCCAAATGCCTATTCATGGACATTGTTGTGGCTAATGTTCCCCCCAAATATGGAATGTTGTTATCAAGATCGTGGGGGGCTAAGTTACAGGGGACTATGCAAATGGACATGACCTATGCGACTATCCCTATTTTCAATTAGAATAGAAGACTTTATAGGGAGTCTCATATGCAATACACAGTTACAAGTCAAGACAGACCACAAAAATCTCCTCTGTACTCTGTAAATACATGCCTTGATTCTTTTATTATGTGTAACAGTGAAACATTTAGTGAAAAATTCACTTCAATAGGATTAATGGCTGATAGGGAAGAAGAGGAACATAACGCAGAAGTGTCCGAACAGTTGGCTGAACCTATCAATATCATCAAACCAAACAGAGGTCTTCATCTCCAAGTTGTGAGTCCATTACTCTTAAACCTTGATAGTCAAGAAAACAATCCTCAACCCAATGAAAAACATGAGCAGTTGAAACAAATGCAACTAAATGTTGACATTCCACAATAATCAAGAAGCACGTTAGTTGAAGAGGACAACCACCAAACAGATGAAATTGAGAATAGTCCTCTGTGGAGTATGTATTTTGATGGATCCTACACTAGAACTAACGTTGGTGCAGGTGTTTGGATTTTCAACACTGAAAATAACCACACAGACTGCATTTCCTGCAAATTAAACTTTCAATGTTCCAATAACATAGCGGAGTATGAATCCCTTCTCTTAGGCTTACATCTATTGAAAAAGTTAGGAGCCAGAAAAATCAATGTGTATGGGGAGTCAGAGTTAGTCATTAGGAAAGTTAATGGGGAGTATAATGCAAATAATCATAGACTTAGGGCCTACCGAAAAGATGTCATGGACCTTTTAAAAACATTCGAGCAGTCCAAACTGATTTTTTTCCAAAGAAAAAGAAATATTGTTGCGCACAATTTAGCCTTTGCAGCTAGAACATGGTTAATGCCATATATCACTAAAGATTGCATAACTCAGGTGAAATTTAGACCAGCCGTGCCTGATAATAAAAAGTATTGGTAGGTGTTTGATGGAGACAAACAAATAGAAGACTTCATACAATTCAGAAATGAATTCGAACTACACAGTTCGGACTCACACTATGATACAAACTGTAGTGAAGAAAATTTTCTTGGTGAAGAAGAGCCCTCTCCTGAGCTTGTCAATATTAATGTTCTGACTAGCGAACTAAAAAATAAAACAGAATTGAATGCAGAGTTAGAAAGAGAGGATTTTGAAACTCTGCATCCTAAAGACAAAAGTTTGCCAAGCAGTCTAGCACCCTTGGAAGAGTTGTTTGATTTTAACGATGTGGAAAATAAACCAAGACTGGAGCCTGTAGAGACTGAAGTGGAAGAGTGCAATATAGGTAGTGAACTTAAACCAAAAATGATTAAACTGTCTAAAACTTTGCCAGCTCACATTAAACTCAAATACATAGAGTTGTTTAAAGAGTTTTCTGATGTTTTTGCATGGAGTTACCAAGATCTTAAATCCTATGACACGGAAATAATACAGCACAAAATCCCCCTCAAAGAAAACCAAAAACCATTCAGATAGAAACTGCGCAGAATAAACCATGTTCAGTTACCTTTGGTCCAGAAGGAGATCATGAAAATGTACGAGGTTGGTATTATTGTCCCTATTAGATATTCTGAATGGGTGTCTAATCTGGTTTCAGTTAGGAAGAAAACTGGAGAAATCAGGCTTTGTATAGAATTTAGAGACTTAAACAAAGCTTCATTAAAGGAAAAATACCATTTACCTAAGATGGATCATATCTTACAAAGGGTGGTAGGGTCTAGAATAATTTCTTTGCTTGATGGCTATTCAGGGTACAATCAGATCCTAGTCCACCTTGCTGATCAATTAAAGACAGCCTTTACTACACCATGGGGCACTTTCATGTATGTGAAAATGCCCTTTGTTCTAATGAATGTTGGAGTAAATTTTCAAAGAGCCATGGACATTGCATTCTCAGAGGAACTGGGCTTCTTCATCATTATATACCTTGATGATGTCACTGTGTTTTAAAAAACAGATGAAGAGCACTTAGAACATTTAAGAAATTTTTTTGAGAAATGTAGAAAGTTTGGAATATCTTTAAACCCCAGGAAGACACTTTTTGGTCTCCAAGAAGGTAAAATTCTTGGGCACATTATTTCTGAGGAGGGTATAAAGATAGATCCCAAGAGAATTGAGGCCCTTTTGCAAATCTCTCATCCTCGGAACATCAAAGAGTTGCAATCTTTCATTGGAAAGATTAAATTTTTAAGAAGGTTCATCCCCAACTTGGCTGAGCTCAGAAATATTACCAACATTTTGAAGAAGGAGCAAGGGGTTAAATGGACCTTGGAAGAAAAGAAGTCTTTTGAGCTGGTGAAAAAAGCATTAACCAAAACATTGATTCATATGAGTCCTGATTTTTCAAAATATTTTTACATTTTTTCATTTGCATCAGAACATACCATAAATGTTGTCCTTTTACAGAAAAATATACAAGGACAAGAGCAGCCTATTGCATTCTTTATTAATGCATCAAGGGATGCCCCTCTAAAGTATAACATTATGGAGAAGAAAGCTTTTGCTTTGGTCAAATCTTTGAAAGACTTCAAGGTATACATCCTTCACTCACACATCATTTCCTTTGTCCCAAACTCATTTGTTAAAGACATTCTAACACAGGACCCAGATGGTAAGAGAGGTAAGTGGATTGTTGTTATTCTTGAATATGATTTAGAGATAAAACCCACTAAACTCATCAAAGGCCAAGGTCTAGCTAGATTAATGGTTGAATCAAATTTTGAAAATTTCTTGATATTAATATGATTGATGCTTTGAATGACCAAGAAGATTTCTCAACTCCCATTATTGAAGACCATTTTATGAATTCTCCTTGGTATGTTGACATTATTTATGTTTTTCTTAATCTAAATACACCTCCTGGTTTGACAAAGACAAAGGAAACATTCCTAAAGTTAAAAGTTGTAAACTATTGCATTATAGATAAATGTCTTTATTGGAAAAATGCAAGTGGTCTATTGCTTAAATGTTTTCTTGAGTTTGATGCAGAGAAGGTTAAGCACCAGTTCCATGAAGGAGAGTGTGGAGGTCATTTGTATTGGAAGACAACGGCCAACAAAATTTTGAGGGCTGGTTTCTATTTTCCTACTCTTTTCCATGATGTGCACAAGATGATCATAGCTTGTCATAAATGTCAAATTTTCAAAGGCAAAAGAAAACTGCTACCCCTACCTCTGCATCCAATCACTGTTGAAGCCCCATTTTAACAGTGGGGACTTGACTTCATAGGAGAAATCCATCCACCATATTCTTCCCAACATAGGTGGATTCTCACTGCCACAGACTATTTCACTAAGTGGATAGAAGCCATACCTTGTAGACAAGCCAATGATTCAGTTATATAAAATTCATGGAGACTAACATTCTCTCCAGATTTGGTTGCCCTACAAATATCATCACTGATAATGTAGCAGCGTTTGGATCAAAGAGGATGGTTGAGTTCTGTCACAAATATCAGATAACACTGGGGCATTCCACAACCTATTACCCTCAAGGTAATGGACTTGCAGAATCCTCAAACAAAAGTTTAGTGAACATAATCAAGAAACTATTGGAGGACAATAAAAAGTCTTGGCACACAAAGCTATTTCATGCACTTTGGGCTGACATATTGAATTTTAAGAAATCTATTGGCATGTCACCCTTCCAGCTTGTATATGGTACTGATGCAATTTTTCCAAACAGTCTTGGGGTACCTGTGATGAAGTTGATTCAAGAGTTGCAAACTGAAGAAAATGACGTGATCAGAAGAATAAATCACACCATTCATCTTCAGCAAACCAGAGAGGAAGTCTATAACAAAGCATTACAGAAACAGAACAACATTAAAAATCTTTTTGACAGAAGAACAAAGGCCTGCAATTTCAAAATTGGGGACAAAGTTTTAAAGTGGGACTCAAGAAGGGAAAACAAGGGCAAGCATGGAAAATTTGACCACTTATGGCTTGGCCCTTACTCTATTCATTCAGCTGCTGGAAACAATGCATTTTTCTTGCAAGAGTTGAATGGAGCAGAATTGTTTGGGGGTCCTGTCAATGGCAGGATGCTTAAACATTACTTCTCCTGAACCATGCTATGTTTTAAAGCCTTTTTATCTTTTTCTCATTATAAATATCTCATCCACCACTACATTCAAAGTTATAAAAAATAAAAAATACAAAAAAAAAAGAGAGGGTAGATTATGAAAACAAGAAAGGTATAGCCCCATACCAAAAAAGAGAAACAAATTCTGAAAGTGTGCAAGCTTAAATGCCACTACTGAAAACACACTTCTAATTAGTCAAAAAGCCTAATCTTGACTAATTAGTTTTAAAATTTTATGCTGATAGGATAGTGAATTCGATTTGCCAAACTATTTAATATTGGCTTATCAGTAGATAGATTAGGATACAAATTAAAGGTTCAAACATGCACAAAATCTGAACCTAAGGTTTCAAAGAGAGAATGACTCAAATCTATTTCAAATTCTGAGTCAAAAGATGTAAAAAATCTGGTTCTAAATTTCTCAAAATCTGAACCAGTTGACGAAGGAAAGATAGCTCAAAATAAAAGTCAGAACAGAGTTATACAAAAGAGGAAGGAAATGCTTTCAAATTTCATATCTCAGGCCTTCCAATTTTTTTTTTTTAATTTTCTGCAAAATAAATGTCTATGTGCAGCTTGTTTTTATGCCATATATCACAGCAAGTCAAACAGCTTAATCTTGACTTGACTATTTTTAAATTTCTGTTGTAGAAATTAGAGAATAAAGTCTGTTGGACAGTTTAATCCCAACAGACAGTAGATTAGGTAGAAAATTATATGGGCTCAACTGTTTAATCTGAGTCCATGAAGAAATAAGGAATAGAAATAGATTAGATTTCCTGCTTTCAAAAGAATAAAATGTTTTGAAAGGAGTTTTCCAATCCAAGTGCACTCTAATGGAGAAAAAATGTTAGATTAGTAGGATTGGGTAGGTAGAAAGTTGTATTGATGAAAATCCATTGTATTTATGGTTGCTAACATGTTTTCAAAGCAAGGTCATCCCAGCAAAGGAAGGGAAGCCCAATGGATGAGGCACAGGTCAGCATCCCAGAGAGTGCAAGTCTGAAGTTCTTGATGCCTTCGAGAAGGCACCATCCCCAAGTGGAGCCACTATTAGCCACCTGTGAAATTTGTTATACCAAAAGGTGGCTAAAACTGTTTGGAGCCTTCAAGGAACAAATTTTGTTTCAAAAAGTGTTGACTCTCGAAGACTCTTGAAGGCCTCATGCCTCTGACCAAATCTTCACTGCTGTTCCTGTCTTAAAAAATCTGAAATCCTATTGATTCCTAAGAAAGAATACTGCTGCAAGCACCCTTGTCCTTTTCCCCTTTCTTCCAGACTAACCTCATCTTTGCCTTTTCTTTTTCCATAAAATCCTTCATTTTCATGTTCTTCCCCTTTTCCCTTCATCAAAACCCCCTTGATAAGGTTCAAGACTCTTTCTTATCCTTATCGAAGCCCCCAAATTCCTTTGAAGACCATTGAAAATCTATCAAAATCATATTTTTTATATACTATAGACTGAAGCCGCTTGGGCTAAGTCCTTAAATCCTACCCTCCATACACCTAGACACCAGAACCGAGCACCCGCCCTCCAAGCACTTATCGTTTCGCCTGATCGTGATTAGCCCCTCCTCTAAAAAACCCCGGTCATATTAACTTCCATGCGCCCAAAGGCCCCGCAGTCGGGCGCCAAGCCACAGTGTAAATTAATACTTCAAACCTTTCATTTATATAAATTTGACGTTTTTATTATGTCCTGAGGTTTTCCACCGGTCCGATTTTCTAGTCAATCTCCACCATCGATCTAATCTGCGGATCGACGATGCACAATCCATCACCTGGTGGTCCCCGTCATCCACTCACTGTTGCAAAACCAAGCGGTATCCATCGCACCTCTTTTGAGAGCGGGGCGGTATTTTTTTTTTTGCAGCGATTCCATACACCTGTTGACGCGTGGCCTGAGCATTATTCACGAAACCGTCGTTCATTGCACATTAAAGTTCGAACATGGAGTGGGCGCGATATTGATGTGCGCCGTCCGATATGAGGCCGCTCATCGGACAACGATCCCTCACCAAAGAATCCCGACAGTTAACCAGGGTGCGGCGCGGTGTTTAACAGATCTCTGTCGTCGATCTGATCTACAGATCGACGGCCTATATTTCATAACCCGGTTCCCTCATCCACAGCAGTGCCGGTGGTCCTAGCGCCACATCATCATCCACGCGGAAAATTTCTATTGGGGCGGGTCTCTGTGTTTTCTCGTTCAGTCAGCAAATCCGGACCCGGGAACTTTATTTAGCATGGTTTAATTAAATTTTGAAGTCTGGGCATGTTTTTAAGGTTTATTAGCGCCTGTTTTTCCACCGTTGATCATGTGAGCTGATCTCATCCGACGGCCCACGATCATCCCGAACCCCACACACCATTTTTAACCTATTTTCTCCATTTTTTTCAAATAAAGTGACCCTGTCACATTATTTTTCGCCTCCGCTCATGATCTTCGATCTCTGCGCGATCGATGCCTCTGATTTAAACTATTCTTCCTCCTTCTCTTTGAATTCTCTCGGTCAATCTCGACCATTGGATGATGCCATCCAACGACCATGCTCCCTCCACGTGCCTTCTGAAGCAGCGAACCTATACATGCAAGATTTTATAATAGTTTTTTGTATTTTGCAGGGTTTAAATGGTTTTTCCGCCTTGACTGAAGAAATTTCAAAGGCAGAGGGTGACAATCCTCCTGCCTTCGATTCACCAAAGAAAATCATTCACAGGGTTTAAAATTCACGTTTCATCGGTGATTCATGAGGCATTGATGCCATATCACCCCTACACAGCCCTGCACATTAGCAAAAAGCACAGTAAATCAAGCACAGTTAGAGAGTATCAGTATCAAAGACAAAAATGTACCAAGACAGAAGATTGAAGACAGATTTGCGGGGATCATGGCTAAGAATGATTATCAAAAGCCTAATCCCCAATTAAAACACATTTTGAAGAAAATCTTAAGTGTTTTATCAACAGAAAGCCTCCACCGCCACATCTGAGGCAAATTGATTCCTCCCAGCTACCGGAATGCCACCTGTGCCTCAAAGTATTCAATCAGAGGCCGAAGTTATTGATCAAGACCAAATACTTTCCTCACAACACAGCCAAAGGATAAATTCTGCAGACGAACTATTGACAAAATATCAGCAGAGTAACCTCGACATCACACAGAGCCTCAAAGGTCAAAAAAGCTCCCACCGAACTTAAATATTTATGTAAATCATTTAGTATAGAAGACACCTATGTAAGCTTCTTCATTGAGCCCCTCAAAGGCCGAGAAGCCATTTAAGTCTGTATTATTTAGTTTTTGAGATCTTTTATCAGACCTCACCTCCTCATTCTTCTATATATACTTCTGCAAAATATGAGTGAGGGGTTGGTTGTAGAACATTGAAATGTAATTGAGCTTGATACTTCTATCTATAAATAGTGTTCACTGGCCCTTGGAGCTCTGCTGGTGATAGATAGGTTAGGCTGAGATGTGTAGATGGTTTCTAATCTAATGCATTGGACTTAAAGCTGTAACTGGTTTGGAGCATCAATACAAGCTGATTTATGGGATCCTGGTCTATGTTGACGATGATGTTTTTCTCATTGTAAATTTTCATTTTGTTTATGTTTTCACTGTGTTTCATCTTCTCTTATAAAGAACAGTATGCATAGAGTTAGGACCTACTGTATATCAGTACCCTTCTCTAACTGAAAATCTTCATCTGAATTTTTTCTTCCAATCTGTGTTATTTGGGAATGATTTAATTCAATTTAGGCATATGAATTTTGGTGTTCCCTCGTCTTATTACCTTAGCTTAATATTGTTCTTGAAAGTTATGTTCAGTACTAGTTAAGTAGAGATGAACTATGGAAGATATGGTGTGCCCTGGTCCTAGTTTTATCCCCAAAGGCTGTTTGGATGTTTCCCTTGGAATTTGTTAAAAGCTGGCTAGTTTAGAAGTACTTACCAGATCTTAGGCCATTCTGTGTCATCTTTTTGTTTTTCTTGAAAGTAACCAAGTAAAGTAGAGCTAGGAGAGGATTTGTGGTGAGCCTGACCCACTAGTTTCTACTCCAACAGTTGCCTTCAAGTTTCCCTTTGTTTTAAAATGTTTTCTGTTGAAAGAGTATCAAAGGCTGGCTAGTTTAAAAGTACTTACCAGATCCTAGTTTGCTTTTATGTTCTTCTTAAGTGTTTTTCAAAGGCTGGCTAGTTTAAAAGTACTTACCAGATCCTGGGCTGCTCTTTGTTCCGCATCTGTTTAATTTTCCTTCTTGTTGTATCATTTCATTCCATAAATAAATATTCAAAGAGATCCTTAGACATACATGACTTGCCCCATGGACCACTCTTGCCTCTTGCTGTTCCAATTAAACCCTATTATGACTCCATAGCCTAATGGACTAAAACCTGCAATTATATATCTTCCTGGCCACAGCTTGTTCTATCTGCTTGCAACTTCTCTCCTTTGAAACTATTTACGTTTAGAACTTTCCACCTCAAACAGTAATCATGCTCAACCATCCAAAAACAAGACAAACCGTAGGCCTTCATAACTAGCCTAAAATCATTACCCCAAACTTCAAAGACAAATCCATCTTTGCACTTATTGGAGAGATACCTCTCCGGATTCAGGAGGGTTAGATCCTAGAATCCCAAAGTGGTTGAAATGATGTTGCTTCTGCAGTTTTAGTCTCACCAATCTGCTAAAATTACAAATTCCTAACAAGATCATATAGGTCTTCTAACTTGACAACAAATTTAGGAATGGGATTTTCGACTTTTTCTTTCTTAATTTGAATGTCATGTTCATTTTCATCCAAAATTTGACTATCATAAGATCCTTTAGATGTTAAAAAATCTATGATATCTGAATCATATTATTGAATACTCTCTAATTGGTAATATTATCAGGAGTAGATGGTCTAAAAATTAATTCAATAGAAAATATATCGGGACTAAACTCTTCAGATGGAATTTACTTTGATGCTACGTTAACCAGTAGATTTGCACTAGCATTCTGCATCCTAGGTACATAAGAAATATTAAAGGCTAAGAAATGAATGGTTAATTCTTGGAATAATGATTGGTAATGCTTTAAATGTCTAGAATTACAATGAATGGTATATCCTACCTATGTAACGATGATTTCTAAATCTCCTAAGACTTTCAGATATTTGATATTAATATCAATGGCTTTGTACAAACCTTGAACTAATGCTTCGTATTCAGCTACATTGTTTGTACAATTAAATTCTAATCTGTAGGCTAACATGGCCTTTTCTCCTTCTGGGTTTGTTAAAATACATCTAGCGCCTACACCATCTTCATATTTAGAATCATCAAAATAAAGAGTCCAAAATAAAGAATTAACTACTGTTCTATGTACAAAATTTATACATTTTGAACTATCTAGGTGGGAAAAATTCTCAATCTGAGAAACAACTGCATTATCAAAGAAAGGTGATGGTTGAGCATTGAAATTTCCCAAAAAAAACCCTCTTGAGTAGTTTCCAATAATATTATTATTGAATGCTACTAGCTTATTTACTCCTTCAAGATCAGCGACTGTATGCTTCATGAAATTTTTACGATCTACCCGAATTTGATTTGGATTTCCATTATATGGTAGCCACATATGCGACCAGTCTGTTGAAAAATAACCATGAAGTTTTTCAGACCAGTCTCGACTTAAAACTAAGCAGTAGAATTCAGGAATCTCAGCCACCAGTATATCAATTATTTCAGTAACCTTAGGATTTGATGACAATCTGATGGAAACAGAAGTTATTTCTCCTACAACCTCTACTCTAGTTCTATCAAGTTGTACTATATGAATAGGGGAACTCTGAGGAGTTATGTTCAACTTAGCACAGACTGATTTTGGCATTATATTAGAGGAAGCCCCTGAGTCTATTAAACAATTATGGACGTTTTTATTATATATCTCATAGGTTAAGAGAAATGGAGGAGTATGAGAGATGGATCGACCACCTATCATAATCAAGTCGGTAGCATATATTTTAGTTGAAGGAGAAGGTAGCTTACCCATTTCATTAGCAGCTTGTACTATTACTGGAGCAGGTAAGTTTGAAGCAGGAACCACATTTAAGTCTCTAAGTAAGATTTTATGTTGTTGTTTCAATTTAGTAAGCTCGTGAATTGAAATGTTGGCCTTGGTTTTCTTCATATCTTCAACTACATTATAATCAATAGTGTCTGAGACTACCATTTTCTTAGATGCAGGTGGAGTATCTAAAGTTACGAGACTTGTTTGTGTAGCTTTTGAAGTATACTTTTTGCTTACTATTTTATCTTTAGCAGGAGTTGAAATATTTTTTTGTTGATTTGGCTGTGTTGCTTCAGTAGTATTTTTTCTCCTTATGCTCACAGGTATAACTTCATGTTGTTCTTCATTTGGTAGGATGAAATCCCACATCCCATTTAGTTCAACTTCTTCTTCTTCGTCATCTTCTTCTTCCTCTATTTTCTCTTCCTCTGTATCTTGATCAGATTCAACATTAGATATGATATTTGGAGGTTGAGTATTAGAGAACTGACCTTTCTTGAAGTTTCTGAAAGTCTTTTTTGAGCTTGGATTTTCAGCAACTTGTTTCTTGATACTTGCCATCTCATTTGTCATAATATTCAAAAAAATTTGAAGACCTTCTACGTCAAAAGGGTATGTTGGCATCTTCTTTTTAGAATCATCTTTGAAAGATACCTTCTTTGATTTTCCATCCTCTTGAGAATTCTTTTTCTCAACAGTTGTTATGTGTTTCTCTACAGATAGAGATTCCTTCATATTTTCTACGAGTGTCAGCAATTTTTCTCTATCAACAAAAATAGCTATATTGGATGGAAGAGATGAAATATACCACTCAATTTGAACGTCTACACTAGTAACTGCTGTAGAAGGAATTTTATTGAATAATTTATTAAATATTGAATTAAAATATTTTATCTTCTCACCTTTTTAGCTTTTAGATTTGACAAATCATTGATGAGTGTAGCAGTGGTCCTGTCATCCCAAAACTTAGCTAGAAATTATTCTTTGAACATATTCCAGGTAGTTATAGAGCGGGCAAGCAGTGAAAAATACCAGGATCTTGCGGATCCTTTTAGAGTATATGGAACTAATCTTACAATGCAATCCTCTTCAAATACTCCATTTAGATTGATGGCTAACATAAAATTGTGAATGTGTTCTTCTGCCAGAAGACCATCATCAAGATTAAATTTAGGTAACCATATTTCAGGTGATTTTGGTAGAGCATGAAGAGGAGTGTGCATATTTACAACCCCTGGATTGTTCCACGGATTTCCTGGCATTGTATTTTGAATAGGTTGGATGGGTGGAGTTTGAATTGAAGAAGAGGAAGGCCGAGTGCTAGGACTAGTTGAAGGGATAGTAGTTTGAGTACTGGAACTAGTCAAAGTAACACTGATTTTTGGAATGGAAGTTGTGGAAGTGAGCAGAGGTAATGGAGGTGAATGGGATAAGATCTAGCTGGCGAATGACTCTGATTGAGTCCTCTTTAGTCTCTTTTGAGTACTATCATTTGGAAATTCAAAAGGAAGAATTCCTAACTTTCGACTTTATGATCGAGTTAATATTCTTCGAGGTTGTAAAGAAGATGAAATATTGATATCTGATATTTGAGAAGATTCAATATTTTCAGCAGAAATATATACTTTCTCTAACTTTTCTATCAAATACTAAACTTCTGGGGAAGCTTGATGGGAATCAAGAGATAGTATGAGTTGAGTATCACAAGAAGAATTAGTAGAAGGATGATCAACATCATATTTTAAAGATGAGGATCTAAATAATTTTCTGGAAGTTGATGGGGATCTAGAGCGAGAGAGACTCTTAGATTGACCATTAGATTGCTCATATATTTTCGCCATTCACAAGTCCATCCTTCTATCACCATAATGTTGAGGCCTTGTAATTCCACTGTAGAAACATGGGGGAAAACCACCTAGTCCGGACCTTAAAGAAGCTCCTTTTCCATTTGGTGTAGTGGCTCCGACTGGGGATAATGGAACCAGTTTCCCAATAAGGATGATTTTGAGGGCGTTTTGATTATAGAACATGAAAATGGAGAATGATTTTAATCTATCATATGCATCTATCTAAACTACTTATTCTACTATATACCCGGGGTGTTTCTTCCTTTATGTGATCTAAAGAGATATCCTTCAACTATGAGTAATATAGATAATTTAATAGTTGAAAGAGATGAAACTTATGTAAGATGATTCTTCTAACAAATAGTTTGACTATAATAATTGTGAAAAATATATCGCATTCATATGTGTGATTATATATTAAATAAGAAATCACAGACAAATATTATAATAGAATTTCATGTAACATTCATCTATAATAATGTTCCAAATATATAATGCAATAAAAATATGATTGTCAATCTATAAAGAAAGACTTAAATCAAGTGAATAGAAGTACCATATGTATGAATTTATACTCATGTAAACTGATAGTAATTGATCTGATCCTCTTCACTTTCAAGAAATTTAAAGAGTACAGTAGTGCAACATCAGTTAAACAGCTTTAATTGTCAAAATATAACAGATGTGTTCCATTAATTCATCAAAGCATTCACAAACTTACAACAATGCATTCTTTGCAAATGTTTTTGACAAATTTCTAGACCCTTCTCTAAATGCATGAGAGGGGTTTAAATACTAAAATAAATATGTTCTAAAATGGATTATTACAAAAATATAGAGGAGGTTTCAAACAACCATCCTCGTAAGACTAACTTAAACTACAATCTAGGAAAATAAAGTAACAATATGATTTATGAATTCCACCCTTTCTTTTGGATTTGGTCACAAGTTGACAAATATCCAGCATGGGCTTGAGCTGAGCTGGCTGTGAAATCCTTGATCTGATCTGTCCCTTGAATACTGCGTTTCAGAGTATTGGTTGCAATATTCTTGTTGAATCTGTTAAACACTGCAAGATCTGGTATTGATGATAAGGTTTGACTAGAAAATTCTAATAATTTTCTTGATCAAACTTATTTACTTTTTTAATTATTTCATACTTTGTTTCTTCCTTTTTCTTCCATTGTGTTTCTAGTTGTTTGACTTCTAAGAACACTTCACACATGTACTCTTTTATAAGTTCTTCTTTCACCAGCTGTTCACATACATATTCAATAATTTCCTTTGATAATCTTGATGTTTTCGTTGCTGCTTTCTCGACCTGCTTTATTTGTTCTTCACAATCTTTGAATAGGATCTCCTTATGGACCTCATCTACCTGGGGTATATTAGATTTTTTTCTTGAGCCTGATGCTTGCCATTGAATGTGTTCATTGATTTTCTTCTCGAGCTTCTCACATTCAAGTTTTTGGATAGCTACTTGTTAGATCAGTATTTCATTTGAGCCACACTAAGAGTCAATAATAGAAGCTTGTTGGAAAAATACTTCATGTTGTTGCTTTAACTTAGCATTTACATCTAGTTCTTCTTTTATGAATTTCTCTAATTGTGGTTGGGTTTGTAATCTAGTCATTGTTGCTTCCAATTATGCTTTCTTCTCAATGATTTCTACTTGATGCTGCAATTTAAGCTTTTCAAAATACTTTTGAAATTGGGCCATCTTTGATTTCATTTGCTTGCTGGAGTTATATTTTTCTTGATTTAACAGTCTCTCTAGTTCTTGTATTATGTTTTCCTTCTTCTTCAACAAAATTTTAACCTCAGTAGCTTTAGCAATAGTGGCAGTAGCATATGCCCCTACATACTGTGATAATTTAGTTAAATGTTCAGTAGGATCAACTAAGGGATCCTTCCACAAAACATCAACAAATTCATTTGTGAGTTTTGAGACTATTTCATCAATTCTTCTCCTTTATTTTCTCTTGACTAAAGCCTTATGACTAGGACTATAGAAGATATACAGCGAAGGAATTCCTCAACTTGTAAAACTATTTGTTCTCTAGGGTAGGCCGGTATGATCTCTTGATCATGAGTTTCTAGAACTTGTTGTAGTGGATTAACAGTTTCCACTATCTTCTGGGAATGTTCAGGTGTCTGAAAACTAGTAACTTGATCAACATTGGGGTTGGTGTTGTCCATGTAAATCCCCTCTACAGACAGAGGCGATCCCTCTAGCCCTAGGGTGGGTCTAGAAACTGCAGGAACATACTAACATCTACCTTCCTAGATTGTAAATGAAATTCAGAGCAAAGAAGATGACCTAGCTTATTTTGATGCTATTTTTTCATCTTCCATTGAAGCTTCTTGATCTGTCTCTCTTCTCAAGCTCGATACATGCTGCTACCAATGTTTGATTACCTGTACAGATAGTCAAGACACCATGACAAGCGTAAAATCATGACAAAAATAAAACAATTAAAACCTATATAACTAATCAAGGAATGCTAAAAATCTCATTATAAATGTAAACAAGAGTGGAAGATAAACATTAGTTTGATTTTATTATGATAAATACAAGGGGAGTTTACAACCAAGCCTTGATATTGAGGCTCTCCTTCGTCAGGTCTGTATCCAAGCACGTTTGCGACACCCTCATACAGAAAGGTCTACGATATCACTATGCTCTTAAAAAACAAAAACAATCACACTCTACACTATTCTCCCGAAGCTATAATTGCTTCTCCTCTCTATCTAATTCTAACCAACCAGCTCCAACTCCCTAACTAAGGCATATAAGGTGAAAGAGGTCTCCTTATATAACAATGGAGGAGGAGGATATGGGCCCTCAAATAATGGGAAAATAGCTTATCCTTTGTAGTAGTTCCTATTTTATGGGAACAAGAAGCCCAAAGGGGAATTCCTCGGCCATATCCTCAAAACAAACTTCCAGCTCACCGCCTCGCGAAGCTTCTAGTCATGGAAAATTCATTTCTATTTTAAAAAACTTTCTAAAAGAGGTTCAGTGTGGGTCCGACATTGAGACATAGAGCTAATTGATGCAGTTCCCAATGTAAATCTCTACTATCGACGCGAGTCTAACACTAATACAAAGTGCCAACATTGTGTTGTGACCAGCAACAACCCCCCTTTTATTTAATATTAGTAATAATACTAAATAAATGAGGACCCTTAGTTAAAAATCCAAAAAAATCAATTAGGATTTGTTTGCCTTTTCAAATAAAACTTTCTATCATAAACCTATAGAAATCCCTTAGAAACAATATTAAGAAACACTTAAGTTTATGATAGATTATAATAAAATTGCTCTTTAAACAAGATAGCGCATCCATAACAAAATGGTATATATCTTTTATAAAACGCATTGGTCGCAGATCGCATAGCGCAGAAAACAGAAATGATTAATGAATATCTTTTGTGCTCTTTTCAATTATGCGCTTTTGCGATTTTGCGATATGCGCTTTTGCGATTTTGCGATATGCGCTTTTGCGATTTTGCGATATTGCACTTTTGCGATTTTGCGATATGCGCTTTTGCGCTATTTTCATAACTGCGATGACTTCATTTTGCGATATTGCGATATTGCGCAGCAAATCGCAGATCGCAATGTCGCATATTCATGTAAGCGCGCTATCCCAAGGAAATCTTCCCATATGTCAAATCCGTTATGCGCTTTAATGATTAAATTAAATGATTGGATTGATTATTAATGGTAAATGAGATTGTGTTTGAATTGAAAGTCGTTTCACAATTAAAATATTATATTTCATCCGCTTTCACATTTAAAACAGTCTCATCACCTTTCTTACGCTATTACTCTCATTTACTCGTAAAAACGCAGGCACGAAGGAGAAAACGTCTATACAAAGCTTCCACTAAACACTATGGGAAAGAAGGAGAAGAGCTCGAGTTCTGAAAACAAAGAAATGGCTTCGCTGTATGCAGACACCGCTTGTAATAAGGATGCCGGTATATCCACTTGGGAAGGAATGTATAATCTGCTAGAGGAAGAAAACCCTGTGGTGATAAAAGTTGTAGCTACAGCAGGTTCCCAGAATACGTCTGAAGCAACCCTTAGAGACTTGGCTTGCTCATTTCTGCATAGAATAGCAGCAAGGCCAAGGATTCTCCCATATACAGACATGGTGAGATGGGTGCTGGATAGCACCGATATTTCAGACAGACAATTCAAAACTCCATCTGAAGAGCTAATCGGGTCATTCACCATAGAAGATCTGAGATTAATGTATAAGTTGCCAGAACCTCAGGCGACTTACAACAAACAATTCATGGAAGATTTTGCCAAAGAACATGCAAATTTGGAAGAATGCACAAAGGAGTGGACCAAAAGAAGTGAACCATTGAAGAAAAACAAACAAGGTATGTACAGCACGGGTTCACTTACCTCTCCTTATTGTTTTACTGCTGCCATGTTATGCAGGCTTTTTTGAAAGCCTGACATAAATATGATCTTACCCGAATGGCTTCCTTTGTTGAATGTGGCTGTTAATTCTACAATTGCAGACTGGGCCAAAATCCTATCTGATAATTTGACCACTGCTATTTTTCACTACCGGTCTAAACGAAATGTTTCTCAGTGGGTTTATCCGCCTTTTTATTTATCTTCTTATGTCATGGACACCATCTGCTATGTCTCTAAATTCCCTGTGATGGGCTAGAAATGGACTATCCACGATCCTTTGCCCATTCATGTGTACCATAAAGAACTATGGGAGTCTAAGTTTATCCCCCATTTTTATCAAATTTGTCATGGAATAATGCTGCCATTGTACAGAACATTGTATAATAAGGATGCCCCAAGGTTATCCTCAGAAACAGAGGTTGATATTCTCCCCGTCGCGAGATGGTTTGGAGAAGAATTGTTCACTTATATCAGAGTTTTTGGAAGTTATGCTTCTCCCCATGTGTTACCCCTATATGTTCCAGATAGACTTGTAGCTTGGGAAATTGCTTATCAGACCTGTGGCCAGGGAGGTATAACAAAAGATTTAAAAGAGAAGAAAAAGGGCATTTGGCCACAATTTCCCGTAAAATGTGGAACATTTTCACTGTTTGATATTGGTCATGCATTCCAAGAGCTAGGCAACATTACATGCCTACAGCTGTTCAAATTTTCGAGAAGGTTATTTGACCCAAATGATATTGTCAAGAATTTTACCAATGCAATCAGAGTAAGGGAATTTTCAGGGGAACAGGATCTTTTTGATGATATGTTCCAAGCAAGAAATTCATTCAAAGAAGTTTTGAATTCAGCTCAAGTGCAGCTATCTTCAGAGGAATTTCAGGAATTCAAGCTTTACAGAGAAAGAATACTAATTCCTATTCCTTTGGATAATCTACGCTTAGAGCCCGCAAGGGAGCAAACTCCTAGTGTTAGTCTTAACAGCAGTTCAAGTACAGGTAAATCTAAATCAAAATATGACAGAGATTCTGAACATTCCAATAATTCTAATGAAAAGGAAGATAAAATGGAAGAATCCATTAAAGATTCTGCACAATCAAAAGAACTTACTCAACAACAAATTTTGACTTCTCAACAGACAAATCCTCCTCCAACCAATGTACAGCAACAGCCAGTCACCATTGAGTTAGACAAAGAATGGGAAACCTTTAATCAATTGATTAATGTAGAAGGACAGAATGTACAGACTCTTGTCCAGACAGCCAAAGTTTTGAACACAGGAACAAGCAACACAGTCACAGTGACAGAGCACATACCAATCACACCCTCCTCTAAAATTGTACTTAATGTAGAGGACATTCCTCCTCTAGATGTATTCTATAGCCCAAAATACAAAGCAGTAGTGAAGAGACAAAGGAAAAAGAGAAAATTAGAAAGTGCAATTGCTACTAAAGCAGAACAAGTAGATGTTTTGTGGAAAGATCCTACCACAGAACCTACTCATAATCTCACTAAGTTATCTCAAATAACAGGAGCTTATGCTTCTGCAACAATTGATAAAGCATTTGAGATACAACTTTTGTTGAATGAAAAAGAAGAACAGGTAAAAGCTCTGCAACAACAATTGCAACAGGTACAGGCCAATAAGGAAGCACAATTGAAACTTGAAGAGTTACAACAACAACTTCAAGAAATGCAAATAGGACATCAAAAAAGCCTGGCTGATAAAGACAAACAAATACAGATTATCCAAGATCAGCATAAAGATGATCCTAAGCTTCCAGAATTTATTTCAGAAACTATCTCTTTGAACAATCAACTACTGCAACAAGAGGAAGTTTTCTACCAAAAAATCTTGCAATGGAATTCTTTGTGCCAAGAGAGCGATAAAATCACAAATCATGTCGTAGATTTACGAAATGATTATGATTTGATTAATGAAAAGATCAATGATTATCTAGCATGGCAAAAGACAGAAGAAGGCAGAAAAGCTGGTGCACCCATCGTTAATGAAAACCATAAAGAAATATTGTTCAATAACTGGGATGCACAAATCAGAAGGGAAGAAAAGGCAGCAGAGGAGGCAGCTATAGCAGCAATCACTCTCACTGATTGTTTAAATGACAATTTACACAAAGATAATTTGATTCCTGAAACTGTTCCAGGATATCTCCCACAGGCAAATCAACTGCAAACAGAATGGAGGCAAAAGGCAGAAGAAAGAGCAAAATCCATCCAAGGGCTGACAAGATTGAATTGGGACTCATACTGGATGTACTTGGTAAAGCCACACAGTCAGCACAGTGCGCTCAATTGTATTATCAATGCTACAGAGAAGATTGCTCCTACGCTTGCCGACTCTGTCTTTTCAGGACAGTTGAATTCTGAAGTCGGTCAACCGCATCTTCTCAAAAATATGCTAGATGCCTGCAAGTTTAAAGATCAAGTTCATAGATAGATAGATTTAGTTTTAATTTCACTGTATTTTAGCCTAGGAAAAGGATTTTCATTGAACCGAATCCTTAATTTTTGTAATAAACTATTTTTAGATTTAGTTAAGTAGTATTTAAACCCTTCTCATGCATTTAGAGAAGGGTCCTGGATCTTAATATTTTTGGACTTGGAGATTGCATTTCTGTACTCCATTGTCTTATATATTTTTAAAAAAGGATCACATCTGGTGATTTTCATGCGGAATTATCTTTGAAGTGTTGCATTTCTGTACCTTGGAATTTGATTTTGCATCATAGTTATTGGATAGAGTATCAGATTGCATTTGAAAGTCCTCAAGATGAACAAGGTATTTTCTATCTGTTCACTGTTGATCTCTTTTGTCTTATGATATTCATTTTAAAATTGCTATCATTTATATGTATATTTGTTTTCACAACGCTTCCTTTTATATATCATTTCTGAGTATAATTGAAACGTTATTTTTCATAATTACATGTAGATGGTATACAATGATGAATGCAATATGCGAATACAACTTTGTTTAATTTCTTAAACAGAGTTATCTTTATTTGTTTTTGCACATTTCAATTTAAAATAATAATACATTTTCATGGTTATTGTTGAATTGGAACAATCTTAAGTTGTATTCAGATATAATTACCCGGGTTAGTGTTAGAATTTCTTTATCAGTATTTAGCTTAAATTAGATAGTTTTACTTCAGTTAATTTAGTCCCATTTCCACCCATCCAAACCAATCCATTTAGTTATAAGGAAACTGGTCCTTTAAATCCAGTCGAAGCCACCATACCAAACGGAAAAGGAGCTGTCTTAAGGTCCCGACCGGGTGGTTTTCCCCGATGTTTGAAGCAGAGATTTTCTAGGCTTCAACACATTGAAAAACAAGTTTTTATAAGGATCTTCCAGAAAATTTTTAAAGGGAGATGAATTGGCAGACAAAGTGTGGTTCAGGGGTATGTATTCCATGCTTGGAAAGTACATAAGGGTCACTGTATGGGTCCTCCAAGATCAAGGAACAGGGAGTACAGGGACAGTGACCATTTTTTGTGTAACAGATGCCCTGTAAAGTATGAAGTCCGAACATTAGTGAGGGGTGAAATTATTTACGAGTGCATGCAAGGAACCAGACGTTGTCATCAGGAGACCTGCAAATAAATCATAGATACATATACATAACTAGAATCTCTGATGAAAATACATGAATCAAGGTATGGATGCAGCCATCCGTAAAAGAGATCATGGTATGGTCACATCCATCCATCTGAGAAGGATCACATATAAACTCATGGTATAGTCACAGCCATCCATCTGAAAGAAACATGTATCCAATCCTAAAAAAATCATATTTCCTCACAACCTGGACTCTATAGAATAGATTCCATGGTCTTGCGCTCCGTCATGACACGATCAAGTACAATTTCAAGCATGCGAATAAATGAGTTGAAGTCGAACACGCAAGAAAGTCACCTAATTACCAGCCAATGATGAAAGTTGTTAACAGGCGCGAGAGAAACCACCCATAATTTCAATGGATCTTAAGGTAATATTAGTACAATCCACGACATGTGAATAAGGAATCTAAGTCGACCACCCATGAAATCACTCGATCGAAGCTTAATGATAAGAACCGATCGTCAAGTGTGAAGAACTTGCCATTAGGGCATGCAAGCTCTAAGGTACTAGAAAGGAATCTCTAGATCGACTTCCTAGATAATGAGCTAAAGTCGATAAGAAGAGATCCATCGAATTATGGTCATAATGAATCCCACATCATCAACATGAAAAAAAGGATGTAATATGAGTGTTAATCAAGACTGAAACAGAGGATCAGGAAATGTACAAACAGCAGAAGGATTTTCTCTTGAACATATTGGCGACACGATTCTGGAATTTGGCAGCATTTGACTCAAATAGGATTAGAGGTCATGTTGAAAATATTGATAATAGAATGAGAGGCAAACGGATTTCCCAAACCCACGGAGGCAAAGTAACAGAGTGAATATTTCCTAACCCGAAACGAACTGTAGATAAGTGTCATGTTCAGGAGTGACATACTGCTGACACAACTAACGAATAAATTCCATTTTCCCTCACCATTTATGGTGAGTGCCTCTTTATTTTTACACAAGCTTGAAGAGGATATCATTTTCAAATAAGTTTTTCCTTTGGAAAAATCCATCCTAGTACATTTTACGAGCCCTAGGAAGGAGGAACTCGGTAACGTCATGGTAATGATTTCCAATGTCATTTATTTTTAATGAGTCTGACAAAGTAAGAACTTAGCATCTTTTCATGTTTAGAGAATTTGAAAAGAAGCAGAAAAAAAACTCCAGTTGGTCCCTTTTCGTAGGTAGTCTCACAGATCCGAAAAGGTAGAAAACAATATTTGAGAGAACCTCTTAGTCGCGATAGGCTAAGGTATACCTTTTTCGTAAATAATTTGTCTCGGCCCAAAAAAGGGGTGAACGTATACTGGGAAGATGAAGTTTCGCAGCCTTTAACGAGTTCAAAATGACAAGAGTCTCATAAATATTTTCAATTTTTGAGAGTCAGAAAAGAGCTGAAAGTTGACTCCTCCTGGAGGAACGAGTGGTATTAAGGGTAGCAACTAGTTCCGGTGATGGTGGAACTACTCAGAACATGATAGAAGTCAAGAGGTCGGATAACAAAACCACTCATTGCAGCAGTTCCTCAAGAATGGTTAAAACAACCAAGTGAAGGCATATGATTGGCCGAGCAGATGGTAACGATGGAATGAGAAAACCAAGGCTCATCTAGCAAAATAGGTTGATAAATGGCAATCACGAGAGGTAAAATAAGAATGATTTAATTTTTACACAAGCTTGAAACAAAGATAAACTATGCTTGAAAATGTTTGCATGCCCCTAGCATGGTGACTCAATTCGAGGTACATACCCCCTAAGCTTTAGTGCATTCACCGTAGTAGACTGCTAGTTACTGGCAAGTGGATGGAATGAAGGTTAAATTATGAGATCAAGAGAAAGACTCGACTTGGATTTTACGAGATCTAATCAAAGACTCAAATTGAAAAGGGAACTTGTTTCATTTTTTAATGAGGTTGACACAGTAAAATAACTATCCTCGTGACCTAATTCATTTTTAGCGAGGTTGACATAGAAAACGAACTATCCGCATGACACCTTGTTTCATTTTTTAATGAGGTTGACATAGTAAACGAACTGTCCTCATAAGATCTTGTTTCATTTTTTAAAGATTTTGACACAAGAAAACGAACTCTGCTCCAAAAAAAACTTTTTTCATTTTTGAAGGAGCTTAACACAAGAAAAAAAACTATGCTTTGACAGAATCTTGTCTTGATGAATAAGAAGTCATGGCTTCTAAGAGTTTCTCATCCGACGGGAGAACAATATTCTAAAAGCTAGGATCCAATTCCCCTAGTACATGGTGTACTACCTCACTGAGTGAATTATCAGTGGACGAGGACATGGAACAGGTGGCCACATAATTGACCTGCGACAGGGAAGATATCAGCAGCAAGTAAGGACTAGGAAGGGATGGCAGTAGACCAGATGGCACATCAGGACCAAAGAATGAAAGCTGATCAATGGTCACGATACGACCTTTGTGTGGAAAGTAGATCACATGAAAGAGGGAAGAGACAAGCGTGCCCATGGTATAAGCATAGTTGCACCCCAGGAGTAAATTAAAATCCAAAGGACCTTGGACCACCATTAAGTCTATATAGACAATTTTCCCTCCCAAAGTAATAGGAAACTTTAGAAGGATCCCTAATGGTTGAATGGTTCCTCTATTAAAAGCCAAAAAATTATGAGTAACAGGCACAAGCTGTAGAGAACCCAAAGCTTTCCATGTAGTTGAAGACATAATACTAACCAAGGTGCCTTCATCTATGATTATTCCTGGTATGACCATATTGCAGGCTTGTACAGTGATCTCAAAGGGCACGTAAGAAGGAAGACGATACCCCGTAAATTGACTCCAATCAAAGCAAGCGACCAAAATACATAGAGGGGGTGCCATAAGAATATGAGGATTATCCCCCTGCATTACGGGAGTGGAAAGACCATCCTCCCGGGCTCCAGGAACGAGAGTAGGAGGATCAATTTCTAGAACTGTGGCGACAGGAGTCAAAGGACCACACTCCTGGATCATAGAAATAGGAGGACCGCTCTCCGATCCTGGGGAATCAGAGGAAACAGAAAGAACCTAATTGGGAGGACACCCACTCTTAATGGAAAGTACCTGATGAACTATTTATGGAACCAGGTTTTCCTTCTTCTCAACCAATGATTGGTCGGAAATGGACTTGGGATATTGACTTTCAGAGAAAGTGGAAGCGATCGAAGCTGAATCCCGATCAATGGGTTGATCAACTATTGCTGGACTCGAGGAAAACTTCTGGTAACTGGCAGGAAGACAAGACTCAGAAGCGAAAAGGGTATCCAATAGTTCAAAAGCTTCATCCATATAAGGACAGAGGTGAATGGGATGGTTATCTTCACATAACCTATAGGGAAATTCGATCTTACCCTGTTTCTTACAAGTTTCATTATCTTTAGTTGAAGGCTCATCATCAACATGATGCCCAGAGGCTGATGATGAAGGGCGAATTGGGCCAACGAACCACACTTCTAGCACCTTGGAAATATCAAGGAAATCACAAAGAAGGTGGTCACCCACACATAGCTTGCAAGAGAATTTGACTCTGCGAGACGGAGTCGGAGGTTTATCGATATTAGCTGCATGGCTATCAATAGTTTTTGATTTACCCCCTAGCTTATTTTCCTTCTTCTTCTTCGACTTCTATTTCTTCTTCTTAGCCACCAAATTACTAGAATCCAAAATTTCACCAAGTGAAGAGGAAGAACAAGGTGAAGAAATAGGCGAAGAAGGTGAGGGGTCAACCTTAGGGTCAACATGGGGTTGTAATATCCCAAAAGGGAAACATGCAACAATATTAAACAATATTGCTTAGAAATAACGCAGTTCAGCAAAGTAAGAGGAGGAGGCCAATATGGAAACGCTTCTTTAACATTTATAACAGTAAATCAGATGGAAAATGAAGCCCATAAAAGGTAGAACAAGAAATAGAAGTCTATAATGAAGAATTATCCTCAAAAAGAGGTGCAGCAACCATACAAATGAGCAGAAACTGCCTTGACAGTGTTATTTTTATTATGCTACAATAGATGTTGATAACAACTTAGATCTAGAGAAAAATAATGCATGAATAGTTAGATCTATGACAGATCCATACACTATAGAGTCTCTACTTCAAATACGCCTTGGGGTTTTCAGCAATACATGAAGCACATGGTGTAGATCTGAGATCTAAAGCTGCAGATCTGCAGAAATATTTAGACTTACAGGAATATTTAGATCTGATCTGATGTATACAATAATATGATCCTTTTCAGTGGATCTCAAAGGTGAAGGGAAGATCCCCAACACATGAGAAACACTCCTCCAAAATGTTATTCCAAAATTCCCTGCAACAACACCATAGAAAAACTCAGATCTGGAAGATAAACTGCGTCGTAGGGTTTAAGATCAGTTTGGCCTGATGCCAAGATGTGGATCTGATGCTCCAATGATACAATACTCTCTTTCTAATGGGATAGAATACTTTCTCACTGAAAAGAGGCACTATAATGGCCTAGATATAAGTAGATATTTTTGAGATTCAATAAGATGATGAGCTTAGTGAAAAGAGTTGCCTTCACTAAGTGGGCCCGCAGGCTATTTTTGGTACAAAGTCTATTTTTAGACTAAGTCTATTTTTAGACATGTCGATCATATTCTATGAGTTGCAGGATGCTATTTGTGGATGGTTGGTCAAGTTGGAAAAATAGATGGACTTCTATTTTTAGACATAGTGGGCGGAATCTATTTTTAGATTGCCAGTCTAAAAATAGATATGTCGAATATTATTAGCTCTTAATAATATTTGGACTATAAACATTATCTTATTCTCTTGGAGCACTTCAGTTAAGTGCACAGATGTGGCACAGCAGCTGACAGAAGGAATTATGCTATTCCTGAGGGTTTACTAGAGCTAATGCATGAGGACTTCAGTTAGAACTCATGTGATAGAGTTTGGTGGAGTTATAGAAGTAGTTGGTGGAGTTGTATTTAGTTTAACTCAGTTAGACTCAGTTGAGCTAGTTGTATCTAGTCTAACTGATTGATACACTAGTGAGAGTGGTGTGAATTAATTATTTAATTAATTCACTAAATAATAACTCATTAATCAACTTAAGAATACATCAGTTAACTACAGTGCATGGATAGTTTAGTGGATACCAGTGGAGAGATAGGTGAAAGGGCAAGATAGACTATCAGTTGTGACTACAGTGATGCATTGATTGCATCCAACACTCAATGGAGATGCAAATGAGGATTGCGCAGTGAAATCCAGGTGGATTCGAGTTCATTTAGAGCCATTCTTTAGCAGGGATTACGCAGTATAGGCAGGCTAGTAGGTGGCAAAGATCGGCACATGGATTTGCTAGATCGGGCCTGATTAGTGTGTAGCAATTGTATTGTACTAAGATCTTGACATGTTCAGATTTGTATGAGGATTGTTACATGATCTCTATGACATATATTATATAAAAATATTTGGGTTTTTTAGCTTCAGGCTTTCCTGTTAAATCACTATGTTAATCTGTATGAATTTTTATGGTTTCATGTGTGCATTGCAATTGATTTAATTTCCGCATGTGATTATCAATGGTGGAATAGATTTTGTAATTTGCATGAAGTTAAAATATTGTGTGATCAGGAGAATCTTGGATATATAACACATAATTCATATAATTTCTACATGGTATCAGAGCAGTTGATCATTGGAGCAGATTGCAATTATTGAAGTGGTTGAGTTTTGTGCTGGTGGAATTCGAATTTGCTGCAGTGCTTTCTTGGTGTTGAAGTTAAGCATTCATTGAAATGTATTTCAACAGATTGAAATTGGAGTATGCCCTTGATGGTAGCTCGAATTATATTTCATGGAAGGACAGGATGGAGGTGGTGCTGGAGGATAATGGGTTGAAGGAGTTCATAGATGTTGAAATTCCGAAACCTTCTTCTAGCGATGCAGCTGCACTTGACGCATGGAAAAAGAAGACAAAAAAGTGTCGAAGGATTCTGTTGAAAGGTGTGAAGGATCACATAGTGTCCAGCCTTCATGGTAAATATATTCCATTCTTGATGTGGAAATATTTGACAAACTTGATCCAAAGCAGAAGTGACCAGAGGAAGTTGGCACTTAAAGACAAACTCAGGAAAATAAAAATGGAGAAAGGCGACAATATACCCAAGTACCTCACGAAGTTTGTCTAGTGCAGGGATGAGCTAGGAAGTGTGGAGGTTACTGTAGATGAAGATGAATTGGTGAGCTTGGCTCTCCTTGGGGTTTTGAAGAGTTGGCATAGCTATGAGGACTCTATCAATGGTCGGGATAAACTGCCAGGATGGGAGCGACTTTGGTCAGATCTTGTGCAGGAGGAGATAAGGCGGGGTACTGAGGATGGATCTTCATCGAAGAATGAAGATGAATAAAATTGCGCTTTGGATGCCAAAGCAAGGAAAGGGAAGGGAAAGAAAAATCCTTCTCAATCCGGTGTTAAAGGCAAGAAGTAGGACTTGTCCAAGGTGAAGTGCTTTCACTGTCACCAACATGGACATTACGCCACTAATTGTCCACAAAAGAAGAAAAATAAGCAGGCTGCTGGATTTGCAGCTGGAGAGGCCTTAGCCTCGCATTTTGAGCTGGATTTTTTGCTGATTGCATGCTTGGTTTCAAGTGTGATGGGATTAGTGTGGTTTCTTGACAGTGGTGTGTCTTTCCATATGACCAGACACAAAGATTTTTTTACTGATCTGGATGAGAAATATCTTGGAGTGCACATCGAGATGGGCGATGATGGTAGATACAATGCGACTGGTATCGAGACCATTTCCTTTGAGACGGAGTCTGGTAAACCTTTCATATTGAAGGATGTCATGCATGTTCCAGGATTGAAGAAGAATCTGATCTCTGTGGCGATGTTGGAAGACAAGGGATATGATGTTGTTTTTAGCAAGGGAAAGGCTTTCCTGCACAGTAAAGCAACTGGTGAAACGGAGGATAAGGGTTGCAGTTAAGAACCTTTATCAATTGTAGGTAGATGTTTGCGCAACAATGGCAGGCAAAGCAGAAGGAGTGGTGAGCCGGGATGAGGGCGAATTGTGGCATAGGAGATTCGCCCATCTTCACCATGGCACTTTGAAAATTTTGCAGTAGATTTCTACTGGGCTTCCCAAGGGTACACTTGCGCAGTCAGATCAGTGCAAGGGATGTACTTTGGGAAAATTTGTGAAGACCAATTTTCATGAGAAGGATATTTGCGCCATGATGATCCTTGATAGAATTCACACAAACTTGTGTGGACCTTTCTCAGTAGCTTCGACACCAAAGAACAGGTATTATGTGATATTTGTTGATGACTTTTCTCGTAAGTGTTGGATCTTCTTCATGCAGAAAAAGAGCGAGACATACTCAAAGTTCTGTGAGTTCAAGGCACTGGTTAAGAAAGAGTCAGGGAAGCAGGTGAAAGCTCTAAGGAGGGATAATGGTGGTGAATTCATCTCTGGTGAATTCAAAGAATTTTGCAGCGCAGAAGAAATTTGAAGAGAGCTCATAGTGCCTCATAACCCACAAAAGAATGGGGTCGCAGAGAGAAAGAAAAAAATGATCGTGGGTGCTGCACAGGCGATGTTGCATGATCAAGGCCTTCCCATACACTTTTGGGCTGAAGCATGCAACACTATGTTTTATGTGCAAAATCGTTGTCCTCATAAAGTACTTGGCATGAGTACACCTGAAGAGGCATTTTCTGGTAAGAAGCCTGATATTTCTCATTTGAAGAATTTTTTCTCACCTGTTTACATTCATGTGACGAAGGATTCCAGTAAGAAGCTGGAGCCGACCAAAAAGGTTGGGATATTTTTGGGGTACACAGAAACACCCCACAACTATCGTGTGTATTTTCCAGATAGTCGGAAGAATTTTGTGCGATGGGATATCAAATTTCATGAGGAGAAATCCATGAAGTTGTCGCTTGAGAGAGAGATACACTTGCATGCAAATGAGCAGCTACTTGTTCCTAAATATGAGCCTCTCGATGTGTATCAGCCACAAGAGGAGGTTCATGGAGTGGAAGAAACCACTCATGCAGCGCCAAAAATCAAAGGGCAGAAGCGCACTATAGAAGCTGAGCGACTGAATCTTGATGCAGCACAAAATGTAGGAGCACCTACATCATAGCGTAGACAGAGACAATCACCTGACTGATTTACTAGATACATGGCTCTGATGAGCAAGTGTATCGTGACAAAACCATCCTCTTTCAAGGAAGCTGTGGAGGACCCTACATGGGTAGATGCCATGGTGGAAGAGTATGATTCGATTGTGAGAAACAGTGCATGGGAGATTGTCCCAAGGTCAGAAAGGAAATCAGTGGTAGGTTTGAGATGGATCTACAAAGTGAAGCAAGCTGCTGACGGGAGTGTCGAGAACTACAAGGCAAGATTTTTTTCTCGGGGCTTCTCACAGATTGAGGGGATCAAGTATGAAGAAACCTTTGCACCTATCGCAAGGTATTCTTCCATACGGACCATCCTTGCTCTCTCAGCGTAGATGGGTTGGCACATTCATCAGATGGATGTGAAGACTATGTTCCTCAATGGAGTCATTGAGGAGGAGGTGTACATAGAGCAGCTTGAAGGATTCAAAATCTTCAGCAGCAAGTCACATGTGTGCAGGCTCAAAAGAGAGTTGTATGGGCTGAAACAAGCACCTCTTGCTTGGTACACATGGATAGACAGTTATTTCACCAGACTTGGATTCTCCAAGAGTGAGGCGGATCCGAACCTATACCAAATTGTGGTGGAGGGTAAGTTTCTGATCATTGTACTTTATGTAGATGATTTGATACTAACAGGTGATGAACTGTTGATACACTCATTCAAGGCAGATCTTGCAAATGATTTTGAGATGAAGGACTTGGGCCTCCTTCATTATTTCCTGGGATTGGAAATTTGGCAGCAGAAGGGTGGACTGTTTGTGTGTCAAGGAAAGTATGCCCAGGAGATACTAGAGAAGTTCAACATGCAAGGCTGCAAGCCTATCGACACTTCTCTTCCTGGTGGTTGGAGGAAAGAGGATGCTACATCAACAAAAGTAGTGGATGTCACTTCTTATCGACAGTTGGTTGGTTCACTCATGTATTTGGTCAATACATGACAAGAAATATGCTATGCTGTTAACCAGCTTTCACAAGCTATGGTTAAGCCTACCAAGCTCTTTTGGAAGGCAGGAAAGCATGTCCTGAGGTATCTTAAGGGCACATCGGGATATGGATTGTGGTACAGACAGTCAGATGAGTTGAAGTTGCATGGCTTCACAGATGCAGTTGGACAGGGAGCCCAACGGACAGAAAGAGCACATCTGGAGGGATATTCAGTATCGGGTCTACCGCAGTTTCTTGGTATAGTAGGAAACAGAGATCCTTGGCACTCAGTTCAGCAGAGGCTGAGTACATGGCAGCAATTTTGGCTACATGCGAAGCTATATGGATGAGGAAGATCCTGGTCTGGTTATTCGGTTCACACTTAGATCCTACTGTGATATATTGTGATGATCAGAGTTGCATTAAACTCTCGGTTAATCCAATATTTCATGATAGATCTAAACATATTGATTTTGGTACCATCATATCAGAGATTGTGTGTAGCAGAAGATCATGTTGCTTTCTTACATTCCTATGGAGGATCGGGATGCAGATATTCTGACAAAGGCACTCACCAGGAGAAAATTCGAATACCATAGAGATAGGATCTGGGTGGCAGATAACCCCTATCTTTTTGAGATGGAGTGTTGAGATTCAAAAAGAATATGAGCTTAGTGAAAAGAGTCGCCTTCACTAAGTGGGCCCGCAGGCTATTTTTGGCGCAAAGTCTATTTTTAGACATGTCGATCATATTCTATGAGTTGCAGGATGCTATTTGTGGATGGTTAGTCAAGTTGGAAAAATAGATGGACTTCTATTTTTAGACATATTGGGCGGAATCTATTTTTAGATTTCCAGTCTAAAAATAGATATGTCGAATATTATTAGCTCTTAATAATATTTGGACTCTAAAAATTATCTTATTCTCTTGGAGCACTTCAGTTAAGTGCACAGATGTGGCACAGTAGCTGACAGAAGGAATTACACTATTCCTGAGGGTTTACTGGAGCTAATGCATGAGGACTTCAGTTAGAACTCATGTGATAGAGTTTGGTGGAGTTATAGAAGTAGTTGATGGAGTTGTGTTCAATTTAACTCAGTTAGACTCAGTTGAGCTAGTTGTATTTAGTCTAATTGATTGATACACTAGTGAGAGTGGTGTGAATTAATTAGTTAATTAATTCACTAAATAATAACTCATTTATCAACTTAAGAATACATCAGTTAACTACAGTGCATGGACAGTTCAGTGGAGACCAGTGGAGAGATAGGTGAAAGGGCGAGATAGACTATCAGTTGTGACTATAGTGATGCATTGGTTTCATCCAACACCCAGTGGAGATGCCAATGAGGATTGCGCAGTGAAATCCAGGTGGATTCGATTTCATTCAGAGTCATTCTTTAGTGGGGAGTGCGCAGTAGAGGCAGGCTAACAGGTGGTAAAGATCGGTGCATGGATTTTCTAGATCGGGCCTGATTAGTGTGTAGTAATTGTATTGTACTGAGAGCTTGACATGTTCAGCTTTGTATGAGGATTGTTACATGATATCTATGACATATATTATATACATATAGTTGGTTTTTTTAGCTTCAGGCTTTCCCATTAAATCACTGTGTTAATGTGTGTGAATTTTTATAGTTTCATGTGTGCATTGCAATTGATTTAATTTCCACATGTGATGATCAATGGTGGAATAGATTATGTATTGTGCATGAAGTTAAAATAGTGTGTGATCAGGAGAATATTGGATATATCACACATAAGTTATATAATTTCTACATATCTAGCCTCCACTTGTCGTAGCTTACAAAGACAACCAAACCCTCAATAGGATCTGTGTTGTAGTTGGAAGAAGAAGCTTGGTCTATAGCCTGACAGTGGATAGAAATGCAATACTCTTCCAAGAGGCCTCTCAAAGAAAGAGATGGCATTCCTAAATAGGAAATCCTTGTGCTAAACAACACTATTCTCTGCTAAATAGAAAGGAGAATGAGATATGTCTAAATAGACAATAAACTCTGAAAAATGTAATCACATCAAAAACCTTCTCATGTTGTCCTCCTCTTCCTTTTATAAGATTGAGATCTTGCAAAACCCTAAGCCATCTCAATGATTTAACTTCTTTCACATGTGCCACCTCTAACTAAGACTATGTTGTGAATCAACGAAGATCACTCCTTCTAGACAACGTTGTTGATTTGGTCATGGTTGACCCAGTCAAAACATTCAGCCCCTTTCACACCTAAAGGTTGTTCATTTAGTTAGCCAAAATTTAGCCTTGTTCACATGTGACATTGATTTATTTTTTGTTTTAGGAGTTTTTATTTTCCTCCTTTACACATTTATTCATACAACATAAAAATGAAACAAAATTGAATATTCCCATTAGCTTGGGCTAATTGGGAATATTACAGTCCTCCCCTCCAAAATGTTTCTTGTCCTCAAGCAACTGATAGGGTGAGTGCTGCAACTCTTCTCCTCCTCCATTGGTGACACCATCATCATGTGTTAAACTTCTTCCATAAGCTAAGTGCTCACCAATCCAACCATCCATGAATTGTTCCTCCAAGGTTCTCATGAGAGGTAAGTAATCCCTCCCATAAGGATTCAATAACTCAAATTAAAAAAACATGGTTGAACCAATGCTCTCCCATAAACATGTAGCATAAGGTGCATGGAGAACCTCCATCCCATGTGGTACATACATGCTTCTCATCCTCCCTCCATACATTCCCATAAAAAGTAAAAATATATCATCAATGTATGGGAGTAAAACTACATACATACAAACAAGAATTTGAGCATGTGGAGGTGGGTCATAGTACCACATATGGTACCAGCGCAATGCATCTCCTGCCTGTATCAAATCAAGGTGTGGTAAGTGTTTTTCCCACCACTTAATTTTTATCCATACCATCTCACCACAGCTGAAAGTGTGAGATATATTTGGTGCCTTAGGGAAGCAACCATCATGTTGCAAAATCTCCCTTTTTCCTCCAAGGGAGTGGCTAAATTCAGAAATTTTTGTGGCCCAATGTTGGCCATGAGGCTTACAAGATATAATACTCCTCCTTGGAGTCATGGCCTGCATAAACATGGTGAAATAATGCATAAAATTAGAGTATAAAACATGTGTAACAAGAGCATGTTCTTCACCAACTATCCTCCTCATATCAATGGAGTGGTGCATAGATCTATCCTCTTCCTCAAAAATAGGAAGAGAGGGCTGATTTAACTCTCTCATAGAGTTATGTTTCTCCTCCATCTCACAAGGTTCATGCATCTTTGACAATGTTGATATAGTTCTCTCTCAAATCCCTCCCAATAGTAGATCCTCAAGATGATGTTGTTGAGCTTCATAGAGTATGTGTGGCTGAAATAGAACTCTTCATAAGCCCTTTGTAGTAACTTCTCCTTGAGCTTGGAGGCTCTAGACAAGAAGATCCTACCATGGTTATAGATGACTCCATCTAGGGTAGAATATCTTACATCATGTAGCAAGTCATCTAGAATCATGCATGTGTGAAGATCCTTGGAATATTCCCCCAGCAGTTGGGATTTCCAATAGGGATCTAAACTCTTCAACAATGACAGCATTGATAATGTGTCAACTGGATTGTCTACCATTTTTATGCTCTCCTCCTTGACATTTTCCATGCCAAAGGTGTATGTTTTAAGGCCATGCCTCCCGTTTTCCTTCTCCTTGACAACCTCCCATGCCAAAGGTGTAAGATGGAAGGTTTCTTTTACTTCCTTGCTGCCTTTCTTGCATATGCACATGCTCAACAGAAAATGGAAGTTCTTGGAAGTTAGTCTCCCATGGAAGGCTATCATCTATCAAAAACCTCCCTAGCCTTGCCAATGTATGCATGTGTGACCACCATCTCTCATCATGTATGGAAGAGTGTTCTCCAAATGAGTTTTCCTCCTGAATTTTCATAGTCAAGGATTTCCTTCCTTGCTCCATGATGGTGTCATCCTTCATCTTTGCAGCATCATTTCTCAGCGCAGTATGAGATGAGAGAATGGATAATGGTGATAAATGAAAAATAATTTCCCTCTCCTTGAGCTCTCTCCATACTCTCAGTGCTGCAATATGGTCTTCTAGTGCTCCCTTCCTTCTTGGATATATGAAAGGAGCATCCATGCATGAAACATCTTTCACCAAATCTGAATCAGGTGGTCTCCCAGGTGGTTTACCACAAGATAATGATGTCTCATGGCTCATTCCCATGTGAATAACAGATGGGAACATCATATGACTGCTTTAACTTCTCAAATCCATCTCTGATTTCTATGTGGAAGTCTCATGATAATGGGGTATCACTCTTATGGATGCAAGAGTGTTTCTGATTGGAGCAATTTCCCCATATTTTCCTCTATGCAATAGTGGATCACCTCCTATCATGACAATGATGTGATCCTTCCTCTGTTCTCCTTCACCCACCTTATACAAGATCTCACAGTCTAAGTTGCTCCCTTTAGATGTAGTTAACTCATGAACACACATCATCTCCTTGGTGTCAATAGTCTTGATCACAAAGGGTTGATCTGCCATAGTGTGTGTCCCCAAAATTGGATGCAATGTTGGGACACGTCCCTTCCATTGTCTTGTCTCATTTTCTATCATCATAGACACATGCAGCTCATTCTCTTCATGTGTAAGGTCCTTGGGGCATTCTTAGAAAGATACAAGAGCCCTCTTAGTGGAAGAAATGGCTTCATCTCCATCTCCCAATAAAAATAGATCTCCTCCTGCTATCACAGCGCTAGAGGATATTTCCATCTCTTCTTCTTTCTTCTCCTCATCAATGGAGCATGCCTATCAATAAGAGATTCTTTCTCTTGATCTCTCCTTGAAAAAGGAACACTCATGTCTTATTCTTGAGAATAATGTTCTTGCTGAAGTGGGGCCTCTGCCCTTGGCAAATCATGTAGTAGATCTTTAACCCCTTCAACAATGCTCTAGAATGGAGTTATCCTCATGTATCCTTCCATATCATGCAAAGGTTCTGAATTCTTGGGCTTAGTTTGCTTACCCAAGGAAGTTTCATATGGCTCAACATCAAATCTTTTCACTAACCTCTTAGTGAACTTTTCATAAGTAGAGATGTTTACATTTTTCAATGAAGAAGATTCAAATAACCACTAGGCATAAGCCTTACCTTGTAGGTGCAGCGCTGCTACTCTTATGGCCTCTTCTTCTAAGATTTGATGCAGTTGAAAATATGTGTCCAACTTCTTTACCCAAGACTTGGCTAATCTCTCAGGTGATCCATCAAATGCAGGTAGAAAGGTTCTACCCAAAGTGTGTCACCATGCACCCTCTCCTTTTCTTGTATATGCTGGATCTTCTTTCTTCTTTAAGTTGACAAAACTCTGAAAAGCTTAGATGCTCTTTGAATCTTTTAGACTGAGATTCATATTCCTGGAGATATTCACCAAGAATCTACTCTTTTGTTGTCCCTCCCTCTGCTTCTTCTCTTGCTAGGAATGTAGGCATGCTACAACATTGTAGATCTGGTTGTGTGGTTGAATGCTCACACACATAAAATGAAGAACTGGGGCTTTCTCCATGTGAAAATATCTACAAAGGATCTGCAAGTCTTTCATTCCTCATTCCCTTGATTTCACTTTTCAGCTCATGCATAGTTTGGAACAGAGTTTTTGAGAACCCTTTCCCTTTCATTCTTCCAGATAAACGGGTTTCACCCTTGTCTTCTTTGTCTTCATTGGAATCAAAATTATTCTTCTATATTTTATTTTTTTGAAAATACATATTGGCCTCTTAGAACGCACATTTTTTTCCAATATTATTGCTCTAATACCACTGTAATATCCAAAAAGGGAAACATGCAATAATATTAAACAATACTTCTCAGAAATAACGCAGTTCAACAAAGTAAGAGCAGGAGGCCAATATGGAGACTCTTATTTAACATTTATAATAGAAAATCAGATGTACAATGAAGCCCATACAAGTTAGAACAGGAAATAGAAGTCTCCAATGAATAATTATCCTCAAAAAGAGGTGCAACAACCATAAAAATGAGCAGAAACTGCCCTTACAGCGTTAATTTTATTATGTTGCAATAATTTTTAATTATAACCTAGATCTAGAGAAAAATAATGCATAAAAAATCAGATATATGACAAATCCATACACTATAGAGTCTCTACTTCAAATACCCCTTGGGGTTTTCAGCAATACATGAAGCACATGGAGTAGATCTGAGATCTAAAGCTGCAAATCTGCAGAAATCTTTAGATTTACAGGAATATTTAGATCTGATATTATGTATACAATAATATGATCATCTTCAGTGGATCTCAAAGGTGAATGGCAGATCCCCAACACATGAGAAACACTCCTCCAAAATTTTATGCCAAAATTCCTTGCAACAACACCTATATAAAAACGCAGATCTGGAAGATAAACTGCATTGTAGGGTTTAAGATCAGTTTGGCCTCATGCCAAGATGTGGATATGATGCTCCAATGATCCAATACTCTCTTTACAATGGGATAGAATACTTTCACACTAAAAAGAGGCACTAGAATGGCCTAGATCTGAGTAGATCTAGCCTCCACTTGCTGCAGCTTACAAAGAAAACCAAACCCTCAACAAGATCTGCATTGTAGTTGGAAGAATAAGATTGGCCTATAGCCTGATAGTGGACAGAAATGCAAGACTCTTCCAAGAGGCCTCTCAAGGAAAGAGATGGGATTCCTAAACAGGAAATCCTTGTGCTAAACAACACTATTCTCTGCTAAACAGCAACGAGAATGAGATATGCCTAAACAGAAAATAAAATCTGAAAAATGTAATCACATCAACAACCTTCTCATGTTGTCCTCCTCTTCCTTTTATAAGATTGATATCTTGCCAAACCATAAACCATCTCAATGATTTATCTTCTTTCACATGTGCCACCTCCAACTAAGACTACACTGTGCATCAATGAAGATCACTCATTCTAGACAACGTTGTTGATTTGGTCATGGTTGACCCAGTCAAAACATTCAGCCCCTTTCACACCTAAGGATGATCATTTAGTTAGCCCAGATTTAGCCTTGTTCACATGTGGCATTGATTTATTTGTTGTTTTAGGAGTTTTTATTGTCCTCCTGTACACATTTATTCAGACAATAGAAAAATGAAACAAAAATGAATATTCCCATTAGCTTGGGCTATTTGGGAATATTACAGGGGTTGACATGGTTCAAGCGGAGGAGAAATCGATTGAGAGACAGTCGGTATATTTGAAACCAAAGGGGTTGAAAACAACCAAACCGGAAGACCAATGGTTAATCCCGAGAGGGACAACGTTGCCATATACGGGGCACCAACATTCCCGAACGAAGGAAAAAGACAAATATTCCCATCTGAGGGGATTCCTTGGTTGATGGACTCTATAAACATCACCATTGGAATCAACCCTAAAGAATCACTAAGGAATGTAGCTTTAACTATGAATATATCGTGGGCAGACAATTTTAAGACACTAAAACAAAACTTTGCATTTTCATGTTTTAAGAGTCGAGAAAAGGAAAAAAGGTGACTCTAGTCCCTTCTATTTTGAATGAGCTTGAAAGGGCAAGGGCTCGATGATATTTTCAAATTTAAAGAGTCAGTAAAGATCAAAAATTACTACTCAGGATAGTCTAGGCATAAAATATTACCAGGTAATCGTAAACTGCAATATACACCTTGATGATCAAATGAAAGAGAAATGACCAAGGACTTGATGTATGGTAGCCAATATTTTTGAATGTTGTTTTTGGTGTATCACGGTTACAAGGAAGTAGACTCGGCTTCCTATGGATAAAGGATTGCAACCTATAGGGGTCTCCCTTTATATACACAATGGTAATGGGAGCACAAGTCCATACTAGCACTGTCTAATGCCAGATGGCGAATGAAAAATACTAGGTTTAATGACCCTGGAACATGTCACTAGCCTAGACCTCTAAATATGAGCGTTAAGTTTCAATGCTTCCTTAGATTGATTGAATAAATTTTAATGGTTTATCTTGAATTATGTCTCAGTTTCAAATCCCCACTACTATCATCTGAAAACTTCTATATGCAGCTATATGAGGAAATAAATATTTCAATTTGATGAATGCTATCTAGGTAAGGGAAGAGTCTCAAATAATGATGCAACAAATAGTAATACTACAAACGAAACTTTTTCCAAACTAGATGACTTTCACTATCCAAAAGTAACCTAAAAAATTCAAAGATGTGAATTATGCAATGTAATCTATGCAAAATTATCTTTTTGAAAACTATGCAATTGTAATATATGCACAATTTCCTTTTTCTTTTGAATGAATAAGAATTCACTCAATGCATTTTTCGATGAAATGAGAATCTACTTAATGCAAGCTTTTAATTAAAGAGAATGCACTCAAAGCGACTTTTAGTTTTCAATCATTAAACAATGTAATCTAAGTTCAATGATAGATCTCAAAAATGACTTTTCAATGCAATGTGATCTAAAGCACTTTAACGAAAAGCAAACTCTGAGACAAAACTAAATGAACGCCAATTTCCTTAATGAAAAAAGGATGCAACAAACATTAAGAATACAATATTGTTTTGAACACTTTGTAACGAAATCCCTTAAAAAGCTACAAGACATATGAGTTCAAGCACAAAGAGGACTTCCAAAGCGTGGGCTCAAAACAAGGCATTCATTTCCTTTTACATCAAGCAATCAGAATAATAATTTTCAGTTGAAAAATGAGCAATGTAATCTATGCTCACAAGCGAACAAGTGGACCAAATGAAATTGGACAAACACTTGAGACTTGAACACTCAATCAACCAAAAAGAAAAAGGAAATTAACTATAGATGGCTCACCAAGAAAGGATACTGACTCAATTAACAGGGCGATGTCCCGCGAAGCATGCAACCAGGAAATTGATGCACAATCCTAGAAAAAATAGGGTGTTCGGATGCACATCCCAACAGAAAGGACAAAAAAAACAACCAAAAACCAAGCCAATGAGTCAATCAAACCAACTTGAGTGAAGGGGAGAACATGTAAATCATGCAAAGAAAAGAACCAGAAGGGCAAGACACACTGGTGAAAGACTTAGGGAAAAACCTTAATTTTTCACACACATTGGAATTGGCACAACTTTAGGGGCTGAAACTAGCACCAACAGCCTGATGGCATGGCTTTATAACTGAAAACTAGTGCCAGTCGGTGCGACTGTCAGACAAATAAAAACGCCAATTCTTGAAAAAGAAAAAAACAAAGAATTTCTCCTAACCAAGACCAAACTCACCACTTCAAGAAAAAACTAAAATATTTTAATTGATGAAAAACATAGGACCAAACAAGGAAATGGTTGTTCAACTAAACTCGTCAAGTGACTAAGACCTCAAAGAGTGACAAACTCAAAGGAAACTCCCCAATGGAATCTCCAATTTTTTGTCGAGGTAAATCCCCTCTGTGGACAGAGGTGATCCCTCTAGCCCTAGGTGGGTCTAAAAACTATAGGAACATACTAACATCTACCTTCCTAGACTGTAAATGAAATTCAGAGCAAGGAAGATGACCTACCTTATTATGATTCTATGTTGTCATCTTCTATCAAAGCTTCTTGATCTGTCTCTCTTCTCAAGATCGATACATGCTATTACCAATGTTCAATTACCTGTATATACAGTCAAGACACCACGACAAGGGTAAAATCACAACAAACATAAAACAACTACAACCTATCTAATTGATCAAGTAATTCTAGGAATCTCATTATAAATGTAAACAAGAGTGGAAGATGAACATCAGTTGCACTTTATTATGATAAAGACAAGGGGAGTTTACAACCAAGCCTTGATGTTGAGGCACTCATTCGGCAGGTATGTATCCAAGTACGTTTGTGACACCCTCATACACAAAGGTCTAAGATCTCACTATGTTCTTAACACACAAAAACAAACAGACTCTGCACTATTCTCCTGAAGCTATAATTGCTTCTCCTCTCTATCTAACTCTAACCAGCCTACTCTAACTCCCTAACTAAGGCATCAGGGGTGAAGGATGTATCCTTATATAAAAATGGAGGAGGATGATATGGGCCCTCAAATAATGGGAAAAGAGCTTATCCTTTGGAGTAGTTCCTATTTTATGGGAACAAGAATCCCAAAGGGGAATTCCTCGACCATATCCTCAAAAGAAACTTCCAGCTCGCCCCTTGCGAAGCTTCTAGTGGTGGAAAATTCATTTCTATTTTTAAAAAATTTCCAAAAGAGGATCAGCATGGGTCTGACATTGATACCAAGCAGCAATCGGCATGGGTCCCAGTTCAAATATCTGCTATCGATGCGGGTCAGACACTGAGACAATGCACCGACCTTGAAAACCAAGTTTTTATAAGGATCTTCCATAAAATTTGTAAAGGGAGATGAATTAGCAGAAAATGTGTGGTTGAGGGGTATGTATTCCATGCTTGGAAAGTACACAAGGGTCATTGTATGGGTCCTCCAGGATGAAGGAACGGGTAGTACATGGACATTGACAATTTGTTGTGTAGCAATTGGTTTTAGGAATTTTTATTGCTTCAGAAAACTCATCCCATTCACTACTCAAATTCTTCGTTTGGGATTTTTTTGACTGATCAAGTGTGTCATGACTATACTAAACTTCTTGAGAAGTTGAATCTGTTCCATTAATTTCTCTTTTCTCTTGTATCTATATCTCTTGGATTACTTGATCAATTATATTTTTTCGGCTATCCTTTATGGATTCGGATTCATTTTCAGAATGATCCAAATTGTGAGATTGATGCTCTAATTGACCAGATTCATCCTTAGACATGTCTTTTGCTTAATTATCCAAGTTGATACTTGGAATAGGTCCATTGAAATCTTCAATAGTTAGAAATTCAAGAGGAATTCTCTCCAGTCTCTTATTTTTGTATGTTTGGAAGGCTTCCAAATCATCTTGGTTGAGTTGATTGGATGCAAACTTAATTATATCTGAAAAATTTTCCATGCCTTGGAAGAGATCATCAAATTCATCTATTTCCTTTACAAAAGGCTTCATTTTGAGCTTTGTGATGTAGTTTTTAATTACATCATTTGGATAATACAACCTCTTTGTAATCACTGCCAAATTCAATAGATTAATATTTTAAAACTTCTTATAGGTATGGCCAATATCAAAAAGTGAAAAAGTACCGCACTATAAAGGGAAATTAGGCCAAACGGCCTTCTTAGAATCTTTCAGTTGTTTAGTAATACCATTAACAAGCTGGTAGGCTATCTCTCTTGCAAGTAACTTATCATAAACATAATATGGTAGGACGTGGGTAGAAGCATAACTCCAAAATACTCTGACATATGTAAAATTCTCATCTGTAAACCATCTAACCACAAAAATAATATTTGTACTAACTTCTTTGGAAACCCTAGGGGATTTCTCATTAAATATAATCTGGTGCACAGGAAACATGACTCCATGGAAAATTTTATAAAAATGTAGATAGAATTTTGAATCCCAAAGGGCTCTGTGATAAATATGGATTGGGGCAGGGTCTTGGGTAGTCCATTTCCATCCCATGGTAGGAAAACTAGAAGAAAATAAAATTGTGTCCATGACATAGGCACTCATATAAAAGGGAGGTATTTCTCTAGATGAAACACTCCTTTTATTCCTATACTCCATGATATGTTTGGCTAAATTTTCAGATAGGATATTTTCCCAATTCAGAATTAATGAATTCACGATTTTGTCAATTAATGGTACCCAATCTACTAAAAACCTAGTGGCATCAAGGTTTGAAAACAATGTACACAACATATCGGCAGCATAGCAGTAAGAGTAAGGAATTTGGGAAATTGAGTACGTACCGAGTTTAGCTCACTTTAGCTTTCCCTGGTCTTCCTTCCATTCCTTTATCACTTTCATGAGGTCTAGGTGCTCTTCTCTAAAGCTCTGTAGAAAATCCTTGTCATATTTCTGCTACGTGGAGGGTAAATGGTACATTACTTGTAAATATTCTGCCCTGAAAGACCAATATTTTCTCCCTTGGAATCCTCAAAAGTTCTATTTTCTATGTTTAAGTGGTTAATTTCCCACTTAACCATATTTGTGTAAGGGGGAATTTTTGGCCTTGCAGTTATCATGTGAATAAATGAACATGCGACGTAAAAATCAATTGGGTATGAAGAAACAGATACGTCTAATGAAGAAAATTTGTCTATTACTATTGGATTTTCGTTTTCAAAAAATTGATACATCGCTTCCCACAACAAACTACTGCATTCCTTGTTGCAGTTGGTGTCTGAAAATAAGGGAGACATGACTGAGTGTTCAGTAGAGGGCATTTGAGCAATCTCTTTGCCTTTCTTATTCATCTCTATTTCTTCTTTCTGTTAGTTGGTTTCCTGATTTCAAGCATACAAAGCAATCATTAAAAATACATGGAACAGAGGGACAAATCCATCTTTAATTTACTTCAAACATGCAAAAATATATATGAATCTATCAAAAATGTTATTAATAATCAATAATCATTTCAAATCAAATCTCTTACACCTTTACACGAAATAGCTATCAATCAACTTATGACGTTGGATCTCAGATTTTGGTTTGATATGACATGAGTCATTTCGCATGCTAGAGTAATTAAATGCCATTCATTCACATGTCACAACATATAACTTTCACCATTTATGATGTTTACCCATAAATTCTACGAAATGAGATCTGCGGAAATCGCACATCGCAAATTTTATGTGGTAAATGAATTTTCTTTTGGTTAAGTTTTGAAAAATGTGAAATGCACATTCATGAAGTCAAGAAATTTCGCTTTACAAGATTTTTAGAGCTTTATGTTTATTGCTTTGTTGGCTCGTCAGGTCCGCGTAATCACAAATTATGTCAAATTTCTTTATAATTTTTATTGTTTAAATGAGGTGCGATGTGATAAACAAATTAAACGGTGATTGAAGTGTTTTCATGTTTTAAATATAACTATGGAAAAGGCTTAACATGTTTTGCATCCCATGTGACTTAATGGATTTCAAGTATTTTTGGTTGTAAGCCATGCGGTTTGCGATGCGCATTAAGGAATAATGCGGAAAAAATCAAAGAAAACTTTATTTCCTAAACTTTTTTTTAAGTTAAAAATAAATTTCCTACTTATTTCTAAAGGGTCCCCATTTATTAAAATAAATGGGGGGTGTTGTATAGACAACAAGTTGGAGAGGGTCCAAAGGAAAATTGTAATGTTGTTTGTGAATGAAGGTTGAGGTCATGGAGGGATATCTCACATTTTTTCAACGTAGGTAGTTTGGTTTATCAACGGTTAGTTTGGAGTCATTTTTTCACAAGATCCATGATTGTGGGTATTAGATAACCAATGGGTGCCATGAAGGAGATACAGTGCAACCTATGGGTCTTTCTAGATTATCAACACAACACACGTTTCTGGATCTACAATTTTGGCAACACATTGGAGTGTAAGGTGAGAATGGTGTGGGAAAATATTGGTCTTTGGTAGATGCTTTAGTTCGAGTTCCTTCCCCTTCAACTCAGATATATCAAGATTGATGTAGATCAAGTAGTAAAATTTCATGATCCAAGTTTGGATGGCTCAATGGGGTCTACGGAAGACCTAATTTTGATGACTAGGGATCTGCCTTTTGATAATTCTCATTTGAGAGCTACCACTGATCCTGAGAATGAAAATTTTTTTAGGGGAATTCTGCTTGATCTTCCCCAGATCGGAAGAACTCAAAATGAAAAACCATATCTGGAGGAGGTTTTTCATAGTTTTTTTTAAACCCTAAGTTATAAATCAATCATTTTAGGGGTTTGAGTCTCATATCAGGTGGAAAAATTGAAGTGGACCATATAGAATAATTTAGGTATACTGGTGTTTTTACAAAGTTTGGTTCTTAAAGGGGACGTGTTGCAATATTTAATTCAATTAAAATTTTATGGAATTGAAAGGAACTCCACCATAATATTAAATCTAAGGTTGAGGGGTGGAGCTTCAGGTATTATAAATCCCATTGGACTTGACTCATTGAAGGATGCAGTGAAAATTACTGTTGTAACTCATGATGACCAGATCTAAAATATTCCAAGTCCTTACATAGTTGAACAAGAGGAAAAATCACCAACATGGACGTTAAACCCCCATAGGTAAAATCACTTTTTTTTTTATATTCAATCCACAACATTAATATGCATGTTTAATTCCTTCTAGCCAACAATGAATATGTACATAAGTGGGTATATACTTCTTGAACACCAAATTATGAAATGTATTTATGTTCCAATGGTTTCTTCATAGTTTAATTTGACACAGGGAAAACTAGGGAGAAAGTCTTAAATGATGGGCTATGGTTATGGGGTAGAGTTGGGATCTTTATTACCCCATTATTCCCAAAATTTGATGCTACAAGCATGGTGGTCACTATAATTTCAGTATGTCTATTATTATCAAATATCCCTCTCCATTTTTGGCACCATCAAGTCCTGTAATATATTGGAAAAATTCTTCGAAAATTCAAAAAAATAGACAGTAACAAAATAGAAAAATGCCTCTTTACATATGCCAGAATTTGTGTGGAGATAGGCATTAGTAAAGGTCTACTTGATCATATCCATATAAAATATGAAAACTTTCAATGGACCCAGGTGCTATATTATGATATTACGACATTTATATGTTGAATCTACTTTCAAACAAGATACTTGCAGAACACATGCCCGCAGGAAAAAAAGGTAGACTCGAAAGCCTAAGGGATGGAAAGTACCTAAAAATTATGAGGATGAAGAAGAAGATCCCATGTAAAATACTCCAAATATGGATGCTCAAGAACAACACGGAAGCAAGGTAGACGAAGGAGTTTGGGACCAAGCAAGAATAATGACACGTGTCTAAAAAGGTAAAAAATTAGCAGAAACCAAAGCACTAGAGCAACAGAAAATATGAGACACTCATTCAAAAGGGATCGAGGAGTATAAATATAACCCATATATTTGAGAGTCTAGATTCAGACAAAGAAGTCCTATACAGGCAGATGGAAATCAATTAGCAATAGTAACAACTGATCCCAACCATGGGGTTTGGAAAAAAGTTTAGAAAAAGAAAGGAAAAAGGTTAAGTTAAGTGATTATTATCAGACTTAGTCCCCAAAAAATTACGTATTTCTTTTTAAAAAAAAATTCTTTTTTGGTGCATCATCCAAAACTTTTGACTGATCAAATTCCTAATGGAATCTACAAAATTTAATTTTGTTCCTTGGTTACAGGTTGAATAAAATTGCAATTTTTCTTTGGAAAAAAGAAGGAGGTCCCAAGGATAGATAATGGTGGATAATTTTGTAGGAATGCATTTGAATAATTTTGTAATAAGTGTGGTATATTAAGGTATAATACTATTCCATACACAACTTAGTAGAATGGAGTTGTAAAAAGGATGAACATGACTTTGATGGAGAAAGAAAGGATCATGTTCAATTGTATTGAGTTAGGACAAGAATTCTAGGAAGAGGCAGTGGACACTATGTGTCACCTGGTAAATAGATCATTTTCATTAGTGCTAGATGATAAGAATCCATATGAGGTATGGACTAGTAATAAATCCTCTCTTAAAATGTTAAGCCTTATATAAGCCTCATGTCAACCCCAAAAACCCTTATTAATCCCTATATATTGAGTGATTAAATTTCTATTGTTATATTTTTATTTAGGCTAGAACCTCTCATGATCACATTTTATTATAATTGTACCATTTGTCTCCTATATATACACTAAGGAGACCTAGTCTTAGAATCATCAAATATTTTATTGTACATTTTATTCATTGTAAAAATATATTTCCCCCTCAAAGAGGGCTATAATTATTGGTTTCTTATCATTTTTAAGACACAAGTTTCACAACATTTGGTATCAAAACTCATGATCCTAGGGTTTTTTTGCTTCAAACAGGGCATCATGGATTTTCCACTATATATATATATATATATATATATCAGAGGATATTGATGATACATATTAGGTAATGTCTTAATCAAATTTCAAATATTGCTTTGTTATATTTTCATAAATATGCTCCAAGGAAATTAGGGTTCTTGAATGCTCCTAAAATCAGTCTCGAAATAGGTCAGTTTAAAATTTTCACTATAATTTATTTTGGGAGGTTTCATATATTGAAACTTGGACCACATTTAGGCAATACTTTAGTGAATATATGGTTAAAATTTGATATCTTTTTTTCACTATAATTTTGGATATATGCTCTAAGAAATTTCAAGTTCTTAAATGCTCTTGAAATAAGTTTCTAACAAGTCAGTTTGGAATTTTTGCAATAAATTTTTTTTATGGGAGGTCTCAAGTGGTGAAAATTGGAACATATTAAAGAAAAATATCAATAAACATATGGTTAAAATTTCATAATTTTCTTCGCTATATTTTGAAGTTATACCTTATGGAAGACTGTTAGGGTTTGTGAACAATCTTGAAATAAATTTTAAACATGTAAGCTTAGTATTTTTGCTATATATTTTTTTCTGGGACTTTTTAGATTATGAAATATTTAGGAATTTTAAAATACATATAGAAGTATCTTAGGTACAAATTTCAAAATTACATTTGAATAATTGGACACACGTCACTCTATACGAGCTTGATTATCGGAAGAGGCCAAATATTAGAAAGTTTTGGGAAAGTTACCATAACTTTCACTTGGCACATCAAATTTTGTTCAAATGTTTGGAATTAAAGATAATACATATTAAAATATTATAGACCAAAGTTTCAAAACTAGAAGGACTTATCAAAGTTATATCAAGAAAAATTGCTTCCATTCATATATTCTCCAAATTAAGGTACATAACTTACAAATGACCTATTTTTTTATTACAATATCCCACTTTTTGGTGATTTAAAGTTGCGATAAAGAGGAGAAATATTAATATTTTCAAACATGCCTCCAAAGAAAGCTTCTACACAAATTAAATCTATTAAAGGCTCATTTTGACTCATGAGGAAAGTGAATAATTAGAATTTAAGTTATCTCAATTAGAGAAGAAAGTAATACAATGGATGGTAGCATGTTGAAAAAGGTGGATTTATTAGGTTCTAAAGAAAAACTTAAAAGAGAAATGGAAAATAAGACGAATGAAAATAAGGAAGAAATGAAAAAATTCATCAGTTAGGGAATAAAATATTTACAAAACATTATATTAATATGTCTCCCAAAAAGCAATGTGGATATACAAGGAAATCATGAACATATGGAGAATCATGGTGTTAATAATAAATATCATATGGGTAGTATGCTATCACAATTGGATAGCACAAATATTGAATTATAGAACCATAATCATGATTTTTAAATTCAAGATCCACATCATCAAAGCTTAAATTCAACATCAAGGAACTATTATATTCTAAAGATCGATATGAGGAAGTTTGATGGTAATGATCCTGTAACATGGGTAATTGAGATGGAACAATACTTTGATCTACATCATGTGGCATAGGTAAATATTACATCCACATTTATAGAACAAAACAAACATGAATGGTATTAATAACTTTGTGAAAGGAAAAATTGTTATGTTATATATTGGTCTATTTTTATAGAAAAATTGGTATCACATTATGGGTATATTAAGAGAAATACATTCTTTAGTAGAATAATAAATATTTAACAAAAGGGTCTAGCTACAAATAAAATTCAACAATTTCAAAAGTTGAGTCTCAAAGTAAAGAATATTTCAGAGGATAATTTTGTATGCATATTTATGGGAAATTTAAAGGGAAGCATTCATCATGAGTTACATCTATTTAAACCGAAATATCTACAGTATTATTTTAGTCTAGCAAGGAAATTTGAAAGTAAAAATATGGGCACCAAAAAATTGGTCACTAATAACTATAGAGAAAATCATGCTTCCTCTCCTAAACCAACAATGTTGAATCCTCAATAAATGGATGAAAAAAGAGCAAAGGAACTATCTTTTAACTATGACAAAAAGTATAGTAAGGTAATAAATGTAGTGAGAATAAATTATTCTACATAGAATGTGGAGAAAAAGAAGATCAAGAATTGGAAACTTCACAAGATATAGAGCTAGAAGAGACTACTTCAACAATCTCTTGCTATGCATTGACCAACATCTCTACTCCACAAACCCTCAAAATTAAAGGATATATCAAAAATAAAAAGGTAAAAATGTTGGTTGATTCAGATAATACTCGTAACTTAGTTAATTAAAAATTGGAAAAACTTATTTATTGCTTTTTATATCCATCACCAAAATTTAAAGTAATGATTTCATATGAAGGTACCATACATTTTTCAAGGAAATTCCATAATATTAATATAAATATGGGGGAGTATTTTTTGGTTAGTCCCATGATTTCAATCCAAATGGATGGTGTTGGTGTTGTATTAGGGGTCAAATAGTTACAATCATAAGAAAAATGACCCTTAATTTTCAAGATATTTTCATTATATTTTTCTCAGAAGGTGATGAAATTTACCTTAGAGGTATCCAATGGAAAACTAGTAAAGTGATAAGCTATAATAGCATGAAAAATTTGATAAAAAGGGAACACCAAGGTGTAATTGCACAATTGTGTTCACCGAATGTTCAAACATGTATATCCTCTACTCTAGTGGATCTCCAAAAGGTTATCATCAATAATTCTAAGGTATTTGGAGTGATTCTTAAGGATATTTCACATTCCTGAGATCATGACCATGTTATTTTGTCTTTTAGATCTCTGTCCCTCTTGACCCTAGATCTATTAGCCTTTTTTAGTGTGTTTAGATTAGTTTTTTACTCACCTATAGACTAATTGTTGAGAGGCCCACCTTCTTGGGTTTAGATTATTGCATGATTAGTTGTTTATTTTATGTTTTGCAGGCCTATATACTGTCATTTGCAGGGTTATTTACAGCTATACAACATCACTTTTTATTTTTTTTTACAAATGTTTGGGTTTAAAAATTAAAATTTACACACTTTTACACACGCACCCTAAGCGAAAAAGGGCTTGGTTAACACTGCCAAGAAAAGACTCTAAAACATTGAAATCATTTGATCCTACACCTCTTTGCCCTTGTTTTGACATTGTAATCACTTGATCTTGCACCTCCCTGCCCTTGTTGGTCTCTTTTTCTGTTGTGTTATGTTTGTGTCGTCACCATTGCGCCACCAAGGCATTTATCCCGGAGATTTCTTGGCCTTCATCCTCAGTTTCCGGTTGGAAGACTTAATCCTCCACATAGAGTTCGAGTTAGTCCTCTACTGAGTCCCCACACTAACTCTTCTTCTGGTCCTTCGGGTTCTCCTTCTCGTCCCGCCTCTAGTTATCCCCCTGACACCTTCACTATGTCTGGTGCAGGACCTAATGCTAGTGGTAACCATGGCCCTCTCGCCGGAAATACCACTAGTGGGACCGCCACAGACACTACCCTGGCAGCACCCTTGCTCCCTTTCATGGCAGGCCTCAGCCTCCCCAATTTTGACCAGTTGATAAACGACCCTATACACCATGACACTAGTTGGCCTGCTATGCCAACAAAGCTCCCTTAAGACATCCCAAAGTTTGAAGGTCTTGCTGGACAAGATCCTTCAAATCATGTTCGATCTTTCCACATGTGGTGTTCATCTAATTCCATTACCGATGACTCTATTCGTCTCTAGTTATTCCAATGAACGCTTACAAGCGAAGCTTCTAAGTGGTATGTGGATCAAGCCCCTTCCTCTCATACCACCTTTGCGACTCTAGCCCGGGCCTTTTTGTCTTATTTCCAGCTCCCCCTGCGTTATGACACTAGTACCAAGATATTGACCTCTTTCTGCCAATCATCTGCAACCCGCCTTTCCGACCATGTTCAGGAATGGCGGAGAAGAAAGATTCTATGTTGAGCCCCTCCCTTCAAGGACCATGTCTACATGGACTGGTTCCTTAGTACTCTCTTTCCGCCTATCAAAAAATATGTCGCATCGCACTTTCCTCAAACCAAAGAAGCCGCTCTCCAGATTGCGTTAAAGTAACCTGATCTATGCTTAGTCGGGTTATGTTTATACCATCCTACCTGATCTTCCCAAACCTGGTGGTGCCAACGCACCAGGGGCATCTCATGCTGCCGAAGGTATCGTTGGAGCACTCTTTAATCTGTATGCTCAACCTCCCATGGGCTATGGCTTCTCTCAGGGAGGGGCTAGCTCCTCCGACACTTTTCCCCCTCCCGGTAGCATGTATCCAGGATACAACATGCCTCCTCCTTTTGCCCAACTTCCTGTTTACCACACTGCTACCCAATCTCCTTTTTATTCGTATCCACAACCTGGTGCTCCAGCTCCTACAACATTAGCACCTCCTCCTCCCTTGCCTTCTCAACCCCTACAACAACAACCACCACCCCCTCCGGGGTAGGAGTACGCATAATAGGGCACAACTAATCCTCCTCCCTCAAAAAGGAAGAGGAAAGGAAATCAAAATCAAGCTGCATCTCGTAATCATGGACCTAATCAAAGTAATGCTCCTTACACCACAAACCAGCAAAAAGGAACTCAGCCCAACAAAGACAGGCCTCTTCGTACGACCAATCCATGTTCATTTTGCGGTTTTTATGGTCATTATACGCATGATTGTCCCCTTCTACCACAGATGCGAAAACTATGGGAGTCTCAAGCAACATTGAGAGGAAAACAAACCATTCCTTCCATTCCTCCCAGTCGTGCACCTAGTCAACTGGCTGTGCTTACTGATCCTTTCCCTCAGTAGGGATTTGTGGCCACCCAACCACCTGAAGGACCGGTGGTCGCTCAACCTCTCCCATCTGGTTCCCCCGATTACCATATTTTCATGATGTAATCTGATCAGCCTTATGAACCTCCTTCTCCTGGCTCTTTACCTTCAGATGGTACTCGTGACCCCCTCGATCCTCCAGACGCTACCCCCAAACCTTACCTTCCTTTGACCTCGGTTCCACTAGTCTCTCTTATTCCTCCCGTTGCACCAGTGCCTCTGTCACCTCAACCATAACCTTTTCTACTTGCGACTGTCTCGGGTAAGAAGGGAAAAGCTTGCAAGGGGGCACCAAAGGAAAAGCACCCCCTCTCCTTGTTCATGTGTTTTGCTTCGGATCTGCCTACTCCCATTGGCATCCCTCCTCCTAATGCCAACGTGACAGAGCCCTCGACCACTCCCCATGACGTTGCACATGTGCACTATTTTTCACATGATGATGAGTCAGGTAGCTCTACCACGACAAGTGGTCCTCCTTCCTCTAGTCAACCCATCTTTCACTCTGATGAAGACATTATGGAAGCACTAACCCATCTCGACTTTCCATGGAATGATATGCACCACCATGCGTACATCCTCCCGCAGCAGTCCCACGACCAATATGTTGTGGAAACTAAAGACTCCCTTCCTAACAGAGTCAATTGGTTTAGAAATCCCATCCCTGTACCTAATTCTTTCGAAGAAGGAAATATGGCCAATATCTCTCCTACCATTAAAATTGACATTTCTGACAAACCAGGGGTTGAATAAAATATCACATTGGGCACCCATTGCACCAAAAAAGATATTGAAGCTTACACCAAGTTATTCAAAGAATTCCGCAATATTTTCACCTGGTCCTAATCAGAAATTCCCAGACTTAATCCTGCCATTTTCGAACACCATATCGATACATGGCCTGCTGCCAATCCTGTTTGTCAAAATATGAGACCCATTAATCCTTCCAGACGTGAAGCTGTCAAAGCTAAAATCGATAAGCTCAAACAGGCTGGTTTTATCTATCCCATTGAATACACCACCTGGGTGTCCAATCCGGTTCCTGTTCTCAAGAAACAAGGCACAATCTGTATCTGCATTGACTTTTGCGATCTGAAAAAAGCTTGTCCCAAAGACAATTTCCCCACACCATTCATTGACCAAATCATTGATGATTGTGCGGGGCACGAGATTCTATATTTTATGGATGGTTTCTTTGGATACAACCAAATTGTCATCCGTCATGCTGATCAACTCAAAACTGCATTCATTAGTTCATGGGGAACCTTTTCCTATCGAGTCATGCCATTTGGTCTTAAGAACGCAGGAGCCACTTTTCAGCGGGCTATGTCTTACTTTTTCCATGACCTGGCTCACATTATCATTGCTTATTTAGACGACCTTACCACACGTTCTAAACATCGTGCGCAACACCTTCACGATCTACACACCGTCTTTCTTCGATGTCCCAAGTATAATATCCGCCTCAACCTGCTGAAGTGTGTCTTTTGTGTGTCTGCTGGTTGTATTTTAGGCTTCATTGTGTCTAAATATGGTATCTCTCTTGACCCATTAAAAGTTCAAGACATTCTTGAGCTTCTGATCCCCCGCACTTTATGCCAGTTACAAAGCCTCCAAGGAAAAGCTAATTTTATTTTCCTGTTCGTACCTGACTATGCCACCACAGCACATGGTTTCCTTAGACTTATCCGCTCCAATATCCATTTTTTATGGGATTCCTATGATAAAAATTATTTTGATGCCATGAAGCATGCTCTCACATCCACTCCCTTGATTCATCCGCCTGAATTTGATAGGGATTTCATCCTATATATCTCCACTTCCACCCACTCGGTCGCTGGAGTCCTTATTCAAGAATATGATAACCAAATTTAGCATGTCATATATTATGTCAGTAAGAACCTAGTAGGACCTCTTGTATCCTACTCCCACGAAGAAAAATTAGCACTGGCTTTCATGTTCTCGGTCCAAAAACTTCGTCATTACATCCTCATGTGTTCCACCAAGGTTATGACTAATTCCAACCCCATGGCCTTCCTATTGAGTCATTGAATCATCAATGGGAAGTATGCTTGTTGGATCGTGATCCTCCAGGAATTCAATCTTGAATTTGTCACACCAAAAAGTAAGAAAGGTTTAGCCCTCGCTGAACTCATTTCCTAACTACCTACTGTTATAGCATCATTTCTCACCTTGACATGATTCATGATTGCTACATGGCTTTATGGGCACCCATTCCTACAGACTTGGACAAATTCACTTAAAAAACAGTGGAAAATCCTTCATACGCGACTATGTCCGTGTTTTTCCGCGTGTATACGCGAGTACAGCTAGACTTTTCCGCGTATGCCATTTTAATGATTAAAAATATATATAAAAATCCCTAATTTCGCGCTGGGTTGATGGTTACTCAGGTAGTTCAACCACCCCAGCCCGTGGCCAACTGTTTCCAACTGCTGAAACTACTTGGAGGGACTATAAAAAGACCTCATATGTATGGCCTAAGGGAGAGAGAGAATGATTATTATTATACTCTGTTGGTATTTCCCCAATCCAAGTCTGATTCCCCGTGCCTCCTGCACTTTCCCAGTTCATTTCAGGAAACCCTTGTTTCCTTGAGATACATCCCTTTATATGTTATCTCGTGTGCACTCATTTGGAAGGAGTCTTAGCGAGGCAAGGGCTGGACGGATCCGGACGACGGTCTGCGAAGGCCTTGGAAGGATCAGGTGATCTCTCCACTTACTTTTGTACGTACTATTTTTATAATACAGAAGTATCATGCTGTTCCCGAAGTAAACGTGTTAGTGTATGCTTTAATGTGGGAAGAATATTTGTTATACAAGCATTTATGATGATTTATTTAATGTTTTATATGAATCTCGCTAACATATAGAGTAGAAATATACTGTACAACTTGTCCTTTGTGCTGGTTTCTTCTTGTATTTCAGGTGAAAGAGGAAGGACGGTTGCAGGGAGTTTCAACTCCACGTGGATCTACTTCAAACGTAGGACCAACGGGTAAACCTCTCGTTCTGCTCTATTTCGTTTTCATGACTGTGCATGATCGTGTGAGTCTCTGTTAAATAGTACGCCCCTGCTCTGTGGAGGTTGAATCCCAACCAACCTCTAGGGTGTTAAATCCCCGAAACACCTACAAGTACGCAGGATTCTCCAATTAATGATAATTTCCCCGATGAACACTTATTCGCCATTACCAATGATGACCCCTGGTATGGGGACATCCTCACTTATTTTCGGAATCAAAATTTTTCCCTCCATCTTGACCATGATGCTCGACGTCGTATCTGACACCAAGCCACCCGCTACCTTCTCATCAGTGAATACCTTTATCGTTGCGGTGTGGATTTTGTCCTTTGTCGTTGTCTCACACATGCTGAAGCAAAGCAAGTCCTCAATTCTTGTCATAGCGGTGCTTGCGGTGGCCACCTCTTTGGTCTAGCCACTGCACAAAAATTTATGCGTGTTGGGTACTTTTGGTCTTCTCTCTTTGGCGATTGCATTGAGGCAATCAAACACTGTCCCAATTGCCAACATTTTTCCCCCAAGGCACGAGACCCTCCAGCTCCCCTCCATCCTATCATCTCTGTTGGCCCCTTCTACAAGTGGGGCATAGACTTTATGGAGTGTCGACCGTCATCAGCTAGTAACCATAAGTATATCATCGTGGCGGTTGACTATTTCACTAAATGGGTTGAGGCCATGCCAAAATTTAACAACACAACAACTACCACAGCCCTATTTTTCTTCAACCATGTGATTGCTTGATTCAGAGTTCTGAAACAATTGGTCTCAGACCATGGCTGACATTTTGAAGATGAGATATGGCGCGAGCTATCCTCACTGTTGGGCTTTGAGCACCAATATTCCTCCTCTTATTACCCCCAAGGTAATGGCCAAGTTGAAGTGGTCAATAAAATTCTTAAAACCATACTTCAATGGACAGTGGATAAGCACAAAACCAACTGGCACCTTATGCTCTTCCCTGTATTGTGGGCCCATATAACTTCTGTTAAAACCGCCACTGGGTTCATTCCTTTCCACCTTGTTTTTGGAGAGGAAGCAGTCTTACCTATCGATTGTGAAATCCCTTCCCTTCATCTAGTCGTCGAACTTCTCCCTGACACCCAACCTTTATAACAGAGACTTATCATGCTTGAACGCGCTTCCGAAGACCTCCATGTTGCATTACAAACCATTAAGGCGGCTAAGAAATGCACCAAGGCTCAATATGATCGAAAAGTCCAACCTCGTACTTTTCACGAAGGTGATCTTGTTTTAGTGTATGACCAGGCCCATGATGTCCTTAGTCATGGGAAGTTTGATTCATTATGGTTATGACCTTACATTATCAGTAAGGATTTGGAAAAGGGCGCATATCTATTAGAGGACTTTGAAGGCCATCCCCTTTCCAATCCTCGCAATGCACTCTATTTGAAGAAGTATTACCCTTAATATTTCCTACTAGAAATGCATGTTTTATTGTCTTTAGGTAGCTAGAACATGTTAGTGATTTGATACTTCACCAAGACAAATTTTTTCCAAGAAGTGCCACTTCACCCTTCCTCAAAATCGAATTTCTTCACCTGTAACACTCGTACAGGGGGCACCATGTTCCCTCCATACTTGACCATGCTCGTTTTGACTTTCGTTGTGAGTTACCATCTTGTACTCATGCTTTTATGGTCCCCATTGGACCCTTCACATATGTGGCAGCACCATTGAGTCACCCTTTTTTAGAGCATCCGAGTTGAGTCATCATTGCATTCATGGAGTCTATTTTGAGTCCCTTTGCATCCCATTACAGTCCTCCATCATTCACTGCTTGCTCCCTCTCTCGTGTCTCTTCGTATGGCCTTCAGTCCCACTGTCCCCTACCCCTCATGATGTTGTGTCAGTCGTTTCCAGGTCATCCATGCCCTTTATGCTCTAACAAGGGAATTCATCCGTCCGCTACTCAGTTCCCCCATTTCATCATCATCATTGGTGTCAGTCTGTCAGTCACTCTACTATTTTCTATCGTGCCCTAGTTGAGGATCCCTTATTGCCTCACCTATGGCGGACCTCTTTATGTTGAAATCAGCTCATTCATTCCAAAAAATAGGTCTAGAGGGTGGTGTACCTTGGTTCCAGCTTACACTTTGGTTTGGTGCCTTGGATCAGGAAAAGGGACTCCTTATTTCCCTTTGACTTGATTGTTTCTCGAGTCCAGCTCCTTTCAGCATGATCGACATTTGTATACTTGATGGTTCAGTGATGCAACATACAACATTGATGATTCCCAAGTGTGTGTGAGATGTCTCAACCCTCATGAGGGGGTGGCCCTATAGGTAGCCCCCCACACACGCGTATGACCTCTTCATGACAGCCTTCGATGCAGCTCCATACATTTGATGATGTCGGCCTCAGCCATTTGCAGTGCCGTTTTTTTTTCATGTATTAGTCAGATTTTCAGAGCCATTTCTTGTGTTCAGGGGCATCTGGGTTGCATTTATATCTCATGTACTCAGCTTTTATTGTAAAACTCCTGGTTGTTATCCCAGACACAATATGTATGTGGGATTCATTATCATGTTATTCATCTGGCTCATGTTTATGCCAGCATATACTTTATCATTGTGTTCCGTGGTTTTCCGGGTGCCTTATTGTTTGTACTATTGCCTCGGTGGGTATAGGTATGCCTCCCCCGCTGCCTATACCAGGTACTCACTCAAAAATACTTGTCGCACCTACAAGTCGCCTCCTAAGGGTCTAGTTCTTTAAGCAATTTGGTTTACCTTATACTCTCTCTCTTTGACTTCCCCTTCAATGTCTAGTGATTGAGTTCTTACAACGTACTTTGGTCATACGATTAGCTCCTAATGCTTGCACGCTGGGGGGCAATCTGTTACACTATTTTTTTTTCATCTAACCTATTATCATTAGATGGACCCAAGTACACCATGTAAGACCAATTTTACTCCAAGTAAAATTGCTTTCACTATGAAAATAACTTAGTAAATCACCTTTATTAAGTTGTTTATGGTCTAAACAGGAAACCCCATAAGGAAATATTAAACAAATATACATTTGTTTGATTTTCCTCAAGAAATAATTAGTTAAATAGTAGTTTAATTAATATTTCTGGTTATATTTAACCCAAAATAAGGAAATTAATTAGATAAATCATTATTTATCTTATTATTTTCTAAGAATAATTGTTTAAATCTTATTTAAATAATATTCTTTGTTAAATATGACTAATTCACCCTTAAATAATTAAATAAATAATTATTTATTTGATTATTACTCAACTATATCCTTAAAATGATAAATAAATCATTTATTTATTTATTATTACTTAATCACATCCTTAAAATGATAAATAAATCATTTATTTATTTATTATTTACAAATAAGGGGATTTGACTCAAGTCAAATACCTTTTCCCTCCAACAAATATAATAAAATATTCCATAAAAGTTGGATCTAGATTTTGTTAATAATATTTTAATTATGCACCAAGATCTAGACTAACTAAATATTTTGTTATAAATAGAAGGGTTTTCCCATTCATTTGTCAGCTTTTGTTGCCTAAAGATCACTCTGGATCTCAACACTTGGTCTAGCTATTGATCCACAATCATAGCCATACTTTCCCATTTTTTTCTGGTTTTTCTACACCATCAAGAGTGAGAAGTGCTAAATCTGAAGTGTTGAGGACTCACAAGAACCCATTCCATTGAGGAGAATAGGGAACACCCTCTTGTGTTTTCCTCCCAGGTGCCATTAATAAAAATATTCATTGGATATATTATTGTCTTGTCTATTGGATCTATGGAGTAAATCTTATTTTTATACTGTTTAATGTCTTCTAATGCATAGATCTAGATTTTTGCAGCATTTGTCTTGATCATCTAATTGCAGATCTGAAGATATTAGCAATCATTTATGTTGTTAGGGCTATAATTTATGCACAGCTAAAGTGGTCTTTTTTCGTACACTTCGAATCAAGATTCATATGAACACATTTGTAAACTAGAAATATACCACCTGACATTAAGCCTTATAGGTGTCCACATGCAAAAAAGAGTGAGATTGAGTGTATTTTTCAAGAAATGTTAGAGGTGGGCATCATCCAAGCTAACCATAGTGCTTTCTCTTCACCATTGGTGATGGTTATAAAAGATGATGGTTCATGGGATATGTGTCTAGATTATAAACAACTTAACAAAATGACAATTAGATGAATTTCATAAAGAAAATTTCTTTACTAAGTTGGATCGTAATTCTAGATATCATCAAATTGGAATGAGGCAATAAGAAATTCCCAAAACAACCTTTAGAGCACATGAAGGTCATTATGAGTTTTTGGTTATGCCATTGGACTTAAAATGTGACTTCAACGTTTAAAAACTTTATGACTCTGTTTTTAAACCCTTAGAAACTTTGTGTTAGTATTTTGGATGACATACTAATATATATATAATTTTTGGAAGAGTAGGTACAACATGTTGACAGGGTCTTATCACTATTGGAAGAAAAAATATATATATGAAAAACCTTCCAACTATGCCTTTGGGGGTCAAGAAGTAGAATATTTGGGTAATATTGTATAACATGAGGGTGTCAAGGTGGATCCTAACAAAATTAAAGCTATGACAGAATGGGAAATTCCCAATACCATGAAGAAAATAATAGGATTCTTAAGATTGGTGGGATATTACCACAAGTTTGTCAAGAGTTATGGTCAAATATCAACACATGTAACAAAATTAAAGGAGTGAACTTACTCAAGCCCATATATGAAAAAAAACTGTTGGCCATACTACATACAGTTAAAAAAATGCGTCCATACCTTACAGGAAGACACTTTAAAATATAATAGATCATGATTGTATAAAGTACTTCTTGGAGCAAATACCATCTTTAGAATAGAAAAAAAATGGGTCACAAATATGTTGGGTCATTGCTTTTAAATTATCCACAAAAAGGGTGTAACACACCCCACCACCTCACTCGGTGGGATGGATACCATTAATCCAACTCCTCTGGTATTGTTTATATATATATATATATATATATATATATATATATATATATATATATATATATATAATACATTTATTATTTATATTAATATTTTATTTCTATAATTAATATATATATATATATATATATATATATATATATATATATATATATATATATATATATATATATAACACTATAGAGCGCCCATACCGACCTATATTTCCAATTCACCCTGCCTCTACGCCCCGACGGTCCCCACTATCTACCACCCAAGATCCAAAGGTTACAAATGAGAGGGGAAGATCTATGATCAGTAGATGGATTGTGACGGGTTGATGTGCTCAACACTTAATCAATAGGCACCCCATCGCAATCATGGTTCCATCCTACGGTTCTGAGGCCTCCATATAATGATCCACAATAAATCTGCCCATCCAACGATGCATATAAATTTCACCACCATCCCCCTCCTCTCTATTTTCTCCCCCCTGGGGAAAGTGTAGAAATGCCACCTTCGTCGTTTGATCCCTGAAAGATATCTTCATCGTCCGATTGAGGTGGGGCCCTGGTCCTTTGACTCATGTGCATTCATTTACCCCCCTGGGACATGTTACCTTGTTTCATTGATCCACCTCTTTGACTCAACGTCCACTGCAACCCGTTATCTTGTCATCTTGCCTCCTTATTTATTGCTCCCTTAAAATTCTTCCATGCCAATACATCGCGCTGACCTGTTAGGTGGATCCATCTCCCATTCAATATCATAAATTTCAGGATCACATTTATGCCAACCCGGCCTGGACCTATGCCATCTTGCTCATTTATTAAATTCCATGCGGTTACACCATCGGGGTCTTACCTATGGATTTACGTGCACAGGTGGAACAAACCCTCATACAACCCTGGCTTCGAGTTGGTCCATGGTGTCATAGTTCCACGACATCACATGTCAAATCACCTTAGTGCTTCGCTGACTGATCATTTTTTCACATCTAAGATGGGGCCTCCAGGACACGTTATCTTGATCCCTTCATCTTGGAACCTCCTTAAATAATACTCCTTGTGCCTCTGGTATGGGACCTCTGGGACACATCATCCCAATCCCTTCATCTAGACGCTTCAAAGTAGGTCTTCCCTTTGAACTTATGAGATAATATTCTCTAGTTTGAGTTATCGTGAGGGATCCACTTTCATCCAATGGGGACACTTCTCGCATTTGCATTATATGTTTAATTAACTCAATTCCTGGTTAGCCCTACTAATCCTTTTTGTTTCTAATTAAAGCTTCCATGGTGTTTCCTCCATGCCACATCACCCATCCTTCAACTCAATGGTGATAAGGAAAAATATAGGCGTCCAATATAGAGCTTCCATGTTTAGGGTTTCCTCAAACTAACGGATTAAGTTAATATGGTTAAATATTTTATTTTTAGTCCCAATTTGACTTCGTTGCATTGCTACTCATAGTATATCTTCACCATGGCTTCATCAGGGAGGAATTGTTAGATTGTGAGCAACACGCTCGATTTTGGTCTTGGTGGCTTTCACAAAATATTTCTTCCATTTTGCGTTCATCGCCTTTTGCTAGCCACTTGAACTATGGCTTGGCTACAATGATTCTATTAATTTCTTGGTTTGCACCAGTGTTGAGTTATGGGCCTTAAGCGTTACTAAAGCACCCAATGATGCTATCCTGTTATGAAAACAGCTCCAAAAATAGAAGCAAAGAGAGATAAACGCCTTAGAAATTAGCCACTTCAAGGGGGAAACCTCCTTTACATTACATAAATGAAAAATTCTTCGATGATACAAATGAAAAAACCTCCTTTCTATATATCGGAGTCCATGGGGTCACAATATAATCCTAGCCGACCTAACAATAATAATGTAATGGCACAACAATAACAATAGTGGGCTATTATGGGGCACAATAATAAAAATATTGGGACTACATGGGTACAACAATAACAATAAAGGGGCTACACTAACAACAATAAGGGACTACACAAGTAACATAGGGCCCTAACATTCTCCTCCCCTCCAAAAAAGTTTTGTCCTCAATGCATCAGTAGTTATGGATGCTTTTGTAAAAAATTCTCATCCTCCCATGTGGAATCTTCAGTAGGTAAATTCTTCCACTTGATGAGATACTCTGAAATTAATCGATTTCGTAGTTGTCGAGTTCTTATTTTGGTGACTGCTTTAGGTTCCAATATGATTTTTCCTTCCTTATCAAGTTCTAGAAATATTGTTTGAACTGAAATATTTTCACCTATAACCTTCTTTAAGCATGAAACATGGAAAACAAGGTACACTCGGGAAGATGCAAGAAGCTCCAATTTTTATGCCATAGTACCAATCGTTTGCAACACATTTTAAGGACCATAGTACTTTGGCGATAATTTATAATCCTTCTTAGCTTGCTTGAGGGACATTTGTTTATATGGTTGTAGACGTAAAAATACCTAGTCTCCTACATCAAAACTTCTCTCGCTGTGATGTTGATCCACATGTTGTTTCATTCGATTTTGTGCCAAATATAGGTTATCCTTTTAGAGTTTGATAACTTGTTGTTGATGCTCGATGTGATCTTCCACTTCTTGAATCTTAGAATTTTATCTTAAAGATGATGTGATGGATAGTGGATGATATCCATAAAGTTCCATAAATGGGGTCATTTTTGCTGCAGTGTGGAATTTTTATACCACCATTGTGCGAGAGGTAACCAATTGACCCATTGTGTTTGTTTATCAGATACAAAGAAACGAATATATCCTTCCAAACATTTTTTTCACTGTCTCAATTTTCCCATTGGATTGAGGATGATAAGATGAGTTATGATCTAGTTGAGTACCCAAATAAGAAAATAATTTTGTCAAAAAATTTCCAGTGAAAATGGGAACTCTATCGCTTGCAATAATATTTGGGTTTCCATATAAATTTTGATTTTTTTTTCCATAAATGTAGTAGAAATTGTACATGCTTTAAATGGATGAGATAATGCACAAAAGTATGCATACTTGGTAATCCTATCAACTACCACCATAATGATGCTCTTTCCTTCAAACTTAGGTAAAATTGTGATAAAATCCATTGAAACCTCCTCCCAACATTGATTTCGAATGGATAAAGGTTGTGGTAGTCCCGGGGTCTTAATTGTCTCAACTTTAATTTGTTGGCAAACTAAACATTCCGCTACAAAATTTTGAACATCAGATTTAAGGCCATCCCAAAAAAAAAATTCTTCACCCTGTGGTAAGTTTTTAAAAATCTCGAGTGTCCTCCTGAGGGAGGGGTGTGCAATTCCAAAAGAATATTTTGCTTTAGTTGGGAATTATTACAAATATATAAGTGATTTTTGTACCATAAGGAATCATTTTTCCAACTAAACGTATCAGATGTATTGGGATATTGCTGAAACTTTTGAATGAGTGTCCATACTTCTTTGTCATTCTTCCATTCCTCCCTTGCTTCAACTATCCAATCGGGTTGGATAATAGAAATGGCACAAAGAAATGCTTCCACATACTCATCCTTTCTTGAGAGTGCATCTGCGACAAAATTTAGCCTCCCTTTTTTGTAGATTATTTCAAAGTCATAACCCAGAATATTCGTGAGCCATTTTTTTTATCTTCTAGAGATAATCTTTGTTCCAAAAAGCATTTAAGACTACCATGATCAGTTATTACCTTGACATGTCTTCCCATTAGGTAAGGTCACCATTTCTTTAGTGCATGTAGTATTGCCAACATTTACTTCTCATAAATAGCTTTTTTTAAATACTTTCCTTTGATTGGACGACTTTCAAAAGAAATGGGTCTTCATTCTTGCATTAAAAAAACACCAATTCCATTTCCAAAGGCATCAAATTCCACAATAAAGGTTTTTGTGAAGTTTGGCATAGCTAAGACCGGTGCTTGGCACATTTCATCTTTAATATGTTCAAAGGCCTTAGTTACTTTTGGAGTCCACGAAAATGCATCTTTCTTCAATAATGTTGTTACAGGTGCTATTTTACTCCCATAATTCTTAAAAAACTTGCAATAATACCATGTTAACCCAATAAATCCTCACAAATTCTTTATGGTTGTTGGGACTTTCCATTAATTAATGGCTTTAATTTTGTTAGGGTCTACCTTAACACCCTCGTGAGATACAATATGACCCATATATTCCACCTCTTGTACTCCAAAGAAACATTTGGAGTTTTTTGCATATAATTGTTTCTCCTCCAATAGTTTGAGCACCCTATCCACATGTTGAACACGATCCTTCCAAGACCTATTCTAGATTAGTATATCATCAAAAAATTCCAACACAAATTTTATAAGGAAGGGTTTGAAAATGGAATTAATCAACCCTTGAAATGTAGAAGGTGCATTTGTAAGGCCAAAAGGCATGACCAAAAATTCATAATTACCCTCATGAGTTCGAAATGTTGTTTTTGAAATGTCTTCAATCTTCATTCTAATTTGATGATATCCTGAACGGAGATTTGAATTGGTGAAATAATTTATCCATGTAATTCATCCAATAATTCATCAATGAAAAGAATGGGGAATTTATATTTAATAATTATCTTATTGAGCTCCATATAATCCAGACACATGCGCCATGATCCATCTTTCTTGTGCACCAATACTACGGGAGCAGAAAAAGAACTTTGACTAGGTTGAATTATACCAGCCTCTAGCATTTTTGCAATCATGTGTTCAATTTCACTCTTTTGGACATAAGGATATCTGTAAGGCCTAATGTTTGGAGGAATACTTCCTGGAATCAAATGAATTGCATTATCATGATCACGAATAGGTGGGAGTCCTTTGGGAGTTTAAAACATCTTGGAATAATTGTCCAATAATTTTTGGATATTTGAATAAATATATGATTTTGATGTTGGAAATTCTAGTGAGCATAATTGTGCAATGACACCTCTTTGTTCTTTCTTTAGAATCTTTTTCATTACATTAGAGATTATTATCTTTCTCGGCTTCCCTGCGATACCCTGTAATTCAAATTCCTTTCCTTCCGAAAAAAAATTCAAGAAAAGTTCTTGAAAATTAAAAGCTATTGTCCCCAAATATTGTAACCATTGTACTCCTAGTACAACATCAGCACCACCCAGTGGAATGGAAAGAATTGGAATATTCAATACATATTTCCCCATGGTTAGCTTGATATAATGGCACTTTCCAGAGCAATTTATATTTCCTCATTTTCCACCATCACTTGACACTCTGGCGATGGTTATAATAATCAATTCAATTCCTTGGCTACCTTACAATGAATAAAATTATGGGTACTACCCGAATCAATAAGCATTATTAAATTTTTCTTCTTGATATGTCCTTATATATTGAGAGTTTGAGGAGTGGTAATTCTTGCCAATGCATTACAGGATATGTTCAGATTCATTTATTCTTCCTCTACAGTAGGTTCCTAGTGTATATCCTATTCTTTTGAAGCTTTTTATTCCTTTTCTTCCTCCTCTTCACAATCTATGTAAAATAATTTTTTCTCAGCACACTTATGACCTTTAGTGTATTTTCTATCACAACTATAACAAATCCATTTTTCTCTTTTTTCTTCCAATTGTTGTGGTGTCAACCTTGTAGGTTGTGGAAGTCTAGGAGTAGCAACACTTCCATCTTTATAGTTCTAAGTGGTAGGCTTCCTTGTCACCATAAATTTTCTTTCATTTTTTCTTGTCAACCTGAATGCCTTCTCCAATGTATCAGGCTCCCAGAGGCAAACCTCATGTTGTATGTTATCCTTTAGAGTCCCTATGAAGACATCAATCCTATGTTCCTCTAGAATATTATTTATCCTTATATTAAATTTTTGGAAGTCCTCAATGTGCTCCATCATTAAACCCTTTTGTTTGAGATTTATTAATTGGCTAAAGAAGGTGTTTCTCTCTGTATCCTCATAATGTGCTATAATTTCCTCCATAAAAATTGACCAAGTGACCAGTGGTTTATGAGAAAAAATCCATCGATGCCATACAAAATGATTTTGTTGTAAATATAAAGTTTCAATGCATATCTTTTTTGTGTTTCACGTATTATGGAGCTCAAAGTATTTCTCCATTTGTAGTATCCAAGTTATCAGATCCTTACCATAAAACTTCCTCATATCTATGTTTGGAATATGGTGGGTCTTAGATCCAACATTAGACTCTATGAAATCATGATTAACATTTATTTTTTTTCTCATCGTGAGTTTCCTCTACTACTTTTTCACCATTAGGAAGCTTTTCTTGTAGCAACTTTTCCAAACCTTCCATGTCTTTCTTCAAATATTCCATGTATCCTTCTATACCATTCTTTAAACCATCCATCTTAGCTTCCACGCCCTTCTTCAAATAATCCATCTTATCTTCCATGCCTTTCATCAAACTATCCATCTTAGCTTCCATGTTTCCTTCTATACCGTCCATCTTAGCTTCCACGACATCCATTTTAGCTTCCATGCCATCCATCTTAGCTTCTATGCCATCCATTTTAGCTTCCAAGCCATCCATCTTAGCTTCCACACCATCCATCTTAGCTTCCATGCCATTCTTCAAACCATCCATCTTATTTTCCACGCATTTCTTCAAACTATCCATCTTAGCTTCGACACCTTTCTTCAAACCATCCATCTTAGCTTCCATTTCATTTTTTGTGACTTTTTGTGAAAGCGAAATTTTTTGCACTTGTTCTTGTAATTTTGATATATCATGTTGCACTTCTTCCTCTTCATGAGTCATAGTAGATCCTTCTGAGATTTTAATGGGTGTTGAATTATTTTTAGGGGCCATTTTAGAACCCAATATTGATATATGTGCTTCAATATGCCCTTGAATCCATTCAAACTGATTTTTCAAACAAGCAATTTTAAAACAAAATACACACTTTTTTCTTGCTTTTGAGGAGCTTGATATTGATTATGATGCATATATATGATTTCGTATCCCCTAGATTTTATTTTCAGTACTTTATTATCCCTCTGAATCTTATTTCCAATTCCACAGGTCTGGCCTGATTTGGATTCTTCAAGTCAAATTTATCTGAAATCTCCCACAATGACCTAATTATGGAATAATTCAGTAGGGAAAAATTGTACGGCGTGCCACGTGTCACTATTTCCTCTTTTGGCTCTGAAATTGATACACGGGAAACTAAATTTTGTGTACTTTCATTCACTTTTTACATAATTCTAATCTGATGCTCAGAGCAAGAGTTATGACAATTTTCCCAAGGTTTCCTATTTTAGATGAAATTCAGGAGCATGCAAAAACTCTAGCTTCCACATATCATATCTCCGAAAATATTGAAAACCAATATTTTTTACACGAAGTTCCTCAGGATTTATTCGCAAAAGTATTTTTTTTAGCATTTGAAAATTCCTAGAAAAAAAATTATAGAGAAAATTCCACGATGACCTATTTGAAGCAGTGAAACCCTAGAATCCAAAGCTTTGATACCAAATTTAATGAAACCATCTCCAAAAATAGAAGAAAAGAGAGATCAACGCCTTAGAAATCAACCACTTCAAGGGGGAAACCTCCTTTACATTACATAAATGAACAATTATTTACTGATATAAATGAAAAAAACTCCTTTCTATATATATATGAGTCCATGGGGTCACAATATAATCCTAGTTGACCTAACAATAATAATGTAAGGGCACAACAATAAAAATAGTGGGCTATTATGGGGCACAATAATAACAATATGGGGACTACATGGGTACAACAATAACAATAAGGGAGCTACACTAACAACAACAAGGGACTACACCATTAATATAGATCCCTAACATATCCCTCCCAATATTATGCTAGAGCCACTCTTCTCAAGTCCATGGGATTCATGAGGTGCCATGAAGGCCACACAAAGATTGGCATTCCTTGAGGGGATGGAGAAATCCTTTTTAGGGTTCGAATATAGACACGTGCCTCATGGATTGGTGCATAATGGGTAAGTTCACGACCAATACATATTCTCTATTTAAGGACAAGGAATTCCATGCTTGCCGACATTGGTGGCCTTTTGGCCTCCCCCAGCTAACGACTTGTAGTGAACTCCTAAAGGGCCTCCAAATCTTATGCCATACACCGTGGAGCACCATGTGGTTCACTACAACTCTTAAAGCAATGATGCACTTATTAATGGCCTCAAGGGCACTTGAATTCTAGGTATGATGCACAACCATCCCTCCTGGATGAGATACTAACACCTCAAAATTCCATGGCTATTGTCAACCATCCAAGAAATAAGTAGCCACATCCCCTCAATGCTAAAGTATTCCATGAATAAAATTTTCCATCCTAAGGAGGATCAACCACTACGTAATGCAAGTTAATTCCTCATATGAGGTTGTTCCCTACTCAAGAGTGCACATAGATCCTTTGGACCAAAACCTGGTTAAGGGAACATGCAGACCCAATACTAGGGTACTTGTTACATCAGGATGAAGAAGCCTCTCATGTAAAATCAAATTATTAAGTTTAGAAGAAGGATGTTCCCGATATTGACATGCTGCAACATAAACAATGAAAAGGGCTTGTAACCAACACCTTCATCATATTACACACAAACCCTATCAAAATAGGTGGTCTTCAATGTAGCATCGAACTGTAATAAAATAAGTGTTTATGTCAATTTTTTTCATGATTTAGTTTATATTCTTATATATATTTGCAATGTATTTAAAATTTTCATAGTATGTCATCCATTTGTGTGTTATTAACAAAACAATCAAGCATTTCCCACAACACACCATTTTGACCCAGAAATGCAACATGATCATTTTCATCATGTAAATGAATTGCAAAATATACTAATGATTGCTTAATGTTAGATTGTAATCATGAATTTTTCTTTGAAACACACTTTCATCATCATTTAAGCAAATACAAAGAGCACTTATGTTGTAAAATTTTAGTGAAAATGAGTCAGGGACTATGAATCTCCACCCATCCATAGACAGTTTTAGCAAAGACTCACGTATCATTATAAACCCCAAGCCAGATTCCAAAGACTGGGAGTCTTGCTCAAAATATTAAGATCACCAATTGCCAGCTAAAACAGGGACTCTAGAGGACCTCCTTCCTCCACCCACCAGCCACTCAGTAGTTAATAATACACAAGGAATCAAAACGCCAGCTTCCTCTACCATCCAAGTGATCAATAGTAGCCAACCAATACATGGAGGGAATCCAAATGCTTACTACCTCCACCTAAGAGTGACAACGGGATCTATAGAAGAAAGACTCAACCCTTCAAACCAAAAACATGATGGTTCCACCCACCATGGGGAATACAGAACCCATTGTAAAACCACACAACAAGGAATATTTTAGACATCCTCCTTCCAAGAATCCAAAGAAAAATCCTCCACCCCAACCATAAATGGACTCTAAAGAAATACCATCTCTACCCTCTAGCTATACAGGGAATTGAGAGGCCATTTTTCCTCACCAGGGAGAGATAATATTATTGTCAACCTTGCCAATGGAATTGTTGTCATTTTCTTCCTTATCTTTTGCAAAAATTGTTTTTTTTGTTCCTTCTCTTCTGCCTATTGTTGGATGAATTCCAAATCAAACCGCTTTCTGTTTGTGTTTGAATGGTGAATGAGGCCGAACTAAGTTTTCAATCCCTGCTTTCCTTCCTCTTCCTTCTCCTTTCTCTCCTACACTATGATTTAATTTCATTGTCCTTGTTACCTTGTTATTGTTCTTAGGAAACATGGAACTGTGCACTTCTATTGTAGCCCAATTAAACTCACAAAACTATATTTTTAAAAGCACACCCACCAACCTTAATGGATTTCATAATATTTCATATTTCATGCACAAGGAATCTTTGCATATCCCAAGAAAGCAACCTCCCAAGTTTTGGAATCTATGTCCCTTGACTCAACCCGCTTTTAATTTTACTTTTTTAAAAGTATTTATATTTCATTTGATAAGGAAACCAGGGTTGGGCATGTTATAATGGAAAATAGAATTTTGTGGTAGATGCACTCTCAAGGAAACAGGAATACGAAAATGGTTTACTATATGTTATTTCCATTCCATTATCTATTTGGGGAAAAGCATGGATAGAATGGGAGAAAGATGAGAAGATATGAAAAATCATTCAATAAATACAACATGAACCCAATGCAATAAAACAATTATGTGGAAAAATGATTCGTTATGTTATCAAGATCACTTATACTTACAAAATAATTCTCAACTCAAACGAAAGGTCCCTCATAATTACATGCACTTCTTTTATGGGATGATATTCGAGGTTCTTGAACACACACATAGGATCAAGACAGATTTTTTTGGAAGTTATTAAAGTAAATGTGAAAATTTTTGTGTCACAATGTGTTGTATTCCAACAAAATAAGGGAGAGAATCAAGATCCTAGGGTTCCTTCAACCATTATCCATACCAAGCCAGTGTTGCAAAGAAGTTTCAATGGATTTTAGTGTAGGTTTACCTAAATATGAAGGAAAGAGTGGCATTATGGAAGTGGTAGATTGAATGAAAAAGTGTGCCCATTTTTAATCTCTTTCTCATCCTTTTATAGAAACTATAGTGGAAAAATATTTCATGTAAACAATACAAAAAATACAGGGAATACCAAATATTATTGTAAATTACAAAGATCTAAATTTCACTGGAATGTTTTGGACTGAATTATTTGCTTTTTTGGGTACTCAATTGCCTTATATTCATCTTACCATCCTCAATATGATGGGAAAAAAAAATTGTCAATAAATGTTTAGAAACTTATCTACACTGATTTGCATTTGATAAACAAACAGAATGGTTCAAATGCTTTCCCTTGGATGAATGATGGTACAACACATCCTTCCATACCTCATAAACTTTTTTCCCATTTATGCCACTTTTTAGATATCATTCTTTGTCCATCACATCACCCTTGAAAGTGAATAGAAAGGCTCAAGCAGTAGAGGACCACATATAACACCTACATGATATTTTAAGACTATTAAGGGACAACTTGGTTATGGGAAAAATAGGATGAGGCTACAAGAATATCAGCATCATAGTGAAAGGGAATTTGAAGTGGGGGATTTGGTATTTATGAGACTACAAGCACATAAAAAAAGATTAAATATATTATATTTACTTAGTATTTTGTATCTAATGTTTAATTACTATTACATAGGCATAAGAGGCCCCTCAACATCTCCCCCACCCTTAGTTCCTCACTCACCTTGATCAAGTTTAAAAGAACAATACTATGACCTATTACTATTTAGTATTCACCTTCAATCTTCTAGGTGCATGTGTAGTTACTGAATCTCTCTAGTGCCCTTTTTCTACTTGCCCAACAAGGTCTTCTTGAATCTCTTGCTACACCATCATGTCTATTGAGTGGTGCCTAAATCATCTTGTGCTCGTCTCGTACTTGCACACACCCTATCGTGGAGGTTATTCCTCATCCAACCAAGCATATATCTACTTCTATATTCTGATGTTATAACCAAATAATCATTCTACAACATTTATACCTTGAAGCTCAACCAGTTCAAGCATTCTTATGTCATAATCTTGTTATTTATGTTCTTTATGTGTGTTTTCAGATTTTATGTGTGTTTTCAGATTTATGTGTGTTTTCAGATTTCTTCACTACTCATCCACTATAAGTGTTTCTATCAAAGAGTTTTTACTACTAATCTTCGATGCTCTGTAAATTCTATCTCATTTTTTCTATTGCTAGGTTGTTGTTATATGTTTTATAGTACCCAAAACTACTCATATTTTTTTGTATAATCACGTTTGATTTATCAATGAAAAATCACTAGAATGAATGTTATATCTCTTGCTAGATTCTTTGAATTTTCTTGTAATGTATGGAGTCTGCATTCCATTTACATGAAGGATATATTTAACTTGATTAGTACACAATAATTATTGCTAGCGTTGGTATTTTTATAGCTATTAATTTAATATCTAAAAGTGTTTGAAAGAGGTTGATATCATCAACTATAAATTGATTTAAATTACAAAGTTTCTATATTATAATCTTACCAAATGATTTAGATCGATATCCACTACTATAAACTTGAAATATATCTTTCATGTAAGTCATTTTTTGAGAAACACTCTATTGAATATAATATATCTATATTTATTTATAAAAACTTACTCCATACTTAATAAAATTTCTTAAATATGATACATATGGCATTTATTTGTGACCTTTGATAGTTGGTCAATGTCTACTAGCAAGTTGAAGTCAGTTCCATTGGTCGACTCAATCAAATTTTCTAGCAACTCATTCAAGTCAACTAGGCAAATAGGTTCATGAAGTCTTTTCAAAATCCAAAACCTCCAAATCGAATTGGTCCAACAATTGGGTAAGTTGGATGGTTCTTTATGTGGTCCAAAATTATTAGGTTATGAATATCATGTGATGATTAGTTTCTATAAACTCTTATCGTTGCATCACAAAGGTATGACCACCATTAGGGAAAGCTAAGATAAACCATGAATAATTCAATTTTTTCACTATCAAGCTCCAATAATTCATTATGTCCATTTATCTAAGTCAATATTGACCAAATTACTTCAACCAGTGGGACCTGACCACTCTTTGATAAAGGCATTACTTTTTTATTTATTTATAAAATTTGGCAGACTCCAAGTACAAACTTGTCTGGCTTGTGACTAATTTTATTTCTCACCATAGCTATTCATATTGGAGGGTTCAACCTTTGTAAAGAACACATAAATCCATTGGAACATAATTTGGTGTGTCTCTATATTTACCAAATTCAATGCAAGACAATAGCTCATAATTGATCTTACACCTTATAATTTTGTATAAAGATGTACACCATACTAACCATTCACGTACGTCCATTAATATCCTTGATTTTCTCATTAAATTTGATATTATATAATTATTTATTTGGTTTATTTATCTTATATTCTATTTCTAATAGAGTCTTGACTTGTTCATTTTTTATGAGCTTCTAGATCATATGCTGTGATGTCAGCTGAAATTTCATTTTAACATAACCCTGTGGACCCTGTGGGTTATGGCCCACATAAACTCCCCCTTTAAAGAAAGAAAAATAAAATTGTAGAGTTTAATAACATACATACACTAGTGATCAAACATCGATCACCTTAAACATATTGCACATACCCAAATCACCTTACATGCACGCAGAATTGGTTCTTGGGTCCCACAACACGTCAACCAATTAGGACTCATCGCATCTCAGAAAACTTAAGTTGCAACTTAAAAAGAAACCAACACAATCACCGATGTGAAGCTGTGACACAATATCTACTGTAGATCTTCACTGGATCCAATGGTCTGATATACCTCTTGTCTTATCACAGTCGCTTTCCCGCAAACTTAACTCTTTACCAATAATGCTAAACAATAAATCTTGTGGCGTGTGCTCGTGTGCAATTTTGACACGTGGTCGCCCCTCGCCTCATCGCACATTTCATTTCTTACCTCATCGCAAATAAAATAACATACCTTGCGATGTCTTAGTGTTAAACTTTGAAATATTTGATGTGCAATCTTTCAATTCGTTGTCTGTCGTTGATCAGTTCCCAGATCTAATGGTCATCCTTCCAATTCTTCATCACATCACATCTTCCCAACTGATCTCGTGACGTGATCTCGTCTGTTCATCTTTCCCCTTTCAGATCTATGATCTAATCGTGACCTTCCATTCATCCTTCTTGACTCTGTTTTGAAACCTCTGAGATTTTAGGAAACAAACACAGTTGTGCTCTCTGTAACCAACCATTCCTCTGTGCTACTCTTGTCAATGACTCATCAATAAACTTATGCGACCGCAAGATGTTCCATCGCCGCTCGGTTTGGAAATTGACATTCCCTCGCCTGTGAAATTGCTGGTTTAAAACACAGAGTCTTCAAGACTCCATAACAGTCACTGCTTCAGATCCCATCCTACTAGTCAATCCACTCTAAAATCTCAACAACAATTCCAATTAAACAACACAGCTCGCCGCAATCCACACAATCACACAGGATTTATAAACCACAGCTAAAAAAATTATTCAATATTTATTAAATCTAATTTGATTACAATATTGTGGCCTCCGTGGTCCTGAACACAGAAATTCAAATGACCTCTCTAACTTATCATACTCTCATACCCTTCACTAGCCAACCTCAGGCCAACCTCAAGCCAACCTCGAGCCAACCTCTCTATCCAGCCTCGCAAACCTTTGTTGTTTCAAAATGCTTACAAATATATGCAAAAATGGAATCATGAACCAATTTCATTTCAGATCCAACAATCTCTCAATATTTCCTAAAGCTTCTCTCAATTCCACTCTTTACTCAACCAAATCCTATATTAGACCTCTAGATTTCTAAAATCCTCACTCTTCCTAGGATTGCTCACTTATCCCTAAGATCTCTACAACTCACGAGATGTTCTTCATTAATAAAATTACATTTAAATCTCTTTAGAACTCAACTAAACTTAGGAAAATAAAAAAATAATTAAGGGAACCCACTCCCTTTAATAAATGTGTGATGAGACTCTTAAGTCTTATATACTTTGAAGAATGCTCCTGCATCAGACTCTCCGGGTTGAAATAATTCATGGACTCATGTTCACGAGTCTTCCAATTTCCTTTGTGGTAAACTTCCTTAGACTTCGTCTTCTAACTGGTTGTCTGACCTTTTCCAATTGCAGGCGTATTTTCTGCATTCTCTCCTTCTCCTAGATGCCAAACCCTGTCTTATGGATGTCCTTTTTCCCTACTGTCATGAGCATCTCTACTGCATAGTGTTTTGATATTGATATTCAACATGAGTATATCTTCAAGAAACATAAATTTTTGTACCTCGGTGTTTTGTTATCCTGTCATCATCTCAACAGTATTTAACTTTAACTTCATGTCTTCTCCACTAATTCCATTGTCTTTTACTTGACCGTATATTTTGATTTCTGACTCTATCACCAGCATCCTCTTATTTTTAGAAACCATTTTATTTATACTGTCCTGCATATCTTTCCATATCTTCTTGACTTGTTGACTTTGAAAATTTCTCATACTTATCACCTTTGTTGTTTTCATCATCCTCTTATCCAATATCTTGAGTTGAATCTTTTAAATTTCAAAAGAACATTGTTCCTCGTTTGACACAAGAACATATGACCTTCCCACTATCTACTGTCTATCATGTACAAAAATTTTATTTATTGAACCTCGTTCAATTTTCTCCATATTCACATTAAATTTAACTGAACTGTTCACCCAATTTCTCATTTTCAAACTCAAAATAAACTCTGACATTCAAATATTCTTTGAATCAAAAACAAAATTTGTTCATGGAATGTAATTTCACATCCTCTACAATCTTCTTTCTCTTCTGCAATGACTTGTGTAAGAGTTATATAAACTCTCTTTCCTCCATTCCAAACTTCTGAATCAACTAGTTTATTTCTCCCATATTCTTGTTTACATACGAAAAATTGATTTTCTGAATCTCCATAACTTGCATGCTCCCTCATATTTTCATAAACAAATATATCTCCAAAATAAGTTTGTCTTCTATCATGAAAAACACATTCAACAGTTAATAATTCAAAATCAGAAAACATATTACATTTTCCACCTTTTTCCTCATTACCTCTACTCCAAGTTTTCTTTGATTTGTCATCCCCTTGATGTGCATATGACATGTCGGACTTGTCATATCCTCCCTCATATTGTCTTCTCTTGGAAAAGTATTCTTTGTTTCTACTTTGTTCTAAATGTTGTCTCATTTCTGAATTATGCTCTTTGTTCTTCTCTTTGTCCTTCCTTCCTTTCACATTTCTTTTCATTCTTCCCTTTTCTTCCTTAAAAATATGTAATCCACTCAGTTTATTTTTCCATCCCTCTTTCTTTTCAATCAAAATCTGTCAATCTCTAACTTTAGAAACTAAATTTCTCTTTGTTTCTGTATGGGAAACAAAATCACCATATACAATAGATTTTCCATTCCACTGTAAAGTCCCTTTTACAACAGTAAACATTACTGTTACCATGAATATTACACTCCATTGAACCCCTTTGTTGTTCATGGAAAATGCATATTTCATGAAAGCATCCTTGCCTTCATCTTCTGAGATTGCATGTCTCCTTTCATTTTGCTGATTACATTCACCTTTACTCCTTTCGCAATTTGTCCAGATAACATTGTCTTCAATTTTTTGTTGTGCATTAGCTTTTTCTAATCTATTCTTAAGTTCCTGATGTCCTCTTTTCCTTTCTTTTTCATTTCCTTTACTAGATTAATTGTACCTCCTTGGACCCAATTCTCCTTATAAATTTCTATTCTACCATCTTCCACAATGCAATATTTATTAAGATCTCTTTCCATTGATGCTCCATTATGTCCTCTCAAAATAATTTCTTCTCTATCAACTATCAATACATGTTTATAATTTTTGAATAAAAATTGAAGAGATAATTCCATTACCTCAAGTGTTTGTAGTGTACATATACTCTCGTTTAACCCTATCATAAAGTTATCTTCATACTTCTTTTCTACTCATTCTTCTGCAATATGCAATTTCCTTTTGTCTCCAAACTGTCTTCCATCATTTTTCCAAGTTTTACTAGATTCATCATTTCCATCTTCCATAGTAGTCTTCAATAGTGGTCCATCTTCAGTGTCCTTGAACACATGTTCAATCAAGAACTATTATATTAAAACCATCTCTTCTAATAGTTTAATTTATTCATCAACCTGCATAAATACATCCTCTAAAGGTTGTTCATCACCTGCATATATACACACAACATTAGGTTCAAAAATATAAGGCTCATCCTCCTTAGATTTCTCTTTCATCACATTTCTTCGTTGATCCAAACTTGTCCAACAGTTCAGAAAATCATCAATAATTCCTTCCTGAGCAAGGTAAACTTCTTGCTCAGGTCTACAATCACCATCTTTCACCTTTAACTCGGCTGCTATGAGTTCTTTTCTTAATCTGATGTACATTATCCTCAATAAATGTTTCTACAACAACTTCCATTTTATCTTCTTTCTTTGCATAGTCTAGCCATATTTTTGGCCCCTTTCGCAGTTTTCAAGCAGCATTATTATTGCATCCATAATTGCTTTCAATTCAGCAATGTCTTTTTCAAGTTCCTCTTGACTCATCTTCTTTTCCTTGCCATTTTCCTTGGCATCTTTATTTCTTTTGTTGTGGCTTCTCTCATGACCCCTAATAGTCATCTCGGCTTCTTTATGTGGACTCCCTTTGCCCACTGTGAGCTTACAATAATCCTCTCTCATTTCTTTGTAACAAGTCTCTACTTGTCATCTACACCAAGTCATCATCTTGGTATACTTCCTTAGGTTTCTGCAACAAAACCTCATTTGAGCACTCCCGCTCCTCAACTTCCAATGCTGTCAGGATTTTTTAACCAATGCTCACATGCCCCTCTCTCTATTTTAGAATTCTGCTATTCTCTTCTTTTCTACAACAATCTCCTTTGCTGAATTTTCCACTAACACAACTTCTCGTCCCTTTACATAGTCTGTTGCTTTGTGTTGTCTTCTCTCATTCTCTTCACTGTGAAACTAATTCAAATTAGACAAAATATTAAAATATAACTCATACCTGATAGATATTCCAATGCTCTTATCTCCCTAAACTTTCATTGCCTTGGAAAATAACCATGTTTCTTTACTTTTCACTGTCTACAATTTAGTTCTTCTTTCAACTAATTTCCTTTTCCTTCTAAGAACACCCATGTTCTATTCATTTCCATACAATATCTCTTGTTGCAATTTCTTCACTTGCTCCCTTGTCCTTTGTCACAGCTACTTGGCTACAATTACTTGTTTGTTACTTACATTCACATACATATATTATCAATTTTTTAAAACTTAAAAGATCATTTCCTGATCATATCTTCCTCAAACCTTTTTTCGCAATCTATCTTGAATGAAATGGCTAAAGTCTCCATTACCTGCAACATTTCAGTCTTCTTATTTGCATACAATATTTTGTATTCTGATCTCCAAATGACCAATTTCTTTCATACCATGTCCTCCTGTATTTGGATCAATTACTAATGCAACTCTACACATGCTAATAATCAAATTCAATCCTTGAATAAAACCCCAAAGAGCACTAATCCCACTCTGATACCAAATGATGTCAGCCAAAAATAGATTTTAACATAACCCCATGGACTCTGTGGGTTATGGCCCACACGCCATGGTGAAATTGGTAGACACACTGCTCTTAGGAAGAAGTGCGAGAGCATCTCAGTTCAAATCCAAGTGGAGGTATTTTTCTAGGAATATCTCATCCATCACTTCTTCCTATGTAAGAATATCTATTCAATCTATTTCCATTGTGACACAGTGGAATACAATTGCAGAGTTTATTAACATACATACGCTAGCGATCAAACATCGATCACCTTAAACATATCACACATACCCAAATCACCTTACATGCACGCAGAACAAGTTCTCAGGTCCCACAACACGTCAACCAATTAGGACTCATCGCATCTCGGAAAAATTAAGTTACAACTTAAATAGAAACCAACACAATCACTAATGTGAAGTTGCGACACAATATCTACCGTAGATCTTCACCGGATCCAATGGTCTGATATACCTCTTGTATTATCACGGTCGCTTTCCTGCAAACATAACTCTTTACAGATAATGCTAAACAATAAATCTTGCGGTGTGCACTCGTGTGCAATGCCGACACATGGTCGCCCCTCACCGCACCACACATTTCATTTTTTACCGCATCGCAAATAAAATAACATACCTTGCGATGTCTTAGTGTTAAACTATGAAATATCTGATGTGTGATCTTGCGATTCTTTCTCCGTCATTGTTCCCAGATCTAACGGTCATCTTGCTAACTCTTCATCGCATCACATCTTCCCAAATGATCTCGCGACGTGATCTTGTCCGTTCATCTTTCCCCTTTCACATCTGCGATCTAATCATGACCGTCCATTCCTCCTTCTTGCCTCTGTTCTGAAACATCTGAGATTTTAGGAAATAAAAACAGTTGTTCTCTCTGCGGCCAACCATTCGTCCATGCTACTCTTGTCAACGACTTATCAATAAACTTATGCGACCGCAAGATGTTCCATCGTCGCTCGTTTTGGACATTTACATTCCATCGGTTGTGCAATTGTTGGTTTAATACACAGAGTCTTCAAGACTCCATAACATTAATTGCTTCGGATCCCATCCTACTGGTCAATCCACTCTGAAATATCAACAAAAATTCCAATTAAACAACACAGCTCGCCACAATCCACATAATCACACAAAATTTATAACCATGACTAAACAAATTATAATAAATATAAATTATTAAATCTTTATTAAATCTAATCTTATTACAATACTACAGCCTTTGTGGGCTTGATCACAGACATTCAAATGACCTCTATAGCTCATCATACTCTCATACCCTTCACTAGCCAACCTCAGGCCAACCTCGAGCCAACCTCTCTATCCAACCTCACCAACATCTATTGTTTCAAAATGCCTACAAATATATATATAAAAGGAATCATGAACCAATTTCAGTTCAGATCCAACAATCTCTCAATATTTCCTAAAGCTTCTCTCAATTCCACTCTTTACTCAACCAAATCCTATATTAGACCTCTATATTTCTAAAATCCTCACTCTTCCTAGGATTTCTCACTTATCCCTAAGATCTCTACAACTCACGAGATATTCTTCATTAATCAAATTACATTTAAATCTCTTTAGAACTGAACTAAACTTAGGAAAATAACAAAATATTTAAGGGAAACCACTCCATTTAGTAAATGTGTAATAACACTTTTAAGTCTTATATACTTTGAATAATTATCCTTCATCATGTTGCATTTTAAACTCAATTGACCATGTCGATGAGATCAACTTGATCACCCATATCACTAGTCAAATCCCAAATGAATGATGTCAATCGAAGGAGTATTTAATTCATTTTCTTAGACACTATACTTGATCCATCATCTTACTAACATATTTGACCCACAACCAAAAAAATAATAATGGATTCAATTTTGACCAACATTCATAAGTTATTAATGTTATTCAAAAATTGTGTACATCAGCATCATTATAAAGCCATTGGTTTTGTAAACATGTGGAGAAATTATAAATAGTTACTCAAAATGTGATGAAGACTAGTGGTTCAAATACACTTAATCCCACATATCACTCTAGCATTTCATTCCTTCATGTATTTAGTAGTGATCCCACATATATGTAGTGGATCAATCCTTAAGCAATGATTATGTGGCTAACATGTTCATATTCTATAGGTCAATCACTAATCAAACTGCCTTCTTCTTCAATTTAGTAAACTTTTTCCTCATTCATATGTTGGGATTACAATATGCATAGGTCAAGTCAATTTTCAAAGATATTGATATATTCATCAATTTATGCCCTCACTCCCCTATGTGTACAATATATATAGAAAAATCAATCCAAATAGATGGAGGACATCAAGATCGTGACATGTTGACCAAAATTTCTTGGTGTAATTGGTTATTGCTCCAATTTAATTCCTTTTTATGTCAACACTATGTAGCAAACATTTCAATATATATTTCATTCCCATCTAGCCTATAATATTCTATTTTTATTAAAATAAATTGAAATTCATTGCAGGGATATCATAATTAGAAATAACACAGGGAAAATTTTCTTTATCACATAGTTAGGTCAACCATTTTTAGGAGAACTTGATTGATCATTAATAAGAGAAATCACGGTTTTGAGCAATTTTGACTATCCAATTAATATTAACAAAAGCATCTCTTATATGTTTTCATTCTCATTTGAATACATACATCTTATATCCAATGGTTCCTTTGTATAGGCATGTAAAGCATAGTCAATATGCAAGAATCCATAAGCACTCTTCTAAATTTGCAGATCTCTAATAAACGTCTTCATCATATTTAAAAGATAATTATTCAATATTTTTCACACAGAATCTTCATAGATTGCATCTACTCCAATCGGTTTGGATCTAGCTCGCATCCCTGATTTTTCTAGACCACGACCTCCTTCCCTTATCCTTATCAAAAACTTAAAAATATAACCATATTCCATTGAGTGAGGGATCTTTGTTGATTTAAGAAAGGATTTGGCTCTAACATATTGATTAAATCTCTACTAAAATATCAAACTTATGATATCAAGGCTTTTGAAGGCAAGGTGTTGAAACAAGGAATAGTTGGAAGGGGACTCTACAACAACAAGGCATCATGTTATAACCACTTCATTTTTTATTAATACAATTATATGTTACTTCCCCATAATCATTGTCTTTGTGTTTGACGATTTTTGGTATATTCCTTGATCATATGTTTAATTCTTATCAAAGTATTTGTGTATTAGATGTGATTTTATGTTTTTTTTTTTTTTTTTTTTTTTTTTTTGCAGAAGTCTTATTCATGAGGATTGAGGACAAGGTTGGACGCTATAGAGGTTCAAACATTTAGTGAGGAAAAAAGTCAATAAAAATGTATGGGCTCGTCTTTTATTTTCATTTATAATTTGATTTTAGTAGACTTAGAGAAAGTTATATGTTCCTCTTTATTTTTTTCTAGATCTGGGTACCCGATCTAGGGAGATTGTTCTTGTCTGCAAGAAGTATTTGTTTAGAAACAAAATCGCTAACTCCACTGGAGAAAGGAATATTTAGGATCTATTCTCCAAGATTCAATTCTTGAATCCTTCTTTTTATCTGGCTTTCTACTTTTTAAGTCATTGGCAATCCAGACCTGACTCCTAAATCTAAAATCTATTTAGATCTTGGATAATTTTATTTTTTTCTTTCTTTTTACACTTGTCGCACCTTGATTTAGGAACTAGAGTGACACAATTGCACCTAGCTAGTTTTAAAACTATGACATAGCCTACTTGTCACATTTTTCTACACTGCAATCTATGACACTGCCTAAAAAATAAGATTTCCTTAGGTTTTTTTTCCAAATTTATCTTGGATCAATATTTTATTGGTTTTTGAGTTATTTTGATGTTGTTTATGATATACTTTGCAAATCAGACCTCCTCTTATATTCCATTTTCTATTTTGTGGGTTTTTGTGTGAAATTTCCATTATTTTCCTCTTTCATCTAATTGGTCTTCACTTGATTTTGAAACTTTTATAATCTCTTTGGCTTATATTTTTTGTTTAGATCTCAGAGTTTCTTTCTTTTTTGTATTTGATCAATTATTTCAAATTTTGTTGCTTGTATTGTTTGGTAAAAAAATAAAATCTCTTCCTTTTCCTTAAAAAAATCTTTTACAAAAAAAAATAGATATTGCTTGAATTATTTTTTGTTTCTTAGAGTGAATTTGATACATTATTTGTGTTCTTTAATTTCTTCTTTGAAAATGAAAATTTGATAGATTATTGCATTTGTAGGAGGGAATAATTTTGGTTTTGAAACAAAGATTTTTTAAGTAGTGAAAGTATCTTTGTTTTAAGTGAATTTTATTAAATTTGGGACATTTTCCATTTGGGAAAATTAAAGTGCTTTCTCTTTCTCATAATATATATTTCATCGCAACATAAGTTTTGCATATTATTTCATTGCATTAATATTTAGAGTCATGTAAAAATACCATCTCCTCCACTCCATATCCCTATTTGTGTAAACAACAACCATTATAACTAAGTCAAGGTTTTTGCATTTCTCTGGTAGCACATCTACATTAGCTTAATATTAGGAACCTAGAATAGGTGGTGAGCTTAAAATATCCAAGGATATAAAAAAAAAAATTAGAATCTTGAGCTAGGAAGTGAAAATCCATCTAAAACATCATGTTTTCTGGGTAGCCCTTCTCACATAAGGGTTAAGCATGAGGTGACATCGGGGCCAACATAGTTATTAAACCTGCTCCGTTGGTCTTGATGGGGTTAATATGAACGTATTACAAACAATGTTTTATAGTAATTGGCGATCACCTAAGAGGAGTAAACCTTGTTTTGAGGAATCTCTCAACACCATTTTAGGTTTAATTACTGTACCCTTGCATGTGTATCCAACCGTCGACTATCCCCCCAAGTTGGGTTGTTGTAGGTTGTAACCTTAGTAGCCATAATCCTAGGGCTCATACACAAGGTGATGAAAAAGGGGAAAATATTTAGTGTACCTGGGAATATAGACATTAGTCAAACTCACTCGAGCCTTCCTAGAGGGTGCTCCATTATATGTGACGGTACTTGCACCGGGAGTGGATCGTTAAGCAAGTCATCAACATAACTAGTTCCACCCATTGTCTCGTCTCTATGGATTATATGCTTGCTAGCTTAAATTTTCTAGTTTGTGCTATTTTTTTTCCTTTTTAGTGGACCACAGGTGTGTTTCTAATTGATTATATAAATTCACCATTGTAGAATATCAACCTCGTCAATCACATAGGATGCAGGGTTTACCCCATGAACCTCCTAATGTTGCACAACCATAAATTATAGAGGAATTTGAAGCTGTACAACCTAAAATTACAGAACTCGAGACATCACAACTTGAATTTTATGTTGTCCTTTGAGATGATTGTGGTCAATAATCATGCCAAAGCATCTATAATGTTTTGTTTATGTTTTGTAATATTGGAGGACCAATGCATCAGATAAAATTTTAGCAAACAGTTATGTATTTAAATCTTATTGATAATATCAATAATTATAAGTAATGGTTGCTTGTTCATCTCACACAGTGATTAAGATTTTATAATTCGATTAAGTGGACTTATGTAAGAGAATATGATTATTTAAATATTCAAATTGAATCATTCAATAAACCATAAGTTGGAAAACCTTCAAAGAATGTCTAAAAGTTCAACAAAACATATCTAACATTATCAAGATGCTGACAATTTATAGATAAAAGGGACTTACATCAACAGATACTCAAGTAAATCATTCTTTATAATAATTATAACTTCAAGAGGAATTATAAGAGTGTTGAAATACAGTCAATATCACCTAGTTATCTTGATAATAATTAAATATATGAAGAAACAGAATGGTTGAAAACTGGAAAAACTTATAGAGAAAACATAGTTGTATGAGATAATTTAGAATCCTACATGTATTATTGATGATCAAAAAGACTTGTACAGTTTTTTTTTACAAAAATTCGCTCATCCAAGAGTGCAACCCTTAATAACCCGAGCTGAGAGTTATTTATATTAATTAAAAAAACTTTAGAAATATCTTCATTGATTTACAATAATAGGATAAGAAGAATAAAAGAAGGGGATAGATGGATGAATTGTCTCCATTTTTCTAGAGGTTGTTGATGATTCGACCTCTTTTGGTGAAATTTGTTGCCGACTTGGCCTTTTTTGTTGGAAGTTGTTGTTGACTTGGCCTTTTTTTGTTGGAAGTTCTTGCTGACTTGGTTCCTCAAAATCTGATGTGTTGGCATGCCGCAAAATTAATATTTTACTTGATGGTTTCACAAAACTTTTCCCACTGATCTTCACTTGGGATTTATACATTCATCATTTTCCTGAAGATTTCATCCACTTCAATGAATCTATCAAAAGTTGGTCTTTGGATGAATAACTATTTGATTTGATGTTGAATGATCAAATCAAACTGTAGATCTTCAAGAAAATCTCTCCCTGTAATGTGACCTTTGATACCTACAAACTTGTATTTGTCTATTGCAATTTGTATATAACTTTGTGCAATAATATTCTAACTTGAAAAAATTATCATATAATCCTACCAAACCAGGAAATCCCTTATGATTCAAAAAATTAAATTTAGTATGAAACCTTTGAACAATAACATTTAAATATTCACACTTGGTGTGCAACTGGTTGATCAAGTTTCTTTTCTGCAAAACCTTCTTTATCTCCAAAATGGTTGCAATCATGTCTGAGATATTGATTGCTTCCAACTACTCTCTATTCTTTGAATTATGAACCTTTATCATATCATAAGCTTCTCTTGGCTTATTTTTGAGTTGATCCTTCGGCTCTTGAATTGTTGTTCAGCATTTGTTGATGAGTTCCTACTGCTCGAAGATGATCTGTATAGATGGAAATATTTCAGTAATGGATTTTTTGATGTCTTCCCAGATACTCTACTTGGATTTTCCTAGAGTTGATGCCATTAGAGATTCACTTTCCAGTTCTTTTATTTTAATTTCCAGCCGATGAGTCTTCTACATTTCCACTAGATATAAAGTATCATTTTTAATATTTTATGACTCAAGAAGTTGAAACTTCTGATGTAGTTTCTCATGTGCTTGTTTCTGAGTGGCCAAATCTTGAGCGAGTTGTATTGCATCAGTTATGTTCAAGGTTCTTGAAGTTTCTGCACCTACATAAGATGTTTGAGTTGCTAAAGTAGGATCAGTATTCACTTGGAGTGTTGATATCTCTTTCAAAAATTCTTCAATTTTTTCCTCCATATTTCTAATCTGCAGATTTTGATCAATGATTAATTTAAGAATTTCCTCTTTGTCACATTCATTTTTTTCCATCTCTTTAGTCTGTGGGTCTTCAATCGAGGATAGCTTGAGTTGTTTTCACAGAGAAGCAATGTTTGCATTTTTCTTCTTGATGATTTCTTCAGTTGCCTTGTAGTCCTTAGGATCATATCCCATTTTTACTACAAGTTCTTCCAATGTCTTCATCCTGTTGTCTTTAGCTAATGAAGAAAATTTCTCAATATTCAACTGGGATTGCATATTTGACAGTGCTACTTTCACTTTGGAAAGAGATATGGTTGTTGTAGTCATGGTTGAAAATAGTATTTCTCCTGACTCTCGGTGCATATCCATATGGTCAATTGGATGTATATGTTTTGTATCAAATGAGAAGATAGTATTATTATACTCATCATGTGCCTTTGGAAATGGCATTTTTGCTTGTAGAAAAGCCATCTACATCATGCCTTTCTCACTGTCAAAGGTAGTGAGAAGCCTGTATTGTGATGTAGATGTCTATTTCCAAAATTGGTTGTAAACATATGATTTCAGTGCTTCATTCTTGTGCTTGATGTCTAGAAATCTAGAGAAAATATTTTTCTCTTCTGAAGAGCTAACATCTGAATGTTGGATGATTTCTAGTGGCTCTCTTGCAGGTGATGCTGATGGAGGAGTCTGAGGAACATTGGTGGATGTGGAGACTTCAGTATTTCCCAAATCTATGATATCTGGTTGTTTCTCTTCTGAAAACAAGGAGGAAGTGAGCTTTGGTTTCTCATGTTGTAAGATGAATCTTTTCATAATTTCCTTGGAATGTGGTGTCTCTTCTCTGGCCCCTTTTTGTTGTTTACTATAAGGCACTATTGTTTGAACATTTTAAGTAGAAATGACTTGTTCATCTACTTCTTGTAAAGTACCTTCTACCCATTCATCCTTGTTCATGTATTTCTCTATTTCTGCTCTCGAAGTATGAGTGTAAGAGGTTGACTTGAGTTCAACCATCAGAGAAGAAATAATTCCATGCGGGTCATATGACCCAGTAAAACATGATTGAAAACCCATATTCTTTAATAATTGATTTTCATTAGCACCAGTAGCTCTGGTATTGCAAATGAATGATCCAAAAGTGGCCTTGATTTTAAACTGAGGTTTCCTCTTTCGTGAAACAAAATGAAATTCATCCATATTTAACATTGGTCTTATGTACTCTAAGGATAAAATTCAGATAGGCACATATTTTGGAAGTTTGTATGGTGAAAGCTCATAGCCATACACCCTGATCTCTGTGTAATTTTTATATAGATACCAATCACCTGTCTTTTCTTGTTCACTAAGGTGCAGAATTCTTTTAATGTATTCTCCAATTATAGGCTCTGATTGACTTGTAAGAAGCTAACTTACTGGATGAATGAATGAGTCTATGAATTCTGAGAAAGAAGTGGTTGTTGACGAAGCTCTGACCATTTTTTTCTAGTGAATCATTGATTGATTCACTCTCTGTGCATCTTGCTTGTTTAAGTGAAAGGAAACATATCTGCCTATTGAAACAAAAACATATGAATAATCACAGAAGAGTAATTAAATTCTCCTTGTGTGGTGAAGTTCATGAATTTTTCATGGATAATATCAGCCAAGAAATGGTTTTAATTGTATATAAACAATGGTGATTTTTCAAGACTGAAGATAGATAAGAAACCTAGGATGGGTTCATCAACAGTTTCACCGTTTGGTTATCTTAACAGATAAGAAAGAAGGGAGATGCAATGTCTGGAAGCTATAGGAAAGATGAAGGATGCATATGGGGGATTTCTCTTTGGTAAATCTACATCCTTAGGTAGGAAGATGTCAAATATCTGAGCTCTCTAAGGGAAAGATAATTTATGATAAAGATCCATGAGGGCAGCAGGAGAGAAATGGGATAAAGAGTCAGAAGGATGGATGAGAAGCATTTGGTTAATGGTTTCGGGGGATATGGGATCATAAAATTTCCATTATGAGCCACCACTGACGTGGTTATAGGGTCATACTACTTCTGACACTAGGAATTAGATTTGCGAATGGGTGAGTTTGAGGGAATGCAAGAAAAGGAAACATAGATTCCTAAAACATGATAGGGTCTTGGTTATCCATGTGCTTCTTTTTTAGCCACAAATGTAGCTCATAGAAGTCAAATTAACAGTGATAGTCTGTGATTTTAAAATAGGCGTCGGCTAGGAGTATGAGGTCTAGATTGATTTTCAGAGTTGCAGGAATGTCTTCTACAACGAATTTGGCAGCTTCAGGAATGACCTCAGCAATTGGATGAGCGACCTCAGATACGACCTCTATAGCACTGTCAATATTATGGATTTCTTCTGTCACTTGTTTCTTAACTTTACCCTTAGGAGTCATTTATTTCTTGGTTTTGGCCTTAAGTGCAATGCTTGACTGGTATAGACTAGTACAGTACTTTGAAGCTCGAGTTACAAAAACGATGACAGGTTTTCGGGAATATGAAGGGTGATTGCAGAAATGACAATTTGCTGTGAAATGAAATTAAGGATGAAAGCAATTTGAATGAGGAGGTAAAGTAAATAACGTGAGGTTGTTGGTAATTTTATAGGTTGCACTTCATGTTTAACGGTCATGGAAAACAGTCGAATGAGGTTTAATTACATAATGGTGTGATTAACGGTCCATGAGCGGATTTATTGTCTAACGAGATGATTAACAGGTATAATTGGAGAGTTAAGGAATAACGGACAAGTGACATGGAGGGATATGACTGATTGGTGGACCAACGGTTGTAGCACGGGAAAAATGGTCATTAACGATGAAAACCCGAAGTGAATTTCAGGTGGGTGGGGTGTGAAGTTGATCTCCGTCGTAGATATGAGGGGAGCTCAAGATGTACCATCGAAAATTGCAAGCGCTTTATCTCCAGTGATTTGACTGCTTTGTCGTTAGTGACCTTATAAAAAAATCCATATGCGCAAGTATATCAATTTAATAAATGAACATTAAACCCATTTTCAAAGGTTCTAAAATATATAAATCAAAACTTACATTTTGAAAATCTGGCACATTTAAATAGGCAGCCATTTATTATTTTAAACACCAAAGCATTAACATTTTTTATTTCATACTTCCCTAACATTTTTTCTTTTGCCTCCTTTATTTAGAGAAAAATACTCTATCATTTTTTCTAACATGGATGTAATAAAATATACTTTTCCTAACATTTTTTATATTTTTCTTTTTCATCCATGTTCTAACTTAGCATTTTATTTTTTATTTTCAAAGTACCATGCTAACCTATCAAAAACAAATAATGTTACAACATTAGCTCCAGCTGGGGATTTCTTCCCCCTGCAGGATGCAGAGAACAAATAGTTCCATGTGCCTTCTCCTCGGGCTATGGAGTCTTTGTTGTAGAAAAAAAAAACTTCAAATGATAAAAGAAAATGATTATGTACAATGAAGATGTAGGATCTCCTTTAGTACTGCATATAGTGTTTCAAAAATCTACTATTGACAGCCAGTGTTGAAAATTGTCCTTCCAAATTCTGTAGAACAAAAGTGTTGCTTCCTTTTACCTCTACAATGCTCAGTGGCCCAAACCATAAATTGTCAAACTTTCCATGTTTTCCTTTATCTTCTCTCATATCATCTCATCTTAAGACTAAATATCCTTCTCTAAAATCTCTTTCCCGTTCCTTTCTGTCAAGGAGAATCTTCATTTTATTCTAATATTTCTTTAGTTTGTACTAAATCTGATCTCTGTTTTCATTCAAATCAATGATCTGATTAATCCTTCTAGAGAAATCAACAGGTTCATCAGTGGATTCTTGTATAAATTTGAGCATAGGGAAAGCTAAATTTGTAGGAAAAATAGCATATTTGCCATAAAATAATTGGAATGGAGATTTACCCGTTGATCTTTTGCGAGAAATACTATTTTCCCAAACTACATAATCAGATGACTGTCCCAGTTTTTCTTGTGGTCTTCTAAATTTTTCTTGATTACCTTTACTAAACTCTTGTTAGATGATTCAGCAAGACTGTTTCCTTGTGGATAGTAGGGAGTTGAGTGATGAATTAGAAACTGATATTTCTGAAAGAATTCTATCATTTTTATTTTGCTAAAAATTGTGGCATTATCAGTGACTATTTTTTGTGGGAAACCAAATCTGAATAAAATATTTTCTTCAATGAATTTTATTACAGCTGAATTTGTAGCATTTCTTATAAGAATGGCTTCCACCCACTTTGTGAAATAGTTAGTAGTATTCAAGATACATCTGTGTTTATTACTGGAGGTTGGGTGGCTTTCACCTATAAAATCTAATCCCCATTGAAGAAATGGTGCTGAGACAACTACTGGAACTAGTGGAAAGGCTGCTATTTTTTTCTTACTAGCTAACATCTGACATGGAACATAGGCTTTGACCTTTTATCCTACTTGTGAAAACAAAGTAGACTAATAGAATCCTGCTCTAAGTTTCTTGTATGTTGTTGCTCTCCAAGCATAGTGGCCTCCACATATTCCTTCAATTTCTGATTTTTTTAAGCAAAGTATGAGAATATTAAGACAATATTTCTAGTATAAGTTGGCATTGCTGATACAGTATTTGATGGATTTCAACTTGAGTGTTTTGCTGGTTTTTGGAAAACTGAGCTGGAAATTCAAAATGAATCATAAAATGAACAATATCTGCATACCAATCTGATAAAACAAAATTCTCATCAATATGAACAGGGACTCTTTGAGTTGAAGGAAAAGGTTCTTGTGTGTTATTTCCTTGCACTCCATGGGAAGGTTATTGTGGATTCTCCCCTTTTGCATTCAAGGAAGGTTCTTGTGGATTCTCCCTTTCCAAATTTGAAAAAATTTCTGGTGGATGCTTCTTTGAAACTTCAAAAATAGATTTTATGTCCAAAACTTTACAATTGGATTCAGCTAACAACTTAGCTAAACTCTGCCCCTAAACTAACTTGGTAGTTTTGATGGTAAGGTCAAACTCAAGGATTTGAGTTATCCATATTCCTCTTCTCCCATCAGTGTCTATTTGTGTGAGGACTATTTTTACATCATTATAGGGCACATAGGCAATGATAGTAGAATGGAGGATATACATTCTAAAATACTTCAGGGCTTGAACTAAGGCATAGCATTTTTTTTCGATAATATCATATCTAAGTTCTGCATCTCTCATGACCTTACTAAATAATGCTGTAGGTTGACCATGATAATCTTCGTTATTTTGCAAAAGGACAACAACAAGGGTGGTTTCAGAAGAAAAATAGAACATGCTGAAAGTTTTAGAGTAGTTTGGACTGGCTAAGTTTGGGGCTTCAGAGATGACCTTCCTTATCTGGTCAAATGAAAATCTTGCGGGAACCGTCCATTGGACTTCATGGTTCTTTCTTAGCATATTTTTTATGTCGTTTACTATTTCTGCATAGTTCGGTATAAACCTTCTCAAAAAGTTAATTTTCCCTAAGAAAGCTTGAATATATTTCTTATTTCTAGGTAATGATAATGATTGAATAGCAAAGACCCTTTTTGGATCAATAACTACTCAATATTTTGAAATAATTTGACCTAGTAATTTACCTTCTTTAATGGAAAATAATTATTTTTTGGGATTCAAAGATATTCCAAACTTCATGCACCTATCAAAAACTTTCTTCAAGTGCTAGAGATGTTTCTGATCTAATTCAGAGAAAACAGTTAAATCATCAAGGTAAATAACAACATATTTGTTTACCTTCCCAACAAAAACCAAGTCCATGGCTCTCTAAAAATTTTCTCCTGCGTTTGATAGACCAAAAGGCATCCAGGCATACATGAATGTACCCCAAGGTGTGGTAAAAATTGTCTTCTCCTTGCCTTTTGGATTCACCAATATTTGATTATAACCAGAAAATCCATCTAACATAGAGAGTTTGTTAGCACCTGATACTTTTTGAAGTAATTGATCCATCTTTGGGAGTGGGTAATTATCTTTCAAGGATGCTTTATTAAGGTTTCTAAAATCTACACAGAGTCTTATTTCACCATTATTTTTCCTCACATGGAATAAATTGGCAACCCAACTAGAGTATCTTAATGGGACAATAATTTGGGCATCTAAAAGTTTTTTCAGTTCTTTTTCTATGGTGGGAAGCAGAACTGGCTTCATCCTTCTTAACTTCTATTGGTAAGATTTTACATCTGGTTTTAGTGGAATTTTATGCTCAATTAAATGTGTCATAATCTTTTAAATCAGCATAAGACCATGCAAAGACATATTTGTAATTCTTAAGAAGTTTGATATATTCAGATTTAAGTTCAGGAGTTAATGATGCACAAAGTTTAACGTTTTCAATCTCCTCATCAATACCAATATTAGTGTCTTCTATGTCATTTTTTGGTGAAGCAGAGAACGTATTTTTGGGAACATCGTTTTGATCAAACAATTTTTCTAAAGGAAAAAATCCCTTGGGGATAAAATTATTTAATAGTTGAATTATATCATGATCAACTACCTTAGATTTAAGATTTGAATTTTCGTTATCTTTGATAGATTCATTATTTTCTGAATTATTCTCTTCAATTTGCAATATAGAAAATTCGTCAATGACTTGTAGAAAGAATTTTAATTGTTCATCGTCTTCAAATATTTGCCAATGTTTAAGATTGTCTGGGATTGATGGCCTATATTTGATTTTTATCTGATATTGAATTTGAAATTGATCTGGAATTTTAAAAGAGCTAGCTGAAATAGCTAATGAATCTGCATGTATGTTTTCATCTCTAGAAATATAAGTGATATTGAAAGCATCGAAGGAATTTTCAATGGTGCCCCAAATCTCATTTCTGTAAGATCTAAGCTTAGGGTGCTTTGTCTGATAAAGACTCCTAACCTGTCTTACTATAAGTTTTGAATAAGTGAAGACACTCAAATTTTGAACCTTTAAACTCTTAGCAAGTTGTAATCCTAGGATAAAAGCTTCGTATTCAGCAACGTTATTTGTGACCTAAAAATATAACTTGCACGATTGAATGATATTTTCTTTATCAGGGGAAATCAAAACTATGCTTGCTCTAGCACCATCTTTGGGGAAATATCCATCAAAGAATAATTTCGAAATTTTAGGTTAAACAGATTTAGGGGTGTCAACTATGTCCTCTAACTTGAGTTCGGAATTCTGTGAAGTATCTGCTAATAGTTGAAAAAACTAAAATCCTAATCAACTGCATAGATACGATGATTTCTATCCTGATCAACTTTGGACATAGTGTTTAGGAATCTGACTTCTCTATATAACCTAAGGCTCTACCCACCATATACAAGAATAGTGGCAAAAGGCATGGCCATTTGAAGACTTCCTCCCAATTTTTCACAACATGATCTTGATAAAAGTATTCCAAATTTAGGAGGAATATTAGTAACAACTATGTCTAATACTACACTTTTAACTGGTATTTGATGTAAAGTGACAACTAGATCTTTAATATGTCCTAAAAATTGAATCCTCTTGGAGTCAAAAGTATATAAGTCATGATAGGTTCGAGTGATATCCAAATTAAGTTGTTCCATGATGACTATAGGCATTAAGTTGTGTGAAGTGTTGGCAAGAGAACAGGTCTCGCAGAGAAGACCCAAGTTCAGAATAAGGACCAACAAGGGTTTCCACTGTAGTCTAGCTTTACGCCGGCATTTGCACCCTGCTCCAAATAGATGAAAGTCTCACCTAAGACGTGCCACGACCTTACTATGATAGGGAGTCAATCGGTATCATCCCAACAACATCGATATGGTTGAATCAAAGCTATGTTAAAAGTATAAACAACCATAACACAACGTTCCGTAACATATATCTCTCAGGAATGCGTTCAGACTTGCAGTAAGTAAACCTTTAAAAAGTGCTTGCAAAACCATTCATTCAAAACCATAACAGATACTCAAAATAGCACTTCTAATTATATTAAGCATCGGCTATTAGTGGCAAACTATTACAAGGCTCAACTACGTGAGCATGAACAGAGAAGAATACAAGAAGTCCTATTGGAGAGAGAGAAAATACAGAAACACGGAGGAATGGAGAACAGTACAACGCAGACAGAGCTCTCCTCTGGCTCTCTGTTGCCTATTCCCATCTGCACCAACCATCCTATCCTCTGGCTGGCTACCTATTTGTTCTACTGCTAGCGCGACTGATAGTTCCTCCTTTCTTTTCGCTCGATTGTCTTCTGTTTCTTTCTGTTCATCGGGAGTTCCACTAATTGTTTCCTTCCATGCTCTTCCACCATCTGTGCTTGCTCCTGCAACAGCCGCAACACCTCTCCTTTGCTCCTTCGCAACCTTGACATCTTTCTGCCTACTGTGGTTGCGTTCTGCCACGTACTAGCCACAACTCAAAATCTATTAAGTTTCAAAACAAGGGCCCCAACAGGCCCCGACCACATCCTATTGACTCGCCCCAAGTCAATTTTCCTGCGCTGTCTCTACTTCCATGGGTCTGCTCGGCCCTGCGCCCTGTTCTACCTGCCTCCCTTCTCCTAGTTGTCCAAACAAGGGCCCCAACTCTGGGACTTTGTTTAGAGCTAATGCCTTGAGTTCTTGGAAGGTTTCCATGGCCTGCTGCCACCCTTGCATTAGCTCTTTAGTCTCGGCCGTGATTTTTGTGACAAATTCTTCCCCTATATTCGACGGCAGGGCACCAAACACAGTGTTGATCTAAGTGTTGGCCTCAGAGGAAAATGTCTACATTGTCTGTGCACTGAGTTTTATGGGCTGCCAAAGCTCCCGGATGGCTTGCTTGGCCGCCGTTGAGGTCTTCTCTATTTGTCATATCTAGACTTCTAACAGATCTGCCTGGGTGTAGAGTTGGTCAAGTCCAGTCGAGTCCGTGGCTTCCTGAATTTCTCTTGATATATGTTGTAGTTGTAGCGAGACCGGTTGTGCCTTCAGAATAAGGGTTGTTGAGCATTCCTACAAACCCTTTATTAGGTCGTATGATTCTCTTGCTGCAGTACTCAGAACTTCCTGCATTTTCATTACTTGGCCCTGTCTTTCTGATATTTGTGCCGAGTACACAACTGTTGGGTCGGGTAATGTGGGTCGGGCTGCCAATGCCGCTTTGAGTTCCACATTTTGCTGATGCAGATTTGAATATGCCACCCTGAGGTGGATCGCCCGCCTGACTACATCAGTCTCCTGCATTTATTCTGGTATTTGGCTGTTGATGGCCATTATTGTAGGCCACACTTCCCTGAATACTTTGGTTATTGTCTCTAGTTTTTCCTGTAGCCACTCCTTTTCTGTCGTCAGTTGTTCACGTTGTTCAGTAAGCATGCTTATCTATTGTTACTACTGCTCACATTTCTACTGGAGCTCTGAGTGGAGTCTCTCGGCTTGCTGTGTTTCTCTTTGAATGAAATGGTACAGTTGAGTTGTCCCCCATGTCTCCATGATTTCGGCACCAGGGGTACCCTGATCTAGCATTCGCGCACAAAGCGGTTTTTCATTGGCAACAGGTCTCGCTAACTGGTCCTGAGGTGATTGCAGCGATGTTTGGTGTCGTATTCAGTCACTAGAGTCCACCATATGTAGATCTGGTTACCCTTCTTGACCTACTAGGTCAGGAGGTTGGAGCGGAGTCTGCTCGGGGAGTGGCCCAATTGTTTCTTCTATTGACTGGTCTATCTGATTAATGTGGTCGGTAAAAGTAGTTTGCGGGATCATGGTTGGGTTGACTAGAGGTACCACTTCCATACCCAAGTTAACCTCCATCCCATGGTCCCCATTATTTATTCTCCTGACTAGTGGGTCCGACACGGTGGCTGATGAAGTGGATGGTGCAGAGTTATGGGGTACCCGGGAGATGGATGAGGTGGTGGGTAGTAGCTGGTGTGAGCGGGGTGGTGACATGCAGATGTTTAAGAAATCAAGGGGCTATATGGGGTTGTGGGGTGGTAATCCTCTGGCCTCTTCAATCTCAACTATCTACTCTTCTTGGATTGGTACCCCTACACTCCCCTGCTGAGGTGGATCCTCCCTTGTTAGGTCCACCACCAAGCTAGATCCTACAATATTGGCCTGTTTTGCCTTCGGTGCCGTTGTTGATTTTGCAGCTTTACTTTTTCCAACTAGTGTTGTAGTTGTTGGGGGTAGTGAATTAAAAAATACATTGGGGATGGGCGCAAAGATGGAGGTCCTGCTGGGAGATGGGTCAGAATGGGATGCATGAAATTCTGAAAATGTGGGAAACGTAGCAGCATCGCTTGTCAGTACTTGAAAAACTTTATTGAAACTTTTTACCTTGGTGTTCAACTACTCAATAATTGGGAAGAGTCGTAGGTTTGACATCTTGTCCACTTCTTCCTCAGAAGTCTCTCCCCGTAGTAGGTTTAGCAGCATTCTGTCAAAGAAGTACATGTACACTCCCTCCCTGATCTCCATCGCCACTCCTGGCCAGGAATAGACCTCTGTGTGGAAGACTGCTTCATCAATCTGGAACTTCAAATGCCTCATATGGAGCGTTTTTTCTGGTACACATGTAGGCCTGGGAAAAGTATGCTTATCTGTGATTTCGAACCAGACCTGCTCACTATATCCATCTAATAGATTTCTTGGAACCCTTTTTTGACTCATTACGACGTCAACCATCTGACCATACCAAACTCTGAAGCCTTCTGCATTCATTTCCTTTGTGCTTAGGTCTCTAGACACTTTCCACGGTACAAACTTCATTGCCACAGGTTGGTCTTCTGCTATCTCTACTAGTATCTTGATGTTGAGGAAGGTCCATTTCCACATGGCCAGCGCCATGATCAAATATCCATAGATAAACCTGGTCGCTCTCTTGTAATTGTCCTCACAAGCTTCAAACAATTATTTTAGCAAGAAAGAGCACCAATTGAGCCTTGTCCCTTGGACACAATGCTACGCAACCGAAATTTTATATAATGTGCACTCCCCCTCTTGTATAGTGCCTCATTGTCTTGCTAGCAATCAGGTAGCAAGCGAACTTGACCTCTGGTCTATTAATCAACTCAATCTTTGCTCCCTTCCCTCCTCTTCGAGTGCCATACTTGGCATAGTAGTCTGTGTCTCCAAACTTCTTCGCCCTCTTAGATATATTTTGGAACGCTGATGATACGTCCCTCCCCTCTTACAACAGTCTAGTTAATCTATGGATGTCTTCAACATGAATTTGGATTTCCTTTCCCAGCCATAGAGAGCCGTTCTAAATCCTGCTTAACAGAAATTATTTGCACTGCATTGTAGCGCCTGTAATCTAGAACACTGGTAAGTTCCTCAAGTTCATTATCATGGACTGTTGGATGCCCCTGAACTCTCGTAGAACTCTCGTTGTTGCCCGCCCTGCCTCTGTTGCATAATTCTCGATGTACACCTACCTTTTTAGTGCAGGAAATTCAAAGGAATCTGTGAGGTCTGTGTCAATCAAGGTCGCACTATCATATTTTCCCACTAAGGACTCCATTTTCTAAATTCTACTGTCAATATATTTTAACACAACCGCTAGGCTTACTCTTGTCATTCTAGCTCATCGCTGGTATACCTGTAGAGCAATTATTTCTCTATTCTCTTGAATTTCTTCTGGACGCCTTCTATGTTTTGGTTCTGGTTCAGCTTCCCTTACTCTTTTGGAGGTTTCTAACTCTAACTTGGATTTTTCTGGCATTCTCGCACTTCTCTGCATGTGGGTTATGTAAGTAACCGACACAAGTGAGGTTGATGAGACCCCATAACTAATTAATTTTTCCTTGGCTTCTTTCGCGGCTACAATCGTGCGATTAGTTAGCTGCTGAGGTGGGTTTTGACATTGCTGACTGTGGTTTTGGATTTTGGCAGATGTGATGGCTGGTGGTTATGTCTAATTATGGAAAATTTTATTACAGTATGGGTGATGCTAATTATGGTAATTATTTCTAAATCTTGGTAATCCTATGGACTGACACTAGTACTACGCTTAATGATGATGGGCCTATGTTCGGCACACTTTTCTATCTGACGTGGATGACATGCTGGACGCTACCCCTTCTCGACCACTATTGGTCGTGTTGCGGTCTCCGCAACACAACTGTAATTTCTTTTATTATGTTGAATCCTATCTATGCTCATCTCGGGTGTGAGAGAGTTTTTGACTCTATTCTACCCTACTGACTCCTCTCAGTTGTGAGAGTTATTGAAAATGAAATGGTTAACTTACTCATGGTAGGGCTTCAGGCGTGCACCATTGACCCATCCCTGTAGAACTTGGTCGTTCAGTTGTGCCAACCGAACTTATCCTGAATGTTTGATTTCTATGACATGAAATGGGCCTAGCCAATGCATCTACAGTTTTCCTAGGAACTTCTGGTATTTACTATCACAGAGTAGAACTTTCTCCCCGAATTGAAAATTCTTGTGCTTAATATGGCGGTCATGCCAAGCTTTTTACCTCTCCTTCTGTACCGTCTAGTGAAATTCCGTAAGAAATCGTCCTTCTTCCAGTTCTTGCAGCTCCTGGAATTTCTCCTTTAGGGATTCTTCTTTAGATAACTGTAGGGTTGTTGCAATTAGAAGGCTTGGTACAATGAATTCTACTAGGACTACCACTTCTCTTCTGTAAACTAGTTGGAATGGCGTCTGGTTGTTTAATCGTTTTACAGTTGTTCAGTATGCCCATAGTGTTGTTGGTATCCGTTCATCCCAGTCATAGCGCTGCACATTGCATATCTTCGTAAGGCCCTTCTCTATTATCTTGTTGAATGCTTCCACTGTACCATTTGCTTGCAGATGATACAGACTGCTTTTATGGTGTTGTATCATGAAGCTCTCTAGGAGGGACTTAATGGTGCCATTGATGAAGTGGGTAGCCTGGTCGCTGGTCAAGAATTTTGAACATCCAAATCAGATGATTATATTTTCAAATATGAACCTAGCAGCAGTCTCTACCGTGCAGTTCCTCACTTGTGCTACTTCTGCCCAGCACGTTAGGTAATCGGTCACCATTATTATGTACCTTGCCTTTGAGTACCTTGCAGCCGGTGTAATTGGTCCTACAAAATCGATTGCCCACTTTTTGAATGTCTGCAGTACTTTTATAGGATGAAGCGGAAGCTCATCTCTATGAGATGGTCATCCTGTCCACTGAAAAATGTCACATTTTTGAACAAATTCTTTACTGTCCTTGTGTACTGTTGGCCACCATAAGCCTGCTTTTAGTACCTTGTGTGCCGTCGATTTAGTTCCCACGTGCCCTCCTGCGACACCACTATGGCTTTCCCAGAGTAAAACTTCCCTTTCGTGGTCTAGGACACATCTTCAAAGAACGTGGTCTAGCCCCATATTGTATAGATGTCCTTCTATCAGCTAATACTCTGCAGATCAAACTACCACGTGCCTCTTCTGTGTTGAAGTATACTCTTGCGGACACTTCCCTATCATGAGGTAGGCTGCTATCTCATTCAGGTAGTCTGGGATGGCTTCTACTTTGAAAATATCAGCATCTAGCAACTGATCATTTAGAGATCCTCCATTTTCACCATTCTCTAGTCGAGATAGGTGATCAAGCCCTACGATAAGTCTTCCAAGATTTACAATTACCTCAAAGGTGAACTCCTGGAAAAGTAGGAGCCATCTGCAGATTCTCCCTTCAAAGACTGGTTTGTTTACTAAGTATTTCAATGCTGAGTGATTTATGAAAAAATTGAACTTACCTCCCAACAGCTAGTGGCGAAATTTCTGAAGAGAGTACACCATGGCCAATGCCTCCCGCTCTGTTGCTGTGTAGTTCCGTTCTGCTGTGGACAACTTGCGACTGGAAAAATATACCAGATGATTGACTGAAGTGTCTCCAGGTTGAGCAAAGACTATTCCGAGCGCAATGCTGGAAGCATCGATGTGTACATGAAACTGTTTGTCCTAGTCTGGGTGGACTAGTATTGGCACACTCGCCAAATTTTCCTTCAGGGTGTCCAGGGCTATTCTACAGCTATCCGTCCACTGGAACTATTTCAATTTCTTCAATAGCTTTTCTAATGGCACTGTTATCTTGGCGTAGTTGCGAATGAAATGTTGGTAGTAACCTGTGTGGCCCAGGAGTGACCTTAGCTGTTTTACTATTTTCGGTGCCTCCATTTTGACAATCACTGCTACTTTCATCGGGTCTACGTAGACACCTTGATTACATACCACGTGCCCTAGCAGTGTTCCAAACGGTACGACAAACATACACTTCTTCAAGTTCAGCAAGATCTGCAGCTGTCGACATCTATCAAACATTACTCTCAATAGGCTCGCATGATCCTTTAGTATGCTATAAACAGTCGAGTCATCCATATAGAATTCTAAGAACTTGTGGATGTATTCTCGGAATGCGGCTATCACAATGTGAGAGAGGACTACATTTGCATTCTTCAATTTGAATGGCATCAAATTGTATGCGAAAGAGCCCCATCTGGTGGTGAATGTTGTCTTTCTCTTGTCTTCTTATGCTATTCTTACTTGATGGTATCTTGAGAACCCATCGATGAATGAGTATGCCTCGTTCCCCTCAACGTTGTCTAAGACTTCGTCACTGAATGGAGTAGGAAATGGATCATGGATACAAGCATTTTTTAAGCTTCTGTATTCTACACAGACTCGTATCTCCGATTTCTCCTTTTTGTTTTGTATAACTATGGGACTTACCCATTCTACTTCTTCTACTGGGAATATTAATTTGGCTTTCAAAATTTTGTCGATCTCTGCTTTCACCTTCTCCTTTACTCTTGGGTTTAGACGATATGGTCTATGTTTCACAGGCCTTGCATCGGGCTTTAGTATTATCCGCATTTCCCCCATCTCCCCTTTTATGCCCTTTAGATCTACTACTGATGAAGGAAACAAGTCCTCATATTCCTTGAGTAGACTGAATATTTCCTTAGTTGTTTGTTCATCCCAGTATTCTACAATTTTCGCCAGTTTAGGTTTTTCTTCTGTTCCAATATTTACTTTCTTGGTTTTGAGAGGTAACAAATGGATCGCTTCTGTCATCGGTTCCTCTTTGATGTCCCTCTCCCCTTATTTTTCTTCAAAATACAGGTGCCTGAGATCCTCCAGATTGTCATCGTCCATCTCACTATTAATTTTTTGACATGCCACCTTTTTTTGGATACCCTAGTATTGAAATGATTGCTCGTTCGTCTGTTCAATATCGGGGAAGAATAGTACCTTCTTGATAGCCTGCAACACTTGTATAACCAGATTTGTCTTTCCTTCAAATGAGAAACATTGTGTGAAGTTGTCTGCAACTTCCTGCCATTTGTTGGTACTTCTTATTTTTTCCTCTGTCAGGTACCAGGCTTTTGGAATTATGTCCAGAGAGTGGACAAACCAGTGGACCCACAGTTCCTCCAAATATCCATCAGTTCTCCATTGTGCTTCACATTTATCCAGATGGTTTTTGGGGTCTGAGTCCCCTTGGTACTTGTCCTTACTTCCGAGTCCTTCCTCCTCTTTAAATCTGGCTTTCAGTGCTGCCACAATTTTTTCCCATTGCGTCAATGAGTTGCGATGGTTACTCCAAAATCTTACGGATTTGTATTGCAATGCCATGTCCATCAATGGTACTCTGTGACTTTCTGGTACCATAGTTTCTATCTTGGCTATGAAAAGGTTTACATCCTTCATATCAGATAAGATTGGGTATTCCTGAATCTCGGCCCCGACCCAATTGAATCTTCCAATATTGGCGCATCTCCTTGTATTTGTTTCATACCCTCCATGCTGCCAATCATACCAAGATATTTCTAATCCCAATTCTGAGCTTTAGATGCTTCTCTAACTTACATAGCCTTCTGCTGTTGGTTTAATGTAATCTTCTCTTCTTCCTGTGGTCATTTGATAGAGATGGTCCAAAAGCTGAGCATCTTCTTTGTTATCCACAGTCTATGTATATCTCGGTCCTTGGTATAGGTCGAGTGGCTGAGTTCCTCTGATCTCCTCGTCTTCGAAGATCATCAGTTCTTTCTTCAAATCGATTATTTCATAATTTTCAAAGGCCCAATCAATTCCTAACAGTGTAGGGTACGGATATTTATCTCCCATGATGTCGATGACTTCAAAGTCCATAAATGTCTTTACTCCCACAATGTCAACTTCGACCTCCTCCAGTCGGCCGATGGGAACAATGCAATACTAGTTCTCCATCCGAAGTTGAATCGGAGAATATGTCAATCTTGGCTTCCCTAATTCCTCCCAAGTTTTTCTTGGTAGGATGTTGACATTGGATCCCAAATCAAGCATGGTGTCTTTAATATGGAACCCCGCAACTTGTGTGTTCACTCGGAATTCTTTTCCCATCCTTCATTTATTTCTCTTGATTCTCTGTACATAATTTTGGTCTGCCTCTGCTGATTCTCTTGCTCCCGTGTTCTTCTTCAGCACCCCTTCCAGGTTTTTCTTTAGCCATTCTATCATTGGTGCGTTGTTAACAATTTTCAAGAATAGATGGAACCACTCCTGGATCAAAGCTTCAGAATTACTTTAGGTTTCATTGTCTTCCTGATTTTTCTGTAACTCAATTCCTTTGTTTCCCCTTAATTGGCCAAACATTTCTGCTGCTTCCTGTAAAAATTATTTCTGTCGTTCTGGTTTGATCAGGAGCTTTGGGGATGCTGGCCTAATCAATTTTATTGGTTCCCTAGTATGCGCATATTCCCCCATTCTTTTGCCTCCTCGTGTCACTATGGCCACATTTTGCATTATTTGAGTTCCCATTAACCTGGGTTCTACATTTACTAAATTTGTTCCCCTCTGTCTAGCTCTTTCCTCCCATCTTTTGATAAGCTCCTGGAAATCTTCTATTGTGTGTGTGTTAACCCAACACTGATAACACCAGGGTATTCTAGGGAGTGGAAATTCTCTAGCTACATGTTCTTCTTGGTCGCAGTTGTAGCATCTTACTGGACCTCTCCCTCCTGCTCGGCCTCCCCTCATGCCTCCTCCTCTTCCTCGGGGAGCTTCTTTTACTCTATATGAAGGTTAGTCCAGCCGCTCTGCCAGTTCTTCTAGTGCTCGGTACTGCTCTGTGCCGTGTGTTGTTGAGGCACAGAACTCACAGTATATATTATTTGGAACATTGGAATATTTTTGTAAGATCGGACACAGCCAAGGTTGTTGGCCCATATTTTTTCATATTTCACAATACTCGTTGGTGGCTAGACTTTGTTGTGCAGGGAACCCTATGTATTGTTGTTGCGGTGGATATATCCCTTGGGTGTTTATTTGCACAACCACTCCTAGTGGTGGAGCCCCCTGTGCCCCTGTAGTCGATGTTCCCACTTTTTGGCCCCACAATCAGGGACATTCAGTTGCCACATGTCCCTCCATGAGATAATGCGTGCACCATATATTCGGTCTCGCTGGTCGCATTGGTTGCATTTCCTTGAATTTTTCTGTCAGACTGGCTATTTGATGCTGCAGACCCATTATAGAGGGGTCCTATACCGCTGCTCCTCTTTTAAACTCTTGCGGGTAACCCGCCATGGCTTCTATCTTCATTTCCTACTCTAGTGTGTCCTACAATGTGTCAATCCTTTGTTGAGTCAATGGAGTTCGGGTCAAAGGTAGTAGAGATTTAATGAACTAGTCCCTCTAATGGTTTGGATTAATTGGATAGTTGAGTTTCCCGATTGCATCCTTGAATCTCTGTATCAAATCCCAAGCAGTTTCTCCTTCTCGCTAGTTTATTTCCCACATCTCTGACAGGCCTTGTTGGTTTGTTTGGGGCAGTTTGAATTCCTTAATGAAATCCCTCTTTACATCTGTCATCGTTGGATTCGGGTGAGCTTCCGACCATTTCATAAACTAGCGTAGGGATCTCTCCCTAAGGGTTGTCTGAAATTATATCAACTTCCCAGCATCTAGTGTCTGTCATGCCCTCCATATGGCCTCACATAGGTACTACTGTTGTTAGACGTCGTCGTTACCCTTCCTAGAGAATTCTGGATACCGGTTAAGTGATCCCACCATGTTCACTTGAATAGGTGTTACTAAAATTAAGCCATTGGATCCTGGTTGTGAGATTGTACCACTAGCAATCCTACTACTAGTATGTGTTACTGTTGGAGACTGAATACTGCGCAACTTACTTAATTCATGCAACTTAACAAAATTTTCACTTATGGGTCTATAGAGCACCAGGAGAAGGTTGGGACTAGAGCTTCTTGAACTGTGGGGACTAGGAATACCTTGATTTATGGACACCGACCTTTCTTGAAATAGCTTCTCCATTGCAACATGCATATCCACATCGGACACCTCCTCCGAGCGAGTGTCAGTACCTTCTCCATCATACTTATTTCCTTTGTCCATCTAGGTTGGAATCCTATACACCTGTCGCACTTCTCTCATGGCCCCTCCTATATCATGGGGACCCACATAACCTTCCATTCCCTTTGTCATCTGAGGCACCTCCTCTTTGTTCTTTCGATCACTTTCCTGTCTTTTCAACTCCTTCATCACCCTCTCTCGCCACCTTTCTGCAATTTGCGCCCTTCGATGTGCTCATCGCTTCCTGAGCCTGTTGGTGGTCTCGACATTCATACTCCTACTTCCCCTTCTCACAGTTCTTATAACATATCTCCCTTAATCCCTTCCCCCGGCACTGGAGGTTTTACGCTTCCATCTCTGCTTTTTGGAATCCCATCAGTCCTTCATCTACCATCAATGCCTTAATCCACAAAGGAATCTCCTTCAGCAGCTTCCCTCTTAACCTGGATCTGAAGGTATCTTCTGCTCTTAAGAAATATTGGTAGCACTCGGCTGCAAACTCCACTATATATCCATCCAAGGTAGATTCCACCCAAAAATCTATAGCTCGGGTTAAATCGGTGTTTAATCGATGAAGGGCCACCAGATCCTCGTGCGCCCACTTGCGATTGATCCTCCATGACTTTTCTTTGACAGCCTTGGTCTGAAGCCTCCTAAACCAGTTATAGAATTCTTCTGGGAACTTTCCCCAAAATATTTCGTAGGTTTCAGTATCAGAGTTGGAGAATAGAACCAGGTTTTTAATCGTTTTATCCTTCTATCGTCTCAGCTCAGCTTGCTGAGCAATGAACTAATCTAGGTGGTTATCCCACCAGCTTCGTATTTCTCTTTTGAAGATTCGAGATACCATGATATATCTCCCAAATTAATTTTCGGGTCTCGGAAATGGATACATTTGTTGGTGAGAGAACAAGTCTCGCAGAGAAGACCCGAGTTCAGATTAAGGGCCAACAAGGGTTTCTTCCATAGTCTAGCTTCACGCCAGCATTTGCACCCTACTCTAAAGAGCTGAGAGTCTCACCCGAAGCCTGTCGTGACCTTACTATGATAGGGAGTCGATCGGTATCATCCCAACAACATCAATACGGTTTAATCAAAGATATGTTAAAAGTCTAAACAACCATAACACAACGTTCGGTAACATATATCTCTCAAGAATGCATTTAGACTTGCAGTAAGTAAAATTTTAAAATTTGCTTGCAAAACAATTCATTCAAAACCATAACAGATACTCAAAATAACACTTCTGATTATACTAAGCATCGACTATCAGTGGCAAACTATTACAAGGCTCAACTACGTGAGCATGAACAAAGCAGAATACAAGAAGTCCTATTGGACAAAGAGAAAATATAGAAACACAGAGGAATGGATAACAATACAACACAAACAGAGCTCTCCTGTGGCTCCCTATTGCCTATTCCCATATGCACCAACCTTCCTATCGTCTGGTTGGCTGCCTATTTGTTCTGCTGCCAGTGCGACTAATAGTTCCTTCTTTCTTCTCATTCAACTATCTTCTGTTTCTTTTTGTTCATCGGGAGTTCCACTTCTCGTTTCCTTCAGTGCTCTTCCACCATATGTGCTTGCTCCCACAACAGTTGTGACACCTGTCCTTTTCTCCTTCGCAACCTTGACATATTTCTGCCTACTGTGGTTGCGTTCCACCACGTACTAGCCACAACTCAAAATCTGTTAAGTTTCAAAACAAGGGCCCCAACATGAAGCATCTGAATCAAGCATATAGTTGTATAGCAAGGAGTCATGCACTTTTAAAGTCACATAAAAAGGTGTTATGGATTCATTAATCATATCAGAACTAGGACCAAAGGCTATGGTGGGTCTTCCATTTTGCAAATTGATAGTATCTCCTTCAACATCCATACTAAAGTGTTGGATCCATTTTGCAATTTGAATTTTATACCTTGGGTTCTTAGAAAGTTCTAAAAGTGGAATTGGAATTTTGACTCTTTCTAATTCTTTCTCAACATTGAAGGTAGTCAATATAGTTTTTTCAATCTGAGCAGAATCACTTGACAGATTTAGAGGTTGAACAAAAGTAGTTTGAGTTTCAATTGTTTTTACTTGAGGCTCAATTATTACAGGGTTTTTAGGAGGTTTACTAGGACCAAATCTAGGTCTTAAACCATATCTTCTATAGAGTTCTGCAATCAGAAACTCAAAAAAATCTTGATACTTAGAAACCTGAGAAGTATCTTGCTCTTCTTGAGGGGTTGGACTTTGCGAAACATGGACAATGGCAGTCTGAAGCGATGTATGATCTATATTATTAATTCCTTCAGTAATAGAAAAATTATTTCCATCTAGTTGTTGATCATTAATCAAAAACAGTGTAGGTACTTGTTGGTCATTATGAGGCCTCTAAAGAATTTGCAATGGAGCAACCTTTTTGTACTGACATTAGACCTATGTCTGTGGTCTAGAAAAAGTTTGTTGAACTGTTCTTGGTTGAGTTTCAGTCTTTGAAATTATATTGGATAAATTTCTAATAAGTGTTGTGATTTCATCAATTTTTGCATCTTCACTTTTAGATTCAGAGGAAGAAGATGCTTCCTGATTTTTTAATTTCTTTTGGGATTTCTCGGCTTTAGCTTTTAACTTAGCAAATGCATACATATTTGCTTCAACCTCTATAGCATTAGTTTGCATGTCCTCTAAGGTTTGGGATGTCCTTTCTCTCAACATGACAACAAATTCATCCTCAAAGGCCTTTGAGAATATAACCTTAGTTGTTGCTACAAGGGGTTTGCAATCAGGAGGCATTTTATGGTAAAGCTTATTGAATCTTTTGATGAAATCAGCGACTGGTTCTCCAAAATTTCTTTTTAGTTCTTCGAATTTAGTTAAGAAATATACAAGATCCTTTTTTACTCCCCATTGATTTTTAAATATGGTGGTTAGTTCTCCCCAGGATCTAATAGAATTTTCTTGAAGTTGTCTGAACCAAATCCTAACATTCCCTTCTAGATATTGGACAAAAAGTCTCATGTGAACATTTTCATACTCAATGTTCATGTTGTCTGCAAAATCGAAAAATGCTGGCAGATGGTCTTCAACTGATAAGCCAGTTTCTCCATTGAATATGGGGAGGTGTTTTAGATATCTAGATGGAAATCATTGAGGATATTAGGAAGTGAAAGAGGAGCATATCTTGCTTGTACAATTGGTTAGAAACCAGCCATACTTGAAGATGTTGAAGTAGATGAGGAGGAAGAAGTAGAAGTTGTGGATGAATATGGAGAAGTTGGGGGTGAGGAATGAGGTGGAGAATGAGGAGGAAAATAAAATGGGAAAATAGGAACCCTTTGGGACCTTAAAGGAGTTCTAATGACCATTTTTTGAACCTCTTCTTCCTCTCCTTCTCTAGGTTTGAATAAAGGATTGGAATAAATAAATTAAAGATCCTCTGGTTGATGTGAAGTTAAAGGCCCTGAGTATGTAACAAGGGAAATGAAACCAGTACGTTTGAATCCAGGAAATTTTAGATCCAAATCCTGCTCTGATATGGGAGATTTAGAAGTTTCCTAAGGTATTTTATGGGATTCTAAGGAATGAACTAACAAGACTGATTGAAAATCCACTCCTTTAGATACTAGTTCACGCACTCTATCATGTACTTCTTCTTATTCTAAGGGGATGGGTCTAGATCTGAAGGGATCAAGAATTATATTGATATCCTCTTGAGGGATAGAAGAAGAAGGGATTTTATGCCTTCTCCTAGAAGAGGTTCTTCTCACCAATATTTCTTGATCTGATAAGGGTTCAACAATCTCAGAATCAGATCAAGATCTGGTGTGCTTTGAAGGAGCTAGTTTGGTCACAGTGGAATCGCCAGGTGAGAAATTTTTTACCTTAGTCACCTTAAAGGAATAGGGTTTTATCGTTGTCCTAGGGAAAACAAATCAAATTCGTTCTTGGGAAAACAAATCAAATTCATTCCTGGAAACGACGCCAAATTGATGTTGTCCTTTGAGATGATTTTGGTCAATAATCATGCCAAAGCATCTATAATGTTTTGTTTGTGTTTTGTAATATTGGAGGACCAATGCATAAGATAAAATTTTAGCAAATAGTTATGTATTTAAATATTATTGATAATATCAGTAATTATAATTAAGGGTTTCTTTTTCATCTCACACAATGCTTAAGATTTTATAATTTGATTAAGTGGACTTATGTAAGAGAATATGATTATTTAAATATTCAGATTGAATCATTCAAAAAACCATAAGTTGGAAAACCTTCAGAGAATGTATAAAAGTTCAACAAAACATATCTAACATTATCAATATGCTGACAATTTATAAATAAAAGGTACTTACATCAACAGATTGCCAAGTAAATCATTCTTTATAATAATTATAACTTCAGGAGGAATTATAAGAGTTTTGAAATATAATCAATCTCACCTAGTTATCTTGATAATAATTAAATATATGAAGAAACAAAATGGTTGAAAACTGGAAAAACTTATAGAGAAAACAGAGTTGTATGAGATAAGTTCAGAATTCTGCTTGTATTATTGATGATCAAAAAGACTTGTACAATTTCGGTTTACAAAAATTCGCTCATCCAAGGGTGAAACCCTTAATAACTCGAGCTGAGAGTTATTCATACTAATTAACAAAACCTTAGAAACATCTCAATTGATTTACAATAATAGGATAAGAAGAATAAAAGAAGGAGACAAATAGATGAATTGTCTCTTGTTTTTTGGAGGTTGTTGATGATTCAACCTATTTTGGTGAAATTTGTTGCTAACTTGGCATTCTTTATTGGAAGTTTTTGCTGACTTGGCCTTTTTTTGTTGGAAGTTTTTGTTGACTTGGCTCTTCAAAATATGATGTGATGACATGCTACAAAATTAATATTTACTCAATGATTTCACAAAACTTATCCCACTGATCTTCACTTAGGATTTCTACATTCATCATTTTCCTTAATATTTCATCCACTTTAGTGAATCTGTCAAAAGTTCGTCTTTGGATGAATAATTGCTTTATTTGATGTTGAATGATCAAATCAAACTGTAGAGATTCAAGAAAATATCTCCCTGTAATGTGACCTTTGATACCTGCAAACTTTGATTTATCTATTGCAATTATATAGAACTTTGTGCAATAATCTTCTAACTTGACCAACTTATCATCTAATCCTACCAGACCAGGCAATCCCTTATGATTTAAAACATTAAATTTAGTATGAAACCTTTGAAAAATAACATTTAAAGCTTCACACTTGGTCTGTAACTGGTTGATCAAGTTTCTTTTTTGAAAAATCTTCTTTATCTCCAAAATGGATGTAGTCTTGTCTAAGATATTGATTGCTTCCAACTCCTCTCTGTTCTTTGAATTAAGAACCTTGATCATATCAGAAGCTTCACTTGGCTTCTTTTTTATTTTATCCTTCTGCTCTTGAATTTTTGTTCTGCATTTGTTGATGAGTTCCTACTACTCGAATATGATCTGTATAGACGAACATATTTCAGTAATGGATTTGTTGATGTCTTCCCAGATACTCTGCTTGGCTTCTCCTAGAGTTGATGCCATTAGAGATTCACTTTCTAGTTCTTTGATTTTAAGTTCCAACTGATGAGTCTTCTGCATTTCCTCTAGATATAAAGTATCATTTTTAATCTTTTATGATTCAAGAATTTGAAACTTCTGATGTAGTTTCTCATGTGCTTGCTTCTGAGTGGCCAAAAATTGAGCCAGTTGTACTACATCATTTATGTTCAAGGTTGTTGAAGGTTCTACACCTGCAGAATATGTTTGAGTTGCTAAAGTAGGATTAGTATTCACTTGGAGTGTTGATTTCTCTTTCAGCAGTTCTTTAATTTGTTCCTCCATTTTTCTAATCTATAGATTTTGATCAATGATTAATTTAATCATTTCCTCTTTTTCACATTCATTTTCTACCATCTCTTTAGTCTGCAGGTCTTCAGTCGAGGGTAGCTTGAGTTTTTTTCGCAGAGCAGTAATGTCTGCATTTTTCTTCTTGATGATTTCTTCAGCTGCCTTACAGTCCTTAAGATCATATCCCACTTTTACTGCAAGTTCTTCCAATGTCTTCATCCTGTTGTCTTCAGCCAATGAAGACAATTTCTCAATCTTCAACTAGGATTGCATATTTGATAGTGCTACTTTCAATTTGGAAAGAGACATGGCATTTGTACTCATGTTTGAAAATAGCATTTCTCCTGATTGTCAGTGCATATCCATCTAGTCAATTGGATATATTTGTTTTGTATCAAATGAGAAGACAATCTTCTTATACTCAGCATGTGTCTTTGGAAATGGCATTGTTTCTTGTAGAAAGGCCATCTGCATCCTGCCTTTCTCACTGTCAAAGGTAGTGAGAAGCATGTGTTTAATGTAGATGTATGTTTCTAAAATTGTTTGTAAACATCTGATTTCAGTGCTTCATTCTTGTGCTTGATGTCTAGAAATATAGAGAAAATATTTTTCTCTTCTAAAGAGCTGGCATCTGAATGCTCGATGATTTCTAGTGGCTCTCTTGCAGGTGATGCTGATGGAGGAGTCTGAGGAACATTGGTGGATATGGAGACTTCAGTACCTCCCAAATCTATGATCTCTAGTTTTTTTTCTTCCGAAAGCAAGGAGGAAGTGAGCTTTGGTTTCTTATGATGTAAGATGAATCCTTTCATAATTTCCTTGGAATGTGGTGTCTGTTCTCTGACCCTTTTTTGTTGTTTACTTTTAGGCATTAGTGTTTGTACATTTGAAGTAAAGATGACTTTTTCATTTGATTCCTGTAAATTACCTTCTACCCATTCATCCTGGTTCATGTATTTCTCTATGTCTGCATTGGAGGTATGAGTGTAAGAGGTTGTCTTGAGTTCAACCCTCAAAGCATAAATAATTCCATGGGGGTCATATGACCAATTAAAACTTGATTTAAAACCCATATTCTTTAATAATGCATCTTCATCAGCACCAGATGCTCTAGTATTGCATATTAATGATCTAACACTGGCCTTGATTTTAAACTGGTCTTTCCTCTTTCCTGAAACAAAATGCAGTTCATCCATATTTAACATTTGTCTTATGTACTCTAAGGAGAAAATTATCATAGGCATGTATTTTGGAATTTTGTATGGTGAAATCTCGCAGCCATACACTCTAATCTCTGTGTAATTTTTATACAGATACCAATCACCTGTCTTTTCTTGTTCACTGAGGTGCAAAATTATTTTTATGTCTTCTCCAATTCTAGTATTTGATTGATTGGTAAGGATCTGCCTTACTGGATGAATGAATGAGTCTATGAATTTTGAGAAAGAAGTGGTTTTTGACGAAGCTCTAACCAATTTTTTCAAGTGAATCGTTGATTGATTCACTTTCTACGCATCCTGCTCGTTGAAGTAAATGGGAAACATATCTGCTTGCTCAAACAAAAACATATGAATAATCACAAAAGAGTAATTAAATTCTCCTTGTGTGGTGAAGTTCAGAATTTCTCATGTATAATATCAGCCAAGAAATGGATATAACTGTACATAAACAATGGTTATTTGTCAAGACTGAAGATAGATAGAAACCTAGGATGGGTTCATCAACAGTTTCATCGTTTGGGTATTCTAACAAATAAGAAAGAAGGGAGATGTAGTGTTTGGAAGCTATAGGAAAGATGGATATTTATATGGGGGACTTCTCTTTGGTAAATCTGCATCCTCGGGTAGGAAGATGTCAAATATCTGAGCTCTCTGAGGGAAAGATAATTTATGATAAAGATCCATGAGGGTAGTAGGAGAGAAATAGGATGAGTCAAAAGGAGGGATGAGAAGCATCTGGTTAATGATTTTAGAGGATATGGTGATCAGAACGTTTCCTTTTTGAGCCACCACTAACCTGGTTATAGGGTCGTACTGCTTCTGACACCAGGCGATTAGATCCGGGAATGGGTGAGTTTGAGGGAATGCAAACAAAGGCAACATAGATTCCCAAAACCTGATAGGGTCTTGGTTATTCATGTGATTTTGTTTTAGCCACAAATATAGCTCGTAGAAGTTGAATTCACAGTCACAGTCTATGATTTTAAAATAGGTGTTGGCTAGGGTTGTGAGGTCGAGATTGATCTATGGAGTTGCTGGAATGTCTTCTGCAACAGATTTGGCAGCTTCAGGAATGACCTCAGCAGCTGGATGAGAGACCTCGAATACAACCTCTGCAGCACTATCGATATTCTAGATTTCTTTTCTCACTTTTTTCTTACCTTTACCCTTAGGATTCATTTTTTCGTTTTGGCCTTAGGTGGCATGCTTGACTAGTATAGACTAGTACATGACTTTGAAGCTCGGATTACATAAACGATGACAAGTTTTCAAGAATATGAAGGGTGATTGTAGAAATGACAATCCACTGTGAAATGAAATGAAGGATGAAAGCAATTTGAACGAGGAGGTAAAGTAAAGAAAGTGAGACTACTGGTAATTTTATAGGGTGCACTTCGGGTTTAACGGTCGTGGCTAACAGTCAAATGAGGTTTAATTGCATAACGGTGTGATTAACAGTTGAGGAGCAGATTTATTATCTAATGGGATGATTAACAGGTATAATTGGAGCTTTAAGGATTAACGGACAAGTGACATGGAGGGATATTACTGTTTGGTTGACCAACGGCTGTAGTGCAGGAAAAAATGTCATTAACGATGAAAACCAGAAGTGGTTTTCGGGGGGGTACCTCCCGGTTTCCTGTTTTAAGCAGAGGGGGTGCGAAGTGATACGGTGTTTCCACATAGAGGAAAAGTGCGGCCATTAATACTAGAGTTTTAACCCCCTCCCTCTCATTAACAAGAAACTATCGGGGGGGGGTGCGAAATTGGTCTCTGTTGTAGATCTGAGGGGAGCACGAGATCTACCGTCAAAAATTGCAAGTTCTTTATCTCCAGTGATTTGACTGCTTTGTCGTTAGCGACCTTATAATAAAATCCATATGAACATGTATATCAATTTAATAAATGAACATTAAACCCTTTGTCAAAGGTTTTAACATATATAAATTAAAACTTCACATTTTCAAAATCTGGCACATTTAAACTGGCAGCTATTTATTATTTTAAATACTAAAGCATTAAATTTTTTTATTTCATGCTTCCCTAACATTTTTTCTTTTGCCTCCTTTATTTAGAGAAAAATACTCTATCATTTTTTCTAACATGGATGTAATAAAATATACTTTTCCTAACATTTTTAAAAATTTTCTTTTTCATCCATGTTCTAACTTATAATTTTATTTTTTATTTTCAAACTACCATGCTAACTCATCAAAAACAAATAATGTTACAAAAATTTCCATACCTAAAACTGTTGAAACCAAAACATCAAAACTAGAGATTGTGGAACCGAAAACTTTAGAACTAGGGTTTGTCCCATCTAAAAATTTTGAATAAGAAACTATTGAACCCGTAACTTCTACAATTTATATTCCTCCTTCAACATCTTTAGTGTATACTCCTTTACCCATTATTCCTCAAGAATATATCTTCAGGAGATGGAGTCGTAACTTGTCTTCCACCAGTATACCACACATAGAATAATTTTTTCATTAAATACCAGTCTCCACTTAATCCTCTAATAACTTATATAAGATCCCTTGTTCTTGTTGAATTACTTATTTCATCCATGTGGAAAAATAATACTTGGTCTCAATATTGTGTTGCTATCCCTCTTAACAACACACATTTTACATCTAGGTGAAGTCCACTTTTACGTACTCCTTTATATTTTCTTACCATTCCAACCATGAATCAATCAATGTCCATAGAATCTACACCTAGAATTACTTTAATGCAACTTTACCTTCTATTGTAGGTGGATATTATTAACCTGCTACATATTCCATGTTTACTATATATTCTTTACCTTGTAGTTCTTTTGATCCTAGTGGATCTAATCAATTTTATATTTATGGTGGACCTTCTATACCTTACGAGTATTAATCACTCAGTGGAACCTTTTCTAGAGCTTCTAGTCCCTTGTTTTTTCATTATCCTCCTTAGTCTACTAGAATTTTTTTTTGTTTTTCTATTCCAAGTATGGTATACACCCATAAAACTGTGGTTTCTTCTCAAACATCTATGTTTGGTTCCCAACTAGCATCTAGTCAACATCCTATTTTGATGTCCAGTGGAATATTTTTTTCACATCAACCTCTTGTATGATCTCTTCCATTTACTAAGGGAAACCTCTTGTAAGACCTATTCCTTTCATTAGGGGGAAACCTCTCGTATGATAATTTCCTTGTGTTATGTTCAAATTTTTAGTGATCAAATGTACGCTTTCAGGTTTACCTAGTAGTGGTCCTAGGTCAAAATTTCATGTTTCAAGTCAGTTTTCAATTAAAATTTGGTTCATTGAATATGTCTAGGTCTAAAATGCTACTCCCTTCACTCCATTCATGGTCATCATCATTTCAGATATCATGTCATCCATCAATAATCTAGGGTCTAAGGTAATTCACCACACCTTCATTTAGGTCAAATTCTCGGTCTCATTTTCTCCGCCACCATAAGAGTCAGTTATGTCATAAAAGAAAGCGAACAAAATCTCATTTTCACCATACAAATCACTTGCATAGGGACTTATCAAAGATATGGAAATAAGTAAATATATCCTCTCTTCTCACCATCATACTCCACAGCTTCCATGGGTTGAAGAAAAATAAGAAAATTTGTGCCAACACTACCTGTGCTACGCTTTTGGGTGTGTTGCGCAGGTAGAATGTGCTACGCTTCTGGTGTTTGAGCTCAAAATAAGTTATCCAAGGTTCAAAACCACTAAATAAAGGTTAATTCACTTCCTAAATAGTAATTGGACACCCTCCATACCTCTCTCAAGTCAAAATTCATCAGCAAATGAGTCGTTTCCTTCATTAGGTTACCTCCACTAGATTTTTGGTGTTTTTCATATTTTATTTGTTTTTGGATGAAAAAACCCTAATATAACCATATAAAACCTTCATTTAACCTTCATACACCATACCCTAACATCTCTTATCACTCACAACACTCTTTTCCATCAATTTCATTAAAACCCTCTTTTTCACTACATTTTGACAGAAAAACCAGTGAAACCCTGTGTTTTGACCTTTTTGGCACCTTTCATATGCCCATTCCCAAAAATTCCATTTGCATCCTATATAAAATGTAAACATCCTACCTACCCAAATTTTTAGGTATTTTTCCCTAGCTTCCTTCCACTTCATTTCTGTCCCTAAACCACTATACCAATATACCTTGTTTTCCTAATTTTCCACCTTCCCTATCCACTACATCAAGCTAGGTATTTCCTTGTTGAAAAAAATCATGGAGGGTAAGACGAAGGTCCATAAGGGAGGTCAACATTCCAGGTTTGAGCCAACTCAAACTCATGGTATCATTTTTAGAGCTTCGTGATCAAGCCAGGGTTTACATTGCACAAAGGGACAGTTTGGCTGCAAAATCAATTTTTGAAGTAACAGAGATGATTTTTACAAAATTGAAATAATTTTTTGTCAATAATAGGCCACAGAACAAAAACCTCCTTCATTTTATGCACAGGTGTTATGGTTTGAGAGAAATGCTCAAAATACAGTTTCTCCAAGTCATTTTCTGCACTTTTGGATAGGTTGTCTTCAAATCCATTTTGCAAGGTGTTGGAGTAGGATTTTTCACTTATTTATGACTCCATTATGTATCATACATCCTAAGATTTCTAACCATACAACTTTCAGCCCCAAACCCCTCTGATAAGGCCTCCAAACTCCCTCTCAAAGTAGGCGCTACGATTTTGCTCAGAGTGTGCTACACTTCTACAAATTTTGAGTGATCAACTTCAAACTTGGATTCTGAGAAAATGGGAAAGTATTTTGGAAAAATGGAGGGTTTTTTTAATACCATTACAAAGAACAAAAACCTCTCTTATTTTTTGAAAATACATTATGGTTAGAGATATATTGATCCATATTTAAGCCATATTTTTGCAAAAATTGTTTTGGAAAATTATGGATTTTTGGCAAGAGGATCTTGTTACATTTATGGAATTAGTTGTTATGTTTCTGGAACCAGTTGTTACGTTTCTGAGGTAGTTGTTATGATTCTATTGATTGGTGTTATGCTTCTGGAAAGGAGGGAAAAAATTAGGTTTTTGGCTCCTAATTCATTCAAACAAACTCAAGGCTTGTGGGCATCATTCCTTGGACCTCTTATAACAGTAAGTCATCACTCTTATAGCCTCCCTTGGTCGAATTTTCAAGTTTGATATAGATTTTTATGATCACTTCATATTTCACTATAACATCACTTATTCATGTTATTGAAATACTCTAGTTGAATAAACCCTAACCATACTATCTAAACACTATCCTACACCTCCCATATACCTCATACTCTCATCTCCCACCATCCATATCCTCCCTAATAGTCATTTTCACGAAACCCTAATTTCTAGCTAATTTTTAGTGATAAATTGGAATTTTCCTATGTTTTCTTGATTTAGCCACCTTCATCACCTCCATTTCACTTGATTTCACTTACAAAATGGAGCTAACATGCAACCCTGTCAACGAAATTTTTTGTAGAATTTTCCCTAGCTCCATAACCCTCCATCTGACCCTCTAAACCTACCCAATCACTACACTTTGTTTTTCCCATATTACACTATACATACCCATCCCATAAAAACACTAGGGTTTCATCCTTTCAGTGATAAACAATATGGAGAGTGAGAAGAAGAACTCCAAGGGAGGGCACCACCTTAGGTTAGAACCCTTCACAATGCATGAAATAAATGCTTCACACTTGGCCAAAATATTTTTTGAGAGTACTGGATGTTTGAGGTTTTGTGAGAATCTGATGGAGGAATGATATCATCTTCAAATAACAAGCTTATTTGCCACAAGATTCAACATGGGAAAGGTCAATATTGCAGGTGTAGAGTTTAACCTATCAGCAGTGCCTATCACTAACCCTCCTATCTTGTGTAACACATCATCACCATCACTGTCAGCACAGCCAATGGAGGTTGGATATTCTAGCATGCCAACTCATTTTTTAGAGGCTCCTAGGGTTGTTGAGTTTACTCTTACCTATGAGAAACGGAAGAGACAGATATTTTCACCTAAATCTATCAAAGGTGTACTTACACTTGACACCATTATTGAACAAAGTGAAATGGAGGAGCGGTGTCTTATGCATCAAGATGATGTAGGTTTTAATCATGTACATAAATTATCTGCAAAACAAATCTTAAAAACAAAAAATAAACAATAGTGAGAGAATAAAACATAAAACATATATACACAGATATTTTCCCCTAGATCCCAAATCAGGACTACCAGCTTGATTTTTCATTATATTCCTTTTAGTGTTACAACACATATATATACATGTCGAAGCATTCATAAACCCCAATCCATTAACCCTGGATTAGAACATAACGGTAGTTCCCTTGAACAGATCTACAAAATACTAGGGGCTGAAAACCATCATGCCCCAAAACCATGTGCAAACCCATGCACAAAACTATGGGCATGTGCGACTAATCATGGAAAGATATAACACATACCCAACAGATGAAACACCTTCACACCAACATAGTGAAACAACGACATTGGAGGATGAGGTAGCAGATTAGGTTGAGATAAAATTAGCTGAAGATATCATCAGAGAGAAATATGAGGAAATAGCAGAGTTGAGGAGGATTTTCTCCATTGCTAATTCTCAAATCACTTTCCTATAGCAGGAGAATTTTCAATTGAAGGTAAAGAAGTTGTTACAAAGCAAGCCCAAGCCAGACCTAGAGCTAGATAAAGGTAAAGGTAAGGATTTTATAGATGTTTATCAAATTTTGGATATAGATACCGAGACACAGCCAAGAAGGCCAAAGACAAGAGGCCTCAAAAGGGCATTAGAGCTAGAAACATAGTCAACTCGTCCACCTAAAGAGTTGACCTTTGATGAGCTAGTTTCCATGGAGATTAATCAAGACAAAGAAATTTGGTTGGAAAGGGTAAATGAACACTTGGAGAAGCTCTTGAAGAGAGCTAAAGGGACATTAAACTCCAAAGACACATGGAAAATCACTATCGCACCGGGAACACAATTTCTCAAATAAAGCTAAAACAATTAAAGAAAAGGAAAAAAGAAGCTCAAATGAAGCTTAAAGAGAAGGATAGCTTGGATTTGATGGCTGAAGCTTCCTTGTATGTTTAGCCCATCAATTACAGGTTCTACAGAACCAATTTTGAGAATTTTTGAAGAATTTTGGTATTTTTTGTGATTTTTACACAATTCTGGAAATTCCTTCTCACAGAAGCGTAGCAAAATTTTTCTATGCTTATTTTAGGGGCATCAAAATGATGATTTATTTACATGGATCGATGCATTTTGATGATTATATCATAGATAAGGAACCCTCTTTGCATGACAGGATTTAATTTTGGAGAAAAAAACAAAAAACCACTCATTTTCTATGCTTCTGCCACCATTTTGGAGTGCTTGCTACACTTTTGGAGTAACATTGGGAGAATGAATTTTTGGAGGCCTTCTTGTGGGTAATTTTGAAAAATTAAAGATTTTCTAGAAACTAGACACATAGGGACAATTGACTGTTCTTTCATAATTGGATTTGGACTCTTAAAAGTGCCTCAAAAGTGGCTGCAAAATTTTGCTACGCTTCTGCAAAATTTTGCTATGCTTCTATCAGAAATGTTACAAATCAACATTGGATTCCTCAGGACACTTGTCAAGCTCAAAAAATTTCACAAATTCGAGGTTTTTCTATCCTATGAGTTGTAATTAGAATAATTGAGTTGGTTTTTTTCCTCCCATTAACAGACATACACTCCTATTTCATAGTTGAATTTTAGGGAATGGTTTCTAACCTCCCTAGAATCTAGGAAATGACTCATCTTGTGTATTTATGATGCATTTTTTATGGGGTTTCAACCTGATGATGTGTCATGCTCCATATTTTCTATAGGTAGACTCTCTTTGGTCTTTTTTGGGTGTTGACCGGATAAATCGATCTTACGGACAAGATCGATCTCCCTAGTGTCAGAAGACAATCTAGCAACAAATGAACAACTAAGTTTATCTTTCTCTAAATATATTAATTTTACAATTAAATGCTATAAAGGTGTCTATCCTACCTTAGATCCAAATGCTTATTTGCAACTGTAGTTCTTTCGTCGCATCAATAGTTCTTCCGTCGCAACAATAGTTCTTCCATCGCTTGAAAGTGTCGTCTTTTCAGTCGCTTGAAAGTGTCGTCTTCAAAGACCTGCAATCACAATCAAGAAAATATTAAATAGCACCTATATATAAAATAATTATAAAACATACCTAATCATAGTGATCAAAGAATCTATGAAATAAAGGATCAAACGACATCTTATTGAAATAAACAATCAAACGACAATTTATTGAGAAAAAAAAACTTGATTGTATTAATTTTGAAATAATAGAAGAACCTTAAAACCTTAGCCTTGATGTTGAACAGGCCTTCCCAGGGTCCGAAGCAGGAGTTTCCTCTACTTTGATAAGCCTTGCACTCTTTCTCCAGGAGCACATAGAGGTATGTGATATTTCCTCAAAAAATCTTAGCAGAAAGGAGTCTAAATCTCAACAGCAGTTCAACTCAATCACACACTAAAACTTGAACTCCCCTTGAGGCTACCTAATGCCTCTTTTTATAGTGCAGATGAGGAGGTTAGGGTTCCACCTATGAAGGGATAGAATCCTCCTTCAAATGGATAGGCTCCTCACATCAAGGGGTTAGCTCCTTAAGGTGTGGGATGCATGAACCTTACAAGAGCGTACTCACCCCCAAAAAATCTCATCTAGAAGCTTCTAGAATTGACCAAAAAACAGATTTTTCACTTTAATTTCTCGCCCTTTTGACTTTGAAAAGGGTACGCAGGAATTACACAAAGAAACTACATTCTGGAACGTAGATAAGCTTCACATTACCTGTGTACCCCAGCCAGGAATGCAGGTAAGCTTCACATTACCTGCATACCCAGGGTTTTGGAGTTTTTTAGGGTTTTTCTCCTATTTTTAGGGCTTGACATGAGGAGTAGAGGTTTTAAGACTTGCAGAGGAGGTAATTATGAGTGAAAATGAGCTCATACAGTCATCGGAATGTCAAGGTGACAGTTTTTAGTGCAACAGATTACCCCCTAAAGTGAGAAGTTTGGAATAGATGAAGAAGAATTCTGTCATATATGAAGAGTGAAGTACTTTATCATTTCAAGGATCATCTTGTGGACACTCCAGTCGGAACCTGTAAAAATATTCAATGAAAAACATATATATGTAAACATATCATCGCTGAGGTAGGCATTCCCATACTCAGATCAAAACTAACTAGAAAACTGATTTAAACTATTATGATATGGGAATGATTTTAAATACATCAAAAATATAGACATTTGTAGACACAGTATGGATGCAGCCATCTATTTATGAATATTCCACTGTATAAATGAATAACAAAATTCCTCGCAGCCTGGATGGTTGAAACTAGATCCAGGGTCTTGATTTCCATTTCTCGAACCAGTACAATTCTATCCATGTGAATAAATGTGTCAAAGTCGAACATGGTAGAAACCACTTGATTACCAATCAATAATGTAAACTGTTAAAAAGTGTGAGAGTAACCACCAGTAATGTTAATGGCTCACAAAGTACTCAGTACAATCCATGAAATGTGAATAAATGAGCTGAAGTCGAACATTTCATGGAATCATTCGATCGAAGGTCAATGATGCAACCTGTCGTCGAAGATGAGAAACCTGCCATTGAGGCATGCAGATTTCAAGGTACTGACGATTTCTAGATCAACTTCCTAAATAATGAGTTGTCGTTGATAGAAATTAATCTGTCCTAGGTAAGCCCACAACACGAAATCATAGATCGAGTTTTGAAGAAATATATTGGCAAGGACTGACTCAGGGATGGTCAAAATGGAAGACAAATACTTTGCAAATGAATGGTTTGTTTGAACTGTCCTCTTGAACACATAACGACACTGCAGATGGTTTGGTGACAATTGACCCAAAGCTAATACCCAGAAACCGGCTAAAGACTTTCAATATGGTTTTATTAACTATTAGGCAAAGTATTTTACCAACCCAGGTGAAAAAAAGTGTCATGTTCAAGAGTGGTTAACGGTTTTCCGAATAATCAAAATGTAACAAACAAGTTCGTTTTTCTCTCTTTTCCCCCACCATTTTTGGCAAGTACCTCTTTATTTTTGACAAGCTTGAGGAGGATAACATTTTATTGTTTATAAGCTCATCCTTTGGATGAGTCCAACTTAGTTTAATATTCGAACCCTAAGAAGGAATGGTTCATTCCTGCTTAAAAATTGAACAGGTCCTTTACTGTTAAATTTTAACGAGTCCAATATAGGAGAAACTCGGTGTTTTCAATTTTAGGGAGTCAGAAGAAAAACTTAAGAAAACTCCGTGGGTGTAATTTTTCGTAAATTTAGTCTCTCAAGCCCAAAAAAGGATAAAATAATGCAGAAGAGAACTCTATTGACTGTAATTAGTCAATGCATACCTTTTTCGCAAATAGTCCATTTCAGTCCGTAAAAGGGGTAAACTTATACTGAAGGGACGATCATTCACTTATTTTAACGAGTTCGAATAATCAAGTGCTCGAAAATATTTTCATGTGTAGAGAGTCTGAAAAGGGCATAAAAGAGGACTCCAATGTTTCACTTTTTCATAAATTTTTGAAAGAGTCCGAAAAAGTGGTAAAAGTATGCTCTTTGTTGAAAAATGATCATTTTTACCGAAAAATCCAATATTCTGCACAAAAACTTGAAACAATTACACATACCTGTTTAAGATAAGTAAAAATGTTTTCCAAATTACCTTTTTAAAGTGAAAAATAAACAAATTAGAATTTCATTTATTCAAAAAAACTTATAAAAAGGACTTTTCTAACTTCATTTTTACTATTTGAATTCAGAGTGAAAAAGTGAGAGCTTTTGGATTAAAAAAAAAACTTCTTGTGAAGATTCCGGAAAATCCGTTCGTCGGAATCAGAAACTGTCAGCTCCAAGTAATCTGTATAAATTCTGGACCATATGAGGGCCCAATTTGATCTCTTGATATGGCTAGTGAACAAGTGGGACACACAGGACCAGTGTTTCTTGATTGGTGGCCACCGGCTCGAAGTCGAGCTGGAGGACATATATTTTTTGACTGGTTTGTCCAAGAGGGGCAGACACTTATCTATATTCGGGACTAGACCAGGTGGCTAGTCTATTGCTAGTCTCAAAGCAGAGTTTTACAATGGTTGAGTAGACCCCAAGGATAAACGGATAGATATCAAAACTATCATCTGTCCTGAGTTCAAAGTTATTGTCTTCACTATTACTAGACTGTACAGGAATGCAGCATTACGTGTTGCTAATCTCATGCTGGGGGCATTGAGATTGTTAGATTTCTGTCGGCATATTTTCGTTGGTTGAACAACCAAATCTTTGTCATTAAGGATTTTCCATACGCCGGGATGGACTACCGCAGTGACAGAGACATGGCTTTTCCTCCAAGAGAGCAATGGGATGATTCAAGTAAAAATCATTTTCAACACTTCTAAGTCCTAATTTTTTTTGTATTTTAAATCGTCCAACACAAGACGATATATATTTTGAAACACACTTCTATGCTATGATATATCACTATTACCAGCTATCTGTGTACATGTTATCGAATGTTGTTTAATTTACTGTTTTGATTATTGCAAATGTCTATTTATCATACTAGAAGCAACTACTTCTGCTAATGTATTTAAATCTCTTGGAATATGCTGATATTCAATGTAATCAAATTCACATTCCAAGAGAAGAACTCTCAAAAATAACCTTAATAACATTGGATTCCTAACGGCATACACCTTGTTAAGTTGTAATACAATGAGTTCAGAGTCCAACCTAACAATCAAACTCCGAATCCCAAATGAGATGGATTCAGATAATAACTCAATCACTACACTATACTCTGCAATGTTATTCGTTGTTTGACCGAGGCTTATCCCATGCATAGACACTAACTCGTCAGAGGGTGAATAGATAACCCAAGTTGCAGAAGAAATGTTCCATGTACTACGACAAGCACCATCAGCAAAACCAATGTATGTCTGAAGAGACGTCGACATCTGCAATATCAAGAGTAAAACTCAGATAAGCAGGAATAGTGATAAGAGCACACTCTAAAATAGGCACGCTTTTCTAATCTAAAGCACACCAACAGTAAAGAAACTAATCTAATCAAAAATCTCCACACCAAATTTAAGCATAATATCTCTTCAGATAAAGCCCATTTCTAGGTTTATCTAAAGGGACACCGTCGAAATCTATCAGCTCATAGGCCCCTTTTGCCAGCTTTCGCTTAACAATGAAAGGACCATGCCACATAGGCACAAATTTTCCAGCCCCTAGCTTATCATTGGCTTGATCATACACTAAAACTAGGTCTCCTTTTGAAAAATTACGAGGTGTAACATTTATGTCATACTGAGCTCTCATTCGTTTCGCATGAGCTTTGTTTGCTAGAGCAGCAGTTCGTCGATTCTCATCTAGCTGAGCTAAGTACAAAAAACTTTTCTCCTCTTCAGAAGTAGCTGGGAGTAACTCTATGGCTAATTTTAATGACGGAATTTCACATTCAATAGGTAACACAGCTTCCAAACCGTAAACTAGTTGAAAAGGAGTGAAACCAGTTGATGTTTTTACTGAGGTCTGATATGCCCAAAGTGCTGAAAATAACATGGATTTCCAATTTGACTTATGAATACCAATTATTCGTTTAATGATAGTGACTAAAACTTTATTGATAGCTTCAACCAAACCATTAGCCTGCGGGTAATATGGAGTAGAACTATCGTGGCGCAGGCCAAGTTGATCTATCAGTTCAGTCATCATGATATTTCGAAAATGACTTCCATGATCTGTAATAATGGCTTGAGGAACACCGAACCTAGCAATTATATGATTGAACACAAAAGTTGCAGCAATCTTGCCATCTGCCGAAAATGTAGGCATCGCCTCAACCCACTTGGTAAAGTAATCTACTGCTAAGATAATATACGCATGCCCCTCGGCCAAGTGAGGGTTACATGTAATAAAGTCGATACCCTACTTTGCAAAAGGACCGACAGAAATTATAGGGTGAAGAGGAGTAGGTGTTGCACGCATTTTACGATCAAATACTTGACAATTGTGGCATTTCCGGACTGCATAGATACAATATTTGAATAAGGACGGCCAGAAATTACCAGCGAGCAATATCTTTTGGGCTGTGGCATACCCAGACATATGACCTCCACATGCTCCAGAATGGCAGTCATAGCATAAGACCAACTGCAACCCAGGAGAAGGTTGTAATCTAGAGGGGCATCAACCACCTCCACATCTAGATTTACGGTTTTGCCTTCGACCCCTATAGGTAAATCCTGCAAAATACCAAAAGGATGGAACCCTTAGCCATAAAAAGCCTTTAGAATTGTCAAAGACTGATTGAGTGTAGGAGAACCAAGCGATTTCCAACACTGGATTGACATAATACACGTAGAAGCCCCTTCATCAATCACAATCTGAAAAACGGGTCTATTTTTGACTAATACTGGAATCTGGAAAGCCATTTGATGAGGTAGGCGGGGTGTACTATTCTCTAAATCGAAGATTATTAGGTTCAAATCCTGAATATTGACAACTCTTATCACAGAAAAAAGTAATTTACGCTATGCTGGGCACAATTGCAGCACTTCCAAAGCCGACATTGCTGAAGGGGAAATAGCTAAGTCCTCAACAATGTTGTAATTCTGAGCAGCTCTCGCATGTGAATTGAAAGCTAATTTATGAAGTACACCTTTAGCAGGTGGTTTGATTACTAAGTCTAAATTGGTTTTCTTGATCTGTAGTGGATCAGAAACAGGAGGAGGTGTAGTTGATGTGTTTGAATTAGAAGATTCTGCTTCTTTACCACCAACAGGACTTTTACTACCATAATCTTGTGATCGCGTCGCAATCCTGACATGAGACATCATCATAACGGGTTCTTCTGAGGCGTTCGAGGTAGAACCAATCATATTAATATCTTGAGTAGGAAAAGGATCCTTTAAGACAGCAGGTTGTTGAGAACCTTTAACAAACTTCGAAACCTCCGCTCGATGCAGGCATTCTTTGGTAAAATGAGCCTCGTCGCAAATGAAACAAGGATAGCGAGGTTTGCATTTTTCATCATTAGATTCATTTTTATCTGTTTTATCTTTTGAATTTTGTTTTTTTTTATTCTTCCCCTTATTTTTACTGCCATATTTATATTTGGCTGTAGATGTCTCTACGACATGAATGTCGGAAAAAATTTCAACGGAAGATTATCCTTTTGGGGAATTAGGTAGAGTTATTATAGGAGAAGAATTCTTTGAAGACTTCTTCTTACTTTTAGTACTAACTGATCCAATCATACCATCAGCGGCATGAGACCCTGAAGGAGCTGCAGTTATTTGATCTTGTTTTGGAAGATCAGGGATTTTTTCATGTAAAGTACTTGACTGTGTGTAGACGAGGTCAAGGTACTGAGCTTGAGAAATGACTTTCTCTTTAGTAACAACTCCTCCCTTAGCTACATCTTCAGTGATTTTGGGTAATAATGATTTAATGAACCATTCCGCCAAAATTTGATCCGGAATGAAAACTTTCACCAAACGCCTTCTACATCACCATTCGTGAATATGATCAGAAATATATGTGGACGTGGATTGTTTTAGTGAAGTCAATAGTTCCGTACCATTATCGTATCTGACAGGAAATTGAAAATGAGTTAAGAAAGCAGTTGCTAACTAATTGAAATTATTAAAAGAGCCTCGTGGTAACTCAATGTACCATTTGGCAGCAATACCAATAAGAATTCGTTGAAAAAGACGTAAGCGAATTGAATCATCAATTATTGAATTACACGCACACCAGAGGTGATAAGTCATAACATGATTTGATGGATCCTCTCCTGAATTACCCTTGAATTTCAGTATATCGCTGGGAAACTTATGTGGCATTGGTGGCTAATACGGATGATAGTAAATTGGATCATTCGTAAGGCATGACAAATCAGGTAAATCCAAAGTTGCAATAAATGGTAACTGACGGTTAGGGTTGCGAAAACCTTGAGTAACAAGAGAAGTTCCAGGAGGAGGATACACAGGATAACTGGGAATCAGATTTGCATTAGGAATTGTATAACCTTTCGGGAAACTAGGATTAACCGGACCAAACTGTGGTTGTTGAGGCCATTGATAAGTATAGCCAGGAATATGGTTGATACTGATAAACTGGGTTTTGTGCAACGAGACCGAATTGATACTGTCGCTGGTACGGTTGATATGTGAATTGCGGTTGACTTGTGACAATCATACTTGTACTAGCTTGTCTTGTAGATATTTGGACCGAAGTCTGAACTGTAGGTCCTGACTGGGGTACAGAGACTTGAGGAATTTTCACAGATGCAGGGATAGAAGAAACCGAAGCTACCGATACTCCAGAAATAGGTGTTATAGGTTGAACAGATGTTGCAGTAGTTGCAACAGTTTGAGGCGAAGTTTGAGGCGTACTAGGCCCAGGCCACTGAACAGAACCAGGTGCAGGGATTTGAACAGTAGGCTGGGCAGGTTGCCGGGTTGGACCAGAAACCAAAGGCTGTCCAATTTGACTAGGTAACTGCACATTAGGTTGAATAGTCTATTGAATTTGGGATGGATCCCACACCATGTTCATTCCGGGGTATTGTCCCATAGAAGGTTTTACATATGAAGGACCATAGCCTGGTTGAACGTAGGGTTGATAGTTAAGTGGTAAATTTCCAACTCCTTGTACAAATGATTGACCAAAAGGCGGTTGAAAACCTTGAGTTGGGTACTGACCTTGAGGTTGATAACCCTGAGGCGCATACTGAATCTGGGGTTGATAAGGACCTTGAGGAATATACTGAGTCTGGGGTTTACCTTGGGGTATTTATTGTCCTGAAGTTTGATAACCTTGAGATATGTACTATCCTTGAGGTTGTTTTCCAAAATAATATTGTCCTACAGTTTGTCCTGGGAAAAAATTACCCTAAAATTTCCCCCCAGGCAGTAATTGACTACCTTGAGGTTGACCCCCAGGCAGTAACTGACTGCCTTAAGGTTGCCCCCCAGGCAGTAACTGACTACCTTGAGGTTGCCCCCCAGGCGGTAACTGACCACCCTAAGGTTAAGGATTTGGAATATTACCAGACATCATAAATATTTTCTCTGCATTCGACATTTCAGTTTTAATTCCATTAAGACCAGATGATAATACTTAGTCATTCGGTCGAGGATTTTCTCCTAAGAAAGTACTAGAGAGAGCTTGATACCCCGAAGGAACAGAAGGACCACCGTATAAAAATGTTTCCATTGTTTGGGAAAACATAGATGACTCTCCTGACATGATAGATGAAGGATAGTAACCTCTAGGCGTAGGATGAAAAGGATTTCGAGGTGGTGGAAAAGCAAGACTCGAGTTTTCTAAAAAATTTGTCAAAGATAAATACCAAGCGTCACTCCTAATAGGGTTGTAGAAAATAGATTCACGTCCCTAAGATTCAAAGACTGTGGGGATTCAGGAAGAGTTACTTCTTCTTCTGGACTGGCAAGTTCTTGTGGAACACCTAATCCTCCATGGGTAGGTGTGGAATGCGAAAAGTCACAATGGAGTCCAAGTGACCTTGGAATGTGAAACCAAGAGTCACACCATTGTATTATAAATGTACATCATGTATAATGGAAAAAACAAGAGAGCTACATGCTTATCCTTCATTGTGTGTTGAGCTTCTTGTGTGTGTGTGTTTATTCTTCTCATACACCATGTGTGTGTCTAACATGGTGTTTAACATGGTATCAGAGCTGAGAAGTTCATAACCATCTCAACTTTGAGTGAGCCATTTGTGTTTATGGCCTGTGCATATCTGCAAAAAATATGATAATTTTTGTAGCACTCAGAGTTTTTCTGCAACAGTCTTTTTGCCGCATTCATCAAGCTTTTTGCAGCATTCAGAAATTGGCACATTCAGAAATTTTGTCTTGAAGAAGAGCAACATTTGGGGGGCATTCTGCAGGTTTTCTCACTGCACATTATTTTGCAAATTTCTGCCTTTTAAATTCTGCATTTTGAAGAGCTGTTGGAATAGTGTTTCAAAGTGGGTTTCTGAAAGGAAAATTTCTAAGTTTTTCATTGGAAAATTTCTGCAAATTATGGGTATTTCTGCTGCTGGAAAATATTCTCTGTTGCTAGGCTACTGGAAAAATTTCTGGGTTTTATTGGCAATTTCTGCAATCTGCTGTTGTATTTCAGTACTTAAAATTTTTATTCTTGCCCTCATTTCTGCAATGTTTTCCTACTGTTTTAAAGTCTAAAACTCCTCTCTTCTATTTTTATTTAAAAATTAAAAATAAAAATAAAATAAAATAAAAAAATCTCAGGCCATTACAGGCCATTCGACCCCCCTCCCCAACCTGCATCTCCATTTTTTTTTAAGCAAACACCAAACCCCCTGCACGCCATACCTGTTGCCACACCCCCACTGCCCCTTTCCCTCACCTAGAACACTCTTCCTCACAGCACCCACGCTACACTCGCCCCTACCATGGGCTCACTATCCTACCCTATGTTATTCCCCACAACTGAAAACTCTACGCTCCTCGCATAGACCTCACCTTCCACCCCTCCTTTCACATGCCTCCTTTCACATGCGGCCTCCCTCACAAGCCGCTCCCCTCTCAACCCTCACAGCGCTCTGCTCTATCCCATCGTGTCCCTCCCCTTGGCCTAACACAGCCCCCTCCTCGCTTGCCTACCCTGCTACCCCGGAACCCTCGCCTGTTCCTACACAGCCTCCCCCTCTCACGGTACCCCATTCGGCCCAACCCCCCTCGCTTGCTCTCTCCCGCACTCCCTTACACCCTCAACCCTGTACCCTACGCTATCCTACCCCCTCCACTCTGCCCCCCCCCTCACAGCCTCCCTCACCCTGCCGCTTCGTCAGCCTCTCCCTCCACAACCGTGCAACCTCACATCCATACTCCCTCACCCGGCCTTACGGCCCTCAATCCCTCCCCTCCTCCACGCTCCTCTAATTTCACTCAACCCGCCCACTAATTTTAAATTTGTTTTTGAATTTTTAAATTTTTTTTATTTAATTCCCCTCCCCCCATTTTAATAAACCCCCTCATTCTCTTTCAATTTTTGAATTAATTTCTTTAAAAATAAAAATAAAAAAATTTAAATTTAAATTTAAAAAAAAAAAATTCCCGTAAGTTTTCTTTCCTCCTCCATTTAATTAATTAAAAAACAGCAAAGAGAGAGGAAAAGAGAGAAAATGAATAGCAGGAAATGAAGAGAAAATGGACTGAATACATAGAGAAAATTGCAGTTATGCATTGAGATTTTTGGAATTGACATAAGGGTGACTTTTTCTAAAGAGATTAACATGTGAAGACAAATTGGTCCTCATTTTGAACAGCAGTGGCATTCATTGTTTAAACACAAAATTTCTGATTTGTGGAGTTTCTCTTAAGCTTTCTGATTTGTGGAGTTTCTCTTAAGCTCTATTGCATTCTGTAGCAAGGTCAAGCATCCAAGCTTGTGAACCTCCCTCTTTTTGTAGAGTTGAGTTGAGTTGTTCTTGGTGTCAAACAGCTCTTTGAAGCTGCCTTAAAGGCCTCTTGCACAAGTGTTTTGCTGCACATTTTTGCTACATATTGTATTGAACTGACATTGTATTGCTTCTTCATAGTTTCAATCAGTAGACTTTGTACTTTGAGATTTCTATAAGTCATTTGTATTTTTGAAAGGAAGTTGAATCACATTGTAAACGGGTGCATTTTCGGTTGAAGTCGACACCCTTTCATTTTTTGAGCCTAATTTGTTGAAAATGGCTAAAATCAATGAGGCATTAGAGTTGTTGAGTAACCTCATTCATTCAAATGTTGATGATATGATAAAAATGAGCAAGAATTCTCTTTGTAATATTAAAAGTTGTTTACTAGATGCACAAGAAAAGATTGAGTTTTTGCAGTTGGAATCTCAGCTTCAACAAGATGAACTTCAGCAAAAGAGTCACCATTCTGAACCTGTTTATGTTCAGAAGATTGAGAAGGACTCCCATCAGCAGCAAGTCAGTAAAGTTGAAGTCGATTTCCATTCAGTTCATTGTACTAGAGCAGAGTTACATGCAAATGCAGCAGTTTAGCCTCCACTTCTCAAGCCCATCATCAGACCTTGGGAAGAGCTTGTCCACAACAAGAACAGAACTGGTCTTGGATATGAAAAGGATGTGTCATTTCATATTCCAGACTACACCAAGCCCATCATATTTCAGAGTGCCGGATTCATGTATGACAGTTCACCTGCAGCTGTTCCAGATCCTGTTCCGCTTCCACAACAGATTGTAAAATGCCAACACTATGATCGAGTTGGCCATATGAAAGATCACTATTTTGATCTTCATCCATGCAATAACTGTGGTCGGCACACTCATTCTTCACACAGATGCTTAAGAAACAAGCCTTCTGCAAGAACAAAGATTCATCTTGGATGGATCGCTTCTTGGCAATGGGCATCAGCAGCCAAGAAGATGTTTAAGTCGCATGTCAGAACATGTTCAAGAATACTGAGCAAACTTGCAGTTGAGTTTTCACCATCATCTCACCTTGTCCCTGACAGGGGGAAAATGGTGGTCATGTACAAGTTTCGACGACAAATCAAGCAAGCCAGAGCCACAATCACTCGTTCCATATTCAGAGTTGTAGCCAGAGACACAGCAGTTCAAACGAGCCTGAGCCACAATTCGTCATTCCAGATTCAGAGATGTAGCCAAAGACACAGATGCCCATGAGCATGCCTTCGGTTGGTGGACAACCTTAAACCATCATCTTTGGTTTTTGGTAATCCTAAAACCATCACAGGTAGTAGATCTCCCTTCTTTTAGGTTGAAGGTCTCCCTTTCATATATGAGGAACACTTCCTCTAGCAGAAGCCTTCAGCCTCTTGCCAGCTTTGGTTGAGTTCCAGGAAATGATTCAAGCATTCTAGAGTTGTTGGTAATCCTAAAACCATCACAGGTAGTAGAACTCCCTTCTTTTAGGTTGAAGGTCTCCCTTTTTTATGAGGGAAAATTCCTCTAGCAGAAGCTTTCAGCTTCTTGCCAGTTTTGGAAGAGTTTCGGGAATTGCAACAAGTTTTTCCACCTCTTTTTTCCAACATTTTAGAGAGTTGATTCAGCCCAAGTGCTTCCATGTATACTTTGCAGATTTTTTTTACAACTCTCTTCTTGGACTCACACATACCCCTTCAGATTAAGGGTGGATGTGGAACACCTAATCCTCCATGGGTAGGTGTGGAATGCGAAAAGTCACAATGGAGTCCAAGTGACCTTGGAATGTGAAACCAAGAGTCACACCATTGTATTATAAATGTACGTCATGTATAATGGAAAAAATAAGAGAGCTACATACTTATCCTTCATTGTGTGTTGAGTTTCTTTTGTGTGTGTGTTTATTCTTCTCATACACCATGTGTGTGTTTAACATGGTGTTTAACAGTTCTTCGATAGAAATGAGGCCAGATGGAAGATCTTCAGTAATAATATTTATTACCCTAGGTGAACCAAGATCACTAGAAGTTGGAGTAATAAATCTTGAGGATGTTTCCAAAACAGAATGTTCAGTGTCAGGTTCAGAAATTTCAGGTTCTTCAGCTAGTTCACTGGAAGGAGAAATACTACTAATAACTTCAGAAACTAAAATCGGCTCTTGAATATGCTCTGTTGTGGGTATTTGATGATCAGGATGAACAAATATAGATGAACTTCTAACTTCTGTTGATCTAATTCTACCGCTACTAGATGATACTAGAGCACACAACCCTTCAAGTTGACTTGGTGTATACTTAGGGGGCTTCCCCTGAAGTCTCTGGGACTGTCTCAATAATTCTGCCACGATTAAATATTAATCAATCACACACAAACAAAGAAAATTTCAATAAAAACACCTAAAGTCTCTAAAGGAACAAACAACTGAATCACACGCCTAAAAAATCTAAGAGTTCAAACCACGCACAAACAGTAACTTCCCATACTAAAAGCACTAGTTGGTGATGAAATCAAACTTAGTAGAATTTAATACAGAAAGGGCGGTTGGAACAGTTACCTCGATAACTTGCTTAATGAAACATACTGACACAAGTTTCTTCACAAAAACATCTCACGTGAAGAAAACCTCCCAGAGAGTCCAAGTGAGTCTAGTCGATGTCTACTCCAGGTATAGTGAGATCTTTCCTTCACCGTCACCTTAGGAAATAATCTTAAGTTTATGGACACTAAGGTTACCAACAGTAACAAATACAACTGGGGGAACAGTCTACGATCCGATTCCACGCGCAAGGGCAGAGTAACAAAGCTCAATCCCCTTGAAGGCTCCTCAACATGGTTAATCCGAGGTTTATCGACAAGTGACCCCAGGCTCCTCGACAATGGTTAATCCGAGGTTTACCGTTTGTAATGCGCGCAGATCTTCTATCTTTCCCAATGAAACAAAATTGATTGTCTCAAAGGTTCGGATATGATCTCGTGATTAACTCCTTTAAGAGAAGCTTCCTAGATTGTACCAATTACAATTGGATTTATTTCCTACCGCAATATTTATCTACTTGTTTGTTTTTACTATCTTGGAGAGTTAATTACTCCCTACTCCAAGATACTAGCCTAAGCTATATTGGTGATAAGAGCCCTAGAAATAGAAAATATTACTAGATCAATTTTCATTAAGCATTGTTTTTATGGGTTGTTCTTTAAGTCAATAGGTATGGAAATGAAACTTTGATGGTGTGAAGACTCAACTTCCAAACACACTAAAAAATGCACCTAAAATGATAAACAATTTGTTTTTCTTTCAATGAAATTATAGCTAAAGAAAGAGTTCGAGAATGCAATTTCTTTAAGAGAGAATTCTTTCATTGAACATGAAGAATAAATGAAAATAAAATATTTTTGTTTTTTCAATAAGAACTAAAAACGAGACAAACAATCAATGCTCACAATAAATCCCTTTCTCTTTCAAAACTCGAAACTAAAAAAAACAACTTTTCTTCCAAAAGAAATTTACAAGTTCTAAAAAGCACTCAAAACTACGAAAAACTAATTTTGAGATCTACAAAATTTGAAAATCTAATTGAATAAAAGCTTTAATTTTTATTTTTTTGAGAATTTTTTGCTTAGTTGTTCAGTAAACTAAGGATTCATTTGCCCAAAATAAAAAATAAATCAAAAAACATCCAGATATGTTTTCTTTTGTAAAAATGAAATTTAGAACTTATAACAAAGTTTGTTCAAAGATTTGCAAAGAGAAAACTAGATCTATTTCTCAAAAAGAATGAATTTCACAACCAAGTCAGACTCATCAAGAAGATAAAAGATACCAAGGTGATCTAAGGCACTTTTAAGCTTCTAATCTTTGGGTCACTACAGAGACAAAGTGAAAACCACTCTAAAAATGCAAAACTTCAAGAAAATCATTCAAAAAAAAAGTGCTATGAAACTCGTTCACAAGAGATTTTCGACAAAAAACATATAGATTTGGGCAGACACTAAGAATCCTAAATCAAATCTAAACTAAACTAAAAAAAGAAATCTAAGTTTTTCAAAACTTTTAACAGGGTCTGCAACAATGTGCGGTCCCCAAAAAAGTTCAATAAAAACAAAAAAGACATCAAAACTTTTCAAAGCAAAGTAAATCTAAGTTACCCAAGCCCGTACAAATCAATCAAAAATAATAAAAAAGCATTTTCTCAAATCAAAACAAGTTCTTTCCCCAATGGAGTCGCCAATTTCTTGACCGGATAAATTGATCTTGCGGACAAGATTGATCTCCCTAGTGTCAGAAGAAAATCTAGCAACAAACGAACAACTAAGTTTATCTTTCTCTAAATATATTCTTTTTACAAGTAAATTCTATAAAGGTGTCGATCCTACCTTAGATCCAAACGCTTATTTGCAACCGTAGTTCTTTCGTCGCTTCAGTATTTCTTCCATCACAACAATAGTTCTTCTGTCGCTTGAAAGTGTCGTCTTTTTAGTCGCTTGAAAGTGTCATCTTCAAATACTTGCAATCACAAACAAGAAAATATTCAATAGCACCTGTATAACAAATAATTATAAAACATACCTATCATAGTGATCAAAGAATCTATGAAATAAACGATCAAACGAAAGCTTATTGAAATAAATGTAGAAATTATATAACTGATATGTTATACATCTGAGATTCTTCTAATCACACACTATTTGACTTCATGCATAATACAGAATCTCTTCTACTATTGATCATTACTTGTGGAAATAAAATCAATTGCATGCACACAATAAAACCATAAACATTCACACATATGAACATAGTAATTTATGGGAAAGCTTAAAGCTGAAAACCCCCAACTATCTATATATCATATGTCATAGAGATCATGTAACAATCATCATACAAAGCTCCTCACAAGCTCTCGGTACAATCTCCAATTGCTACACACTAATCAAGTCCGATCTAGAAAATCCCACCGATCTCTGCCACCTACTAGCCTACCTCTACTGCGCAATCACTGCTGAAGAATGGCTCTGAATGAACTCGAATTGGTCCAGCCTTTCTCACGCAATCCTCATTGGCATCTCCAACCACTGTGTGTTGCAAATCATGCAACACTATAGTCACAACTGATAGTCACACTTCTCTTTCACCTACCTCTTCACTAGTCTCCACTGAAACTGTCCATGCACTGTAGTTAATTGATGTATTATTTAGTTGATTAATGAGTTAATAATTAGTGAATTAATTAATAATTAATTCACACCACTCTCACTAGTGTATCAATCAGTTAGACTAGATACAACTAGCTCAACTGTGTCTAACTGAGTTAAACTGAACACAACTCCACCAACTACCTCAATAACTCCACCAAACTCTGTCACATGAGTTCTAACTGAAGTCTCCATGCAATAGTTCCACTTAACCCTCAGGAATAGCGTAATTCCTTCTATTAGCTGTTGTGCCACATCTGTGCACTTAACTGAAGTGCTCCAAGAGAATAAGATAATGTTTATAGTCCAAATATTATTAAGAGCTAATAATATTCGACATATCTATTTTTAGACTGGCAATCTAAAAATAGATTCCGCCCAATATGTCTAAAAATAGAAGTCCATCTATTTTTTCAACTTGACCAACCATCCACAAATAGCATCCTGCAACTCATAGAATATGATCAACATGTCTAAAAATAGACATAGTCTAAAAATACACTTGCGCCAAAAATAGCCTGCGGGCCCACTTAGTGAAGGTGACTCTTTTCACTAAACTCATCATCTTGTTGCAATCTCAACACTCCCTCTCAACAAGATATGGATTATCTTCCACCCCGATCCTACCCCTGTGGTATTATAATTTGCTCCTAGTGAGTGACTTCGTCAAGATATCATCATCCTGATCCTCCGTAGGAATGTAAGAAAGTAACATGATCTTCCGCTGCACACAATATCTGATATGATGATACCAGTCCATGAAGCCATGCCACCTCAACTCATCCTCCTGTCTATACCATGATCCATATCCTGATGTGCCTTTGAGATATCTCAATACATGCTTGCCTGCCTTCCAAAAGATCTTGGTAGGCTTAACCATAGCTTGTGAAAGCTGGTTAACAGTGTAGCATATGTCAGGTCGTGTATTGACTAGATACATAAGCAACCCCACCAATTGTCGGTAACAGTGGCTTCCACTACCTCTGCCAATGTAGCATCCTCTTTCCTCCATCCACCAGGAAGAGGAGTGTCGATAGGCTTGCAACCATGCATGTTGAACTTCTCCATTATCTCCTGGGCATACTTTCCTTGAGACACAAACAATCCATCATTGCACTGCCAAATTTCCAATCCCAGGAAATAATGAAGGAGGCCCAAGTCCTTCATCTCAAACTCCTTTGCAAGATCAGCCTTGCATGAATGTATTAAAAATTCATCACCTGTCAGAATAAAATCATCTACATAAAATACAATGATCAGCAACTTACCCTCAACCACAATCTGGTATAGGTTCGGATCCGCCTCTCTTGGAGAATCCAAGTCCAGTGAAATAACTGTCTATCCGTGTGTACCAAGCACGAGGTTCTTGTTTCAACCCATATAACGCTCTTTTGAGCCTACACACATACGACTCGTTGTTGAAGATATCAAAACCTTCAGGCTGATCTATGTACACCTCCTCCTGAATCACTCCATTGAGGAACGCAGTCTTCACATCCATCTGATGAATGTGCCACCCCATCTGCGCTGAGAGAGAAAGAATTGTCCGTATGGAAGAATACCTTGCGACAGGTGCAAAGGTTTCCTCATAATCGATCCCCTCAATCTGTGAGAAGCCCCAGGAAACAAATCTTGCCTTGTACTTCTCGATGCTCCCGTCAGCTGCTTGCTTCACTTTGTAGATCCATCTCGAACCTACCACTGATTTCCCTTCCGGCCTTGGGACAATCTCCCATGCACTGTTTCTGAAAATCGAATCTTACTCTTCCACCATGGCATCTACCCATGCAGGGTCCTCCACAGCTTCCTCGAAAGAGGATGGCTCTGTCATGATACACTTTCTCATCATAGCCATGTATCCAGTACATCGTTCAGGTGACTATCTCTGTCTGTGCTGTGATTTAGGTGCTCCTACAATCTTCTCTGCATCAAGATTCAGTCACTCAGCTTCTATAGTGCGCTTCCACCCTCTAATGGTTGGCGTTGCATGAGTGGTTTCTTCCACTCCATGAACCTCCTCTTGTGGTTGATCCACATCCTGAGGCTCATCCTTAGTAACTAATAGCTCCTCATCTGCATGCAAGTGTGGCTCCCTCTCAAGTGAACACTTCATGGCTTTCTCCTCATGAAATTTGATATCCCGTCGCACAACAATCTTCCAACTGTCTGGAAAATACACACGATAGTTGTGGGGTGTATCAGTGTACCCCACAAATATCCCAACCTCTGTGGTTAGCTCCAGCTTCTTCCTGGCATCCTTCATCACATGAATGTAAACAGGTGAGCCAAAAATATTCAAATGAGAAATATCAGGCTTCTTACCAAAAAATGCCTCCTCGGGTTTACTCATGCCAAGTATCCTGTGAGGACAACGGTTTTTCACATAAACCGCAGTATTGCATGCCTCAGCCCACAAGTATATGGGAAGGCCCTGATCATGCAACATCGCCCGTACAGGACCCATGATCGTTCTGTTCTTTTGCTCCGCGACCCCATTCTGCTATGGGTTATGAGGTGCTATGAGCTCTCTTCGAATTCCTTCTGCGCTACAAAAGTCCTTGAATTCACCACCATTGTCGCTCCTAAGAGCCTTCACCTACTTCCCTGAATCTTTATCCACCAGTGCCTTAAATTCACAGAACTTAGAGAATGTTGTTGGGTGTGGAGCCTGATTTTCTTCCTGATTCAGAGATCCTTGTTTTAGCTGGATGTATACCCCAGGAAAATTGTACACCCTTGCACGCGGGGGGGTGCGGGGGGGACTTGTCTCCCCCGCGGGGTCTGGGGGGGCCGACCCCCCTGACTGGGGGGTTCGAGGGCCAGCGGTCCCTCAACAAGGGTTTCGGGGGTAGCACCCCCGAAGCCAAAAATAGATATAAAATTGCCTTGTAAAAATATAGTAATTTCTAGTCAATCTGGGCCATTCATTAGGCGGATGATCTGACGGCAGAAGTTATGTTTAGTTTATGGTTTTTTTCCCTAGAAGGAAACCCCTCGCTTTTATGAGTGTATTGTATTGCTGCTGCGTATTTTATGTGTATTCTCTGTGCGGGAAATAGATAGGGAGGTTTTGAGAGAAAACAGAGGATATTACAGCGGATCTACTGTAGGTTTTGTATCTTCATTTTTGTTGGATAATAGAAAGGAAGTACTAGCTATTCAGGGTGGACGTAGCCCAAACTAGGTGAACCACGTATATCTGTGTCTCTCTGGTTTTATGTGTTTTGTGTGCTTGTATTTTCCGCATATTTTATGTGTTGCATTGCTCTATTTTACTGAGAGAAATAAAAAAATACACATACAAAACCCATCAACAAATCACATAAACATAAATACAATGTTTAACCGGGAAAACCCCAAATCCGGGGAAAAACCCAACCAATGAAATTTCATTAAACATTGGCCAAAACCCTGGCCAATCTAGCCAAGTGAGCCTTCACCGCTCACCTCCAGGCCTACATTACAATGAAGTCTTCCCAACCTTTTATAGGCTCCATTACATGCAATACCATGGGTCAAAACCATGGGTGCACAAAACCATGTGCCCCAAAAAACCACAAATATTTACCCTAGTCAACTTTGACTCTATCCCGAGTCAAGTTTACCTAACAAATTTCTCGCTCTTCTTCTGCATGAAGAATATCCAGCACTTCCGAGAAAAATCATCAACAAAGATCACATAATACATGTGCTTTGTTGTCGAAGCTACTGAGAAAGGTCCACACATGTCTGTGTGAATTCTCTCAAGGATCATCGTGGCGCAACTATCCTTCTCATGAAAGGTGGCTTTCACAAATTTTCCCAAAGTACATCCCTTGCACTGATCTGATTGCGCAAGTGTACCTTTAGGAAGCTCGGTAGAAATCTGCTGCAAAATTTTCAAATCACCATGGTGAAGATGGCCCAATCTCCTATGCCACAGCTCACCCTCATCCCGGCTCACCACTCCTTCTGCCTTGCCTGCCATTGCTGTCCATCCATCTACCTCTAATTGATAAAGGTTCTTAACTCGAACCCCTATCCTCCGGGTTTCAATAGTTTCCTTACTGAACAGGAAAGCCTTTCCCTCGCTAAAGACAACATCATATCCCTTGTCTTCCAACATCGCCACAGAGATAAGATTCTTCTTCAATCCTGGAACATGCATGACTCCCTTCAATATGAAGGGTTTACCAGACTCCCTCTTAAAGTAAATGGTCCTGATACCGATTGCACTGTATCTACCATCATCGCCCATCTCGATGTGCAATCAAAGATCTTTCTCATCCAGATCAGTAAACAAATCTTTGTCTCCGGTCATTTGAAAAGACGCACCACTGTCAAGAAACCACACTGAACCCATCATACTTGAGACTAAGCATGAGATCAGTGAAAAATCCAGCTCAAACTGTGAGGCTAAGGCCTCTCTAGCTGCAAATCCAGCAGCCTGCTTATTTTTCTTCTTCTGCGGACAATTTGTGGCATAATGTCCATGTTGGTGACAGTGAAAGCACTTCACCTTGGACATGTCCTGCTTCTTGCCTTTCACACCGTATTGAGAATCATTCTTATTGCTCTTCCCCTTCCCTTATTTGGCAGCCAAAGCACAATTTTATTCATCTTCATTATTCAATGAATATCCGTCCCTGGTACTCTGCCTTATCTCCTCCTGCACAAGATCCGACCAAAGTCGCTCACATCCTGGTAGTTTCTCCCGACCATTGACAAAGTCCTGATAGGAATTCCAACTCTTCGGAAGCCCAAGGAGAGCCAAGCTCACCAAGTCCTCATCACCTATAGTAACCCCCACACTTCCTAGCTCATCCTTGCACTGGACAAACTTCGTGAGGTACTTGGGTATACTGTCGCCTTTCTCCATTTTTATATTCCTGAGCTTATCCTTGAGCGCCAACTTCCTCTGGTCGCTCTTGCCTTGGAAAACAACTGTCAAAGCTTTCCACATCAATAATGGAGAAGCTTTACCATGAAGGCTAGACACTATGTGATCCTTCACACCTTCCAACATTATCCTTCGACACCTTGTTGTCTTCTTTTTCCATGCGTCAAGTGCGGCAGCATCGCTAGAAGCAGGTTTTGGAATTTTTGCATCTATGAACTCCTTCAACCCATTATCCTCCAGAACGGCCTCCATCCTATCCTTCCATGAAATATAATTCAAGCTACCCTCAAGGGCATACTCCAATCGCAATCCGTTGAAAGACATCTCAACTTCGACACCGAGAAAACACTACTGCAAATTCGAATTCCACTAGCACAAAACTCAACCGCTTCAATGCCCTGCAATTGCTCCAATGATCAATACTTCTCTGATACCATGTAGAAATTATATAACTGATATGTTATACATCCGATATTCTCCTAATCACACACTATTTTACTTCATGCACAATACATAATCTCTTCTACTATTAATCATTACTTGTGGAAATAAAATCAATTACATGCACACATTAAAACCATAAATATTCACACATATGAACAAAATAATTTATGGGAAAGCTTAAAGCTAAAAATCCCCAACTATATGTATATTATATGTCATAGAGATCATGTAACAATCATCATAAAAAGCTCCTCACAAGCTCTCAGTACAATCTCCAATTGCTACACACTAATCAGGTCTGATCTAGCAAATCCCATGCACCGATCTCTGCCACCTACTAGCCTGCCTCTACTGCACAATCACTGCTGAAGAATGGCTTTGAATGAACTCTAATTGGTCCAGCCTTTCTCACACAATCCTCATTGGCATCTCCAACCACTGTGTGTTGCAAATCATGAAACACTATTGTCACAACTGATAGTCACACTGCTCTTTCACCTACCTCTCCACTGGTCTCTACTGAAATTGTCCATGCACTGTAGTTAAATGATGTATTATTTAGTTGATTAATGATTTAATAATTAGTGAATCAATTAATAATTAATTCACACCACTCTCACTAGTGTATCAATCAGTTAGACTAGATACAACTAGCTCAACTATGTTTAATTGAGTTAAACTGAACACAACTCCACCAACTACCTCAATAACTCAACCAAACTTTGTCACATGAGTTCTAACTGAAGTCTCCATGAAACAGCTCCACTTAACCCTCAGGAATAGCGTAATTCCTTCTGTCAGCTCCTGTGCCACATCTGTGCACTTAACTGAAGTGCTCCAAGAGAATAAGATAATGTTTATAGTCCAAATACTATTAAGAGCTAATAATATTCGACATATCTATTTTTAGACTGGCAATCTAAAAATAGATTCCGCCCAATATGTCTAAAAATATAAGTCCATATATTTTTCCAACTTGACCAACCATCCACAAATAGCATCCTCCAACTCATAGAATATGATCGACATGTATAAAAATAGACATAGTCTAAAAATACACTTGCGCCAAAAATAGCCTGCGGGCCCACTTAGTGAAGGCGACTCTTTTCACTAAGCTCATCATCTTGTTGCAATATCAACAATAAAAAATTGAACAACAATTTATTGAGAAAATCAAACTTGATTGTATTAACTTTGAAATAATAGAAGAACCTTACAACCTTAGCCTTGATGTTGAATAGGCCTTCCCGAGGTCCGAAGCAAGAGTTTCCTCTACTTTGATAAGCCTTGTACTCTTCCTCCAAGAGCACATAGAGGTATGTGATCTTTCCTCACAAAAGCTTAGCAGAAAGGAGTCTAAATCTCAACAGCACTTCACCTCAATCACACACTAAATCTTGAACTCTCCTTGAGGCTACATAATGCCTCTTTTTATAGTGCAGATAAGGAGGTTAGGGTTCCACCTATGAAGGGATAGAATCCTCCTTCAAAGGGATAGGCTCCTCACATCAAGGGGTTAGCTCCTTAAGGTGTGGGATGCATGAACCTTACAAGAGCGTACTCACCCCCAAAAAATCTCTTCTAGAAGCTTCTAGAATTGACCAAAAATCAGCTTTTTCACTTTACTTTCTTGCCCTTTTGACTTTGACAGGGGTACGCATGAATTACACAGAGAAACTGCATTCTGGAATGCAGGTAAGCTTCACATTACCTACGTACCCCAGCCAGGAATGCAGGTAAGCTTCACATTACCTGCGTACCCACGGTTTTGGAGTTTTTTAGGGTTTCTCTCTTGTTTTTAGGGCTTGACATGAGGAGTAGAGGTTGTAAGACTTGCAGAGGAGGTAAGTATGAGTGACAATGAGCTCATATAGTCAGCAAAATGTCAAGGTGACAGTTTTTAGTGCAACAGTGGGGTTGGATAGTATTATTTTGCAGTGGAGCTATTGTAACCAACATTTTGGAATGAAATCAAAGACAGATTTGTAAAAATTGTGTTGAGAATATTGTGGTATGAATTGGAGCATCTGTTCTTCTTATGTATGTTTATCTATTCATGCTAAATGATATATCTTATTATTTCAGATACTTCTTTCCATGTGTTTATCTTGTAAGTTTATAAGTAGAAATCATGTCTGGTCATGCTTTGTTTTAGACAAGGTTTACATGTTATGTCTATTTATTTATAAATGAATGAATTCACCTTAGTTCTCATTCATAATCTCTATCACTTCATCCTATACTCAATGAAAAATTAATCATGCTTTCAAACTACCTATCTAGCCTCACACGTTATCTGCAAATTGACCTTGAAATTCAAACCTAAAAACCCTAGACATAGCCTTCTCATTGACCTTTATATCCAACACTTAAAAAATCAAACAAAAATCCTATTTTCTAAGCATACATACCTAACCTAAGATCAATATATATTTATTCAATCCATTGACTGCAAAGTGACAACGAGAGAGCATGAGTCTAGTCCTGGTAGGGCTAGCTAGCTGACCTAAAGCCTGGTCTATGGTTACCTTCCTTCAATCCCACTTTCACCCTTGGGAAGTTGGGGGGAGTGGTAACACCTGCTACTGGATAAAAATATCTCATAGTATCTTCTCCTATTGGACAACAACCTCCCATTGGAATGTTTCCTCCAACTTGACAACAAACTCCAATAGCAAATTTTCCTTCTACTAGACAACAACCTCCCATTAGATCTATTTAATCTATTTTTGAGCCATCTCAAATAGGTTTTACTCAACCATATGCTAGTAGTAAAATTGTTAGTTTTGCTCCATTCCCTAGAATGGCAGGTACCCCTTAGAATTTAACTTATGTTTGTGGAGCCCAAATACTTGTGGGCCAACCTTTTCAAGGATTTCCTCCTCAAGCTTATTCTAGTGGAGCTCAAATTCTTATAGGATAAATTTACAAAGGGCTTCCTCCTCAATCTTATGCTACTAGAACTTAAATTCAAATAGGTCAAACTTTTCAAGGATTTCCTCCTTCAGACTCTTCTCATGGAATTTAAATGCCCGCAACACAACCTTGCCAAGGATATCCTCCTTTCGTAATTGTACCTTATGGTAGTATGGGTGTAGGTTACCAATATCACACTTATCACTAACCTTTTTTTAATAGGAAGTTACCATTCCTTGCGACTTTATAATTACCAGACTTATCACATATCACAAATTATCATATTCTTCATTATCCATTATGGCTAGTAATTCCTGTGAAATTACCAAGAGATATTCCCAAATTCGATGGAAAACCTGGCAAAGACCCATCAAACCATGTTATGAATTATCATTTGTGATGTTCCTCAAACTCTTTAAATGATGATTCTATTCATTTACATCTTTTCTAGTTCACTCTTACTGGTAATACAACTAAGTGGTACATTGAGTTACTATGAGCATCTTTTGGTTATTTTAATACATTGACTGCGACATTTTTGACCACCTTCCAATTACCAATTTTTTATAAACTAACACTAAGCTTTTAACTTTGTTGTGATAGTATGCGTCTACATATATTTACAATGATACTCACAAATGGAGACGACAAAGTTTATTAATGAAACCCTCCTTTCTAGACCAATTACTAGTAGATTCGTTTACCAATTCATTAGTTCCACATATTGCATGTGATCTCACCATGGGTGGAGTTATTACTTAAGAGCAAGTTATCACTCATTCTTAATATCTAGATGTTGTATATTCACAATCTGGAATATTGTACGATATAATTCCTCATGCTCATTTCCCATTGAATAATCCCACTACATTGCCTTCTATGGAATCTCACATTGTTGATGGTCTAATTGGTTTTAATGGTCAATAGTCTGTGAGTGAAAAATATGTCATTCAAAGTCCAAATCTATTATGTCTATTGTGGTTCAAAACCTTGCCCCACATACTACTACTCTTGTTCAAACTTTCAATATTAAAATAACCTATTCCACATTGAATAGTAAATCTCAACAACCTCGAAGTTAGAAAAAGGGAAAAGATAAAGCTAAAATAAATGCCCCACAATAGGAAAAATATAAAACACAACCTGTTGAGGAAGCACAAAAGCATAAACCTTGTTATTCTTGTCTCATTTGTGATGAGGATCATTATATTAAGAATTTTCTACATCATTTTTATGTTAGTCATTTTTTCAAAGGAACCCCAACCACACTTGTTGTTTTGATGAACCATTTTCCTTCTTTTCAAACACAAACGGTTGAAAAAAATCAACCCTATAACCCTCGAAGATCTTTTTACATACTCATGTGTCAAGAGATAGTTTCGATGTAAACACAAGCTAAAGAAAATAATCCTCCTAGTGGAAGTGTTCCTAATTAACCTTCCCCATACACTCCACCTACTTCTGGTCCTCTACAGATTGAGTGACCTGGTTTTTACATAGTGACATGACCCCCTCCAAAGGATGTTATTTGTAGGTTATCCTTTTTTCTAAATGCTCGAGCAGATATTTTCATCTATTGGTCGATTTGATCCACCTTATTCAAGTTTGATAGTTTTTTACTTGGATAATCATGTACCAAGGCTCCCCCACCAACTTGTATTCCATATTTATTTTGTTGTGTGTGGAAAAAATGTTTTTGTACTATCATTAATGGAGGATCCTTAAATTTCATAATGTCCTTAATGTATTGGAAAGCCATTGGTTCTCCTTTGATCAAACAATCACCAAAACCTTTAAAATAATTTGATGGTAGATGATTTAAGCCCTATGTAATTCTCAATGCATTACCTATCGAATTAAAAGGAAAAACAATTATAGTTGAAGTAGAATTTGTTGATGAACCTCTCGATTATAATTGTTTACTTAGTTAGAGCTAGAAATATGTTATGTCTATTATAGTGTCTACCCTTTTTTCTTGTACGTCTCTTTCCCCATCAAGGGAAAATAGCCATGGAAAACCATCTTGCTTACTTTTATTTTGATTCACGCAAGACTAGTAGTGTACCTTTCATAGGTAAAACCTTGTTTCCCTATGAGGATGTTAGTGTGAGTATTTTTAAATATTTGTTATTAATTGGTACTTTTCTGCTCCCTCCACCCAACAATAATCCTTGTGTCACTCAAATAAACATTCTTTTGGCTATCATTAGTGAGTCCCTTGAATCATATGACCCTTGGGTAGTGCCTAGTCTGTCATAATATGAAAATCATAGCGACCAAATTCCACTTAGTCTGATTAAATTAGTTTATGAAGGAATATAGTTTTCCTCTGTGGTTTCCTATGATTCCAATGATTGAATGAACGTGGTTTTAGATAAATACTCTCAATCCTCTTCGCTCATTTCCACTACATCTCCTAATCCTTTTAGTGATGATGAAAGTAACATGGAGATTACAAATTTAGGAGAGTTTCCATGGGATGATAGTCATCATCATTCTTATTTTCTCCTTAATACTGAGACTAGTGAGAGTCAAACTGAAACTAATATTTTACCCAATATAATAAATAACCCTCAAACTCCCATTTTGATGCATGATGTTCTCTCTGAAGGAAATTTAGGGAATATATCGGTAACCATACTAATTGATATCTCAATGAAATATGCGATCATTTAAACAATGAAAAACCTCTAAATTTGTTTTGGTCTTCTTTTCATGATTTTTTGAACTCATGAAATATTAATATTATTTTTCTACCATACTTTTATGCTCGTAAAACCTATAAGAAAATGCTGAGTTCTTTCCACCTTTTTCTGTCTGATAATCAAATTGACAGTCAACGAGTGATCTAATTTCCATTCTTAAGCTCATTAAACCATGAGAATGCCATGAGCGTACTTTTATTCCTTTTCAGGCTCAATAAATTTATGAAAAATTTCCTCACTGGAGTTTTTTTTTTTTTTTCGAACTCTCTAAATATGAAAAATCACTGAGCTTTACTTTCTTTGACCTCGTTATAAATTTACATTGAAAAAATTTAATGAGTTATCTTCTATACTTTTTTTGGACTTGATAAATCCAAATGAAAAGGGAAATATTGGATTTTTCTTTTTGTTTCTTTTTCAAACTCTCTAAATATCAAAAAGACATCAAGTTATGCCTTCATAATTATATTTTTAAAACTTAAACAATGAAAGACCCATTTGTAAATTGGGATCGAACCTCTCCTTCCTAGGTTTGTTAAAAATAATCTAAAGCACTCATCCGAAGGATGAACTCATATTTTGAGTATATGTTATCCTCCTCCAGCTCGATTAAAAATAAAGAGGTACTCAACATAAATGGTGGGATAAATTTGGGAAGGGAATATATAAACTGTGTACACATTTTATGGCAACAAGTTGCACTTGAACATGACACCCTTTCACTTTTTGTGTCAAGGTTTGGAAATATTATTTTCTCTTGTTGATCATATTCCTTCAAAATTCTTATACTTTGGTTTATGATCCTTATTTAAGTCAGTTATTCCAAGAAAATTGTCATGTTTTCAATATGTTTAAGAGAATTTCAACCTGAGTTAGCTAATTTTTATAGCCCTTAAATCCTTCTATCGCGTCAACCATTTCTAAGTCAGTCCTAAATCTCTTTGTGCTATGTTCTACTTCACATATTTGTACCTATTTTGTGTCATTTATTAGGGATACATCAAGTCCCTCCTACGATGAATCACTTCATAACAACTTCAAAACATTATCGAGGAAGTTGATTTTGAAACTTTTTAATACCTTGGAGCTTTCATTCCTCAATGGAAATTTTCCTCACCTTTGATGTGTTACACTAAAAATTTTCACAATGACATTCAACTGTCTATATGGGTTATTCATGACCTATATTATGCTCCCTTAGAGGTCCAAAATTATAAATTTCCTAAACCAAGTCATGGAATTGGAGAAAAGCTTATTAAAACCCTAAAAAGCCTAACTCCGCACTTTTCCTAGTCATTGCCTGTGGTACCATAGTTTCTTGCTCTATAACCTGTAGCACATCTCGCACGTTCTGCTTACTAAAAATGCGGACCCTCGTAAAAGGTAAAATAAAATAAAAAGTAAGTTCTAGTAGCCCAGCTAATCGAATATTCTCCCAAAAGGAGGCTTCTAGAAGCGTAATCTAGTTGAGCTTCAATCCCTCCATTCATGAACCTATATCCATTCATTAAATGAGTTTATCCCTTGGTATTTGGAGCTTAATCCCTTCATGAAAGGAATTTATCCCTTTCTTATTGGAACTGAAACTACCTCCCTTTGTTATAAATTGAGATCATGTTCCAGTCTCAAGGGTACTTAGAACTTGGTTGTTTTGAGTTGAATTGCTGAAGAAATCATACTCTCTTTACTTGACATCATTGACATGAGAATGATTACATACTCATGTCCAGATTCATGCTAGTTCAGAGAGATAAAGGCTTGTCAAACCGATGGAAAACGGTTGTTCAGGACCACGGAAGAACCTGTATGACATCAAGGCGACATGGTTGTAAGGTTACTTCTTATCATACAAGTTAATACAAATCGATTATATTTTCTCATTAAGTTGTTTATGTATCTATTTGAGTAATTTGATTCTTGTATTCCTTGATCACTGAGATAGATTAGCATTTCTGAATTATTATATCTTACAGGTGATTTTAATCCTTTTTCCTATCTTTGGATGCAGGTCTTATATGCTGAATTGACCTCTTTTGGAGTGACTGGATTGAAGATTACAGCAAGCGTTGGACTTTAGGCAAGAGAATCTCCTCTTACTTAGTTAATTAATAATTCTAAATCATAATAATCTAGAGAAAATGGTTTTCATTTGGTTTGTTTGTTTCTAGATATCCTTAGGATACTAGGGAGATTGTTCTTGTCCGCAAGAAGGATTTTATCCGCATAACAAAATGGTGACTCCAATGGGGAATTCTTGAACTTAGTTTTATTTTTTATTTTTGGTTTGATTTTTAAATAAATTCTTTGATTTTGATTAGTTCAAAACTGGGTTGGGTAAATAACTCATTAGAATCCCTGACTATAAATATGTATTTTTATTTTTTCTGTGTATTTCCTACCTTCTGCACCTTTTTTTTTAAAACAAAGTGGTAGACTCTACAAATTTTAGTGAAAAATAGTGTGGTACCGCACCATTTTCCATTGAAAACTGCAGACTTCTGGAAAAATTTTGAAAAAAAAAATCTATTTTTAGGAGTGTAATTACTTGATTCTTTGTAATTACCCCAACTTGTCTTGAATGTCAAAAGTCTTCTGTGTGAATTTATTTCAGAAATTCTTGTTTTTGAAGTGATCTTTTCAACTGATTTGAATTTTATGAGTGAGTGTTTGCCCTGTCTTCTTGTTGCTCTGAATCAGAAACCTTCATATACCTTAACTAATTAGTATGTCATCGTTTTGTTGTTAATCCATTAAATTTGATGCAAGTCTTGCTTTTATGAAAATTTGATTTTATTTTCATTTGCAAACTTAGAAAACATTTTGGCTTGATAAGGTCTAAATTTCACTTTAAAACCATTATTGGATTTTTTTCTAGGTAAAATAAGCAGAAAGTTCTTGGTTAGATTACAAACTAAGCATAAACATCCTCAAAACTTTTTAGATAGGATTCAAAATTAGAGTTTTCTTTTGGTTTTGAATTTTGTGTTTTTAAGAGTTTTAGTTTTATTTTGGAAGAAGTTTGATTCTAGTTTTTTATTTGAATGATATAAGGGATTTCATTTTGAACAAGTGATTTTTCTTCTGTGAAATTGAATTCTCAATGAATTGTCTTATTTTCAAAGTTTCTTGTTTATCAAAGAAAGAATTGATGTTTTGAAAGTTATTAAAATCTCTCAAATCTTTCCTCTAAATAAGTTTCATTGAAAAGAAATGATTTTCTTTTCATATAGATGCATTTTAACGTATTTTTGAGTCGAGTCATTAAACATCATCAAAGTTTCACTTCCATACCTTTTGACCTAAGAAACAGCCAAACTAAAAGTAACGCTTAATTAAAATCAATCTAGAAATGTTTATATTTTCTAGGGCTATTTTCCACCAACATACCTCATGCTAGTGTCTTGGAATAGGTTGTAGTTAACATTCCAAGGCAGTTCAAACAAACAAGTAGTAAATATTGCGGTAGGAAAATCCAATCGTAGCATGTATGATCTGGGAAGCTCCTCCTAAAGGATTTAAGCACGAGATCATGTATGAAACAGTGAGGTAATCATAGCTATCTCATTGGGAAAGATAGAATATGTGCACATATTAAAAATGGTAAACCTCGGATAGACCATTGTTGAGGAGTCTGGGGTCACTTATCAGTAAACCTTGGATTATGTCAAGGAGCCTTCAAGGGAATTGAGCTTGTTACTCTGCCCTTGCGTGTATATCTTATCGTAGACTGTCCTCCCAGGTATATGTGTTCCCATTGGTGACCTTAGTGGCCATAAACTTTAGGATTCTTTCCCAAGGTGACGATGGAGGGAAGGTCCCACTGTACCTGGAATAGTCGTCAGCTGGACTCACTTGGACTCTCTGGAGGGTTCCCTTCACTCGAGATGGTTTAGGTGGAGAAACTTTCACCGGTCTGTTTCATTAAGTAGGTTTTTGGGGTAACTGTTCCAACTACCATTTCTGCATTAAAATTCTATGATGTTGGATTTCATCACCAACTAGTGTTTTTAGTGTGGGAATATACTATTTGTGTGTGGTTTGATCTCTTCGATTTTCTAGGTGTGTGATCAATTTGGTTGTTTCCTTAGATACTTTAGGATTTTTTATTGAAATTTTCTTTGATTGTGTGATTTAAAGTTTTAATCATGGTTGAATTACCGAGACAATCACGTAGAATACAGGGGAAACCCCCTAAATATACACCAAGCCAATTAGAAAGACTTAAATCTAAAAAAGGAAAAACATCAAGAACTAGATCAACAGAATAGGAAGAAACATCCATAATTATCCATCCTGATTACGAAGTAGATCAACTGTAAACACCAGAGTATACTCCTCATAAAATTTCAATTTCTGAGCTAGTTGAACTTGCTTCTACAACAAGTGAATTAACATCTACTGAACCTAAAATTTATGAGCCAAAAACTGAATCTGCTATGTCTAAGCCTACTTTAGAGTTCGTTACTCCAACCCCCGGTCATCCTGATTCACCTAGAGTGAAGAATCGGATCACAGAAGATCTTCCTATTGGTCTCATTAGTATTGAAGAAGTTACTGACACTGAAGAAGAAGTTGTTCTTCCTTCAGCTCATGAAACTTTAAATCTTAGAGAACGTGAATCGATTTTTATAGTCCTTTCAAACAAGACGCTTGGTATTCTTCATTGACAGAATTTCTACAGAACGTTGGTCTGAATTATTCGCCACCCCGAATTCCTTTTCCTTCTACACCAAGAGGTTATAGACCTCCATTAAACATGTCTGGTGAGTCATCCATGTTTTTTGAATCTCCAGAAACATATTTGTATGGTGGTCCATCTGCTCCTGTAGGATACGAGTTTCTCTCTGGTACTTTCTTAGGGGCATCTTATTTTTCCAATAAACATATACCATCATCTGGTCCAAATGAATCAAATACTGAAAATGTAAATGCAGAACAAATTTATATGATGTCTGGAAACATTCCAAACCCTGATTCTCAAGGTAGTAATTTACAGCCTTGGGGGAAACCTCAAGGTCAATACATGCCTCAGGGTCAATATCAACCTCAAGGTAAATACATTCCTCAAGGCCAGTACATACCTCAGGGTCAATATCAACCTCAAGGTCAGTATCCAACTCAGGGTCCACAACCTCCTTTAGGGCAACAATTCTACCCAGAACAAAAACTGTTTCATGGAGGTGGGAATTATCCAGTTAATTATCCAAAATATGTTCCAAATTATCAACCTAGTTATGGTCCTTCCTATCCACAACCTTCAACGGGACCTTCATATCCCAGAGCTAATACAGTGTGCAATCCATCCCAAGTTCAATAGAATTTGCAACCTAATATGCAAGTACCTTATTATCAACCTGGACAATCGTTTGGTTATACTCACGTCCAACAACCTTTCCAACCTGTTCAACCTACATTTTAGGTACCTGCATCAGGTACAGTTCAGCAGCCTAGTCCGAGTACACCTAGAACTCCAACACAAACTGTTGCACCATTTTCTGTTCAAGCTACCACACCTATTCGTGGAGTATCTACAACTCCTATTTCTACAGCTCCTCAGGTATCAGTACTGATTCCTCAGGTTTCTGCCCCACAGTCTGGACCTACACTCCAGACTACTGTTCAGATGCCTGCAGGACAACCTGGTACAAGTACAGTTATAACAAGCCAACCTCAGTTTACCTATCAATCATACCAAGGGTGGCATCAATATGGACCTGTAGCACAAAATCCAACATATCAACCATACATTGGGTACACGTATCAGATGCCTACTCAACCCCAGTATGGTCCAGTTAATCCTGGTTATTCGGGGAGCATTATGATTCCAAATGCATGGGCTATTCCAGGATATCTTGGATATCCTCCTCCTAGAACTGGTATAGTTCCACAAGGTTATTCATTTAATCAAAAACACCGTAACCGTCGGTTACCATTCATAGAAACTTTGGATTTACCTAATTTATCATGCCTTATGAATGATCCAATTTATTATCTTCTGTATTGGCCGCCAATGCCAAATAATTTTCCCAGTGATATCCCGAAATTTGAAGGTAAATCAGGAGAGGACCCTTCTAACCATGTCATGACTTATCACCTATGGTGTGCATCCAACTCTTTGATTGACGATTCGATTCAATTAAGACTTTTTCAGAGAACGCTCATAGGATTAGTAGCCAAATGGTATATTGAATTACCACTCGGCTCATTTAACAATTTCATGGAATTATTAACTTCACTAAAAAAATCTACGTCTACATATATATTAGATCAAATACATGAATGGAGACGTAGAAAATGTTTGGTGAAATTTTTTATTCCAGATCAAATTTTGGCAGAATGGTTTATAAAATCATTACTACCAAAAATTAATGAAGATGTAGCTAAAGGAGGACTTGTTACAGAAGAACCAGTTATTGCTCAAGATTAGTACCTTGACCTAGTATATACACAGTCAAGTACTTTGTATGAGAAAATTCCAGATTTACTACGTCCCAGTCAACTCCCTTGGGCTCTCATGCCGCTAATGGTGTAATTGGTTCATTTAGTAATAATAAGAGCAATAATAAATCTTCCAAGGTTACTTCTCCTATAATAACTTTACCTGATTCACCAAAAGGATATTCTTCCCTCAAAACTTCTGCCGACATTCACATTGTAGATTCCTCTGTAACTAAGTCTAAATCTCGCAATAAGAAGAAAGGGAAGAATAAAAGTAAATAGACTTCATCTCCCAAATAAAAAATTGAAAAAAATGAGTCATCTGATGATAAGCGAAAACCTCGTTATCCTTGTCTTATCTGTGACAAGGATCATTTCACCAAGGAATGCCCTCATACGTCTGAGGTATCTAATTTTGTCAAAGGTTCACCTACGCCCACTGTCTTAAGGATCCTTTTCCTATTCAAGATAGAAAAATGATTGGATCTTCTTCTCATACATCAGAAGATATTTTGATGATGTCTCAAGTAATGGTTGTGACTCCATTGCAAGACTATGGATAGAAAAATCTTGTTACTAGTAAAGAAGTAGAAAATTCTAATTCAGTACCAGCTACATCTCCTTTAGTTTCTGATCCACTTTATATCAAGAAACCCAATCTTTATTTAGTAATTAAATTGCTTTCTAAAGGTGTACTTCAGAAATCAACTTTTACTCCACATGCGAGAGCTACTCAGAACTACCACATTGTTGAGGATTTAGTAATATCTCCTTTAGCAATGTCGGCCTTAGAAGTGTTGCAATCATGTCCGGCACAAAGGAAATTACTCTTATCAGCTATTGGTGTGGTAGATCTTCAAGATTTGAACTTCATGGTCTTCAATTTAGAAAAATTTACACCGCGGCTCCCTCATCAAATGGATTTTCAGATTCCAGTAATATTTAAAAACAGGCGTTGCTTTTGTATTGTTATTAATGAAGGAGAATCTACATGTATTATGTCGTTAAACTATTGGAAATCACTTGGTTCTCTTAAACTTAACAAATCTCTGATAATTATCAAAGCTTTTGACGGAAGAGAATTCCATCCATATGGATTTTGCAGGATCTACCTATAGAGGTTGAAGGTAAAACTGTTAATTTAGATGTGGAAGTTGTTGATGCCCCTCTAGATTACAACCTTCTTCTGGGTCGAAGTTGGTCTTATGCTATGACTATTGTCATGTCAGCAGTCTTTTGAATAATCATGTTTCCTCATCAAGGAAATATTTTGAAAATCGATCATCTCTCATATTATTTGTCCGACCCAACTTCTACGGATAGTATTCAACATGTTGGAAAATCGACTATCCCTTATGAGGATGTTGGAGTAGGATTAATCAAATATTCCTCCTTAATGGGAACTTTTTCTATGCCTCCACTTAATGTACCACGTACTATTTCTAATATCAATATGATTACATCAAGCACTATTCCATTTGATGACCTTTGGATAGTGCCTTTAGAGTCAGAACTGGATTCTTTCAATGGCGAGATGCCTTTGAGTCCTTTTGAGATAGCATATCAAGTAGTAAAGTAATTTTCCAATCCTTCATCAACTGATTCGAATCCAATGAATGTGATCAATGAAGAATCATTTTCACCGTCAAGATCAGCTATAACATCAATTCCTGATCCTTTTCAACAAGTGTTTTATACTTATGAAATCATCCGTGAATTCTTGTCCATAGATGAATTACCATAGGATGATCTCCATCATAGGTCATCATTTTTACCTGAGCTTCATAGATTTTAAAATAATTTTTCATCTATTTTTACAATTGACTATGCAAATAACCCCAGAGTCCAATATCGATTACAAATTTGGATTTTGAAGTTAATTTGGAAAATATTTTTTCGATGGCTCCCATTGACATATCAGTTAAACCAGGAATTATTGAAAACATTCATATAGGTGCTTCTTGTATGTTAGATGAAATTACTACATATAAAGCCCTATTTCAAGAATTATGTGACATATTTTCCTAGTCTTATGAAGAAATGCCAGGAATTGATCCTAAAATTTTCATTCATGAAATAAAAACATACCCGGATGCTAAACCCGTCAGGCAAAGATTACATCTAATACATCCACGAAAAGTCGCTGCTATTAAAGCCGAAGTTGAGAAATTACTAAAAGCGGGTTTTATTTATCCAATTCCTTTAACAGATTGGGTATCTAATATTTTTCTTGCTACTAAAAAAACAAGGAACTATACGAGTATGTGTCGACTATAGGGATATTAACAAAGCTTGTCCAAAAGACAATTATCCAACTCCCTATATCGATCAAATCATTGATGATTGCGTCAGAAATGAAATGTACTCATTTATGGATGGATTTTCTGCGTACAATCAAATAAACATACTCCCTCCTGATCAACCAAAAATAGAATTCATTTGTCCTTGGGTAACTTTTGCTTATTGTAAACTACCTTTCAGATTAAAGAATGTTGATGCAAATTTTCAAAGGGCAATGTCTTATGCTTTTCATGACATTAAACACATTGTGAAGCCTTATCTCGATGATTTACTTGCTCATTCGTTGCATAGGGAAGATCATCCTACCCATTTAAGAGAAATTTTTATGAGATGTAGGCATTATAAGATTCGGTTGAATCCCCACAAATGTGTTTCTTGTGTGCAATCTGGTAAATTGCTAGGAATTTTTGTTTCCAAAGTAGGCATTCGTGTCGACCCATTGAAGGTTGAGGCTATTGTCAATTTACCTCCTCCTTCCACACTTCTCCAACTCCAAAGTTTTCAAGGGAAAGCAAACTTTCTGCATAGATTTATCCAAAACTATGTTGAGTTAACGAAAGGTTTTACCAGGCTTTTGAAACAGAATGTTTCTTTTATTTGGGATGAGATCTTTGATCGATCTTTTGATGCTTTGAAACACGTGTTGACCCATGCACCATTATTGCATCCACCAAATTACAGCCAAGATTACTTTTTATACCGAGCAGCCTCTGATTCCACCATTGGAATGGTATTAGTTCAAGAAGATGAATTCCACAATGAACATGTGATTTACTATCTCATTCGGAATCTCAATCTGACTGAAATTAAGTATTTGCATGTGGAGAAATTGGCCTTGGCAGCAGTTCAACCTGTCCAAAGATTCTGTCATTACATATTTTTACGAAAAAAACTGCAATATCTAATCGCAACCCGATGATGTACATTTTGACTAAACAATTACTCGGGGGAAAATACTCTAAATGGATTTTTATCCTTCAGAAGTTTGATTTAGAATTTGAAAAATCCAAATCAAATAAATCACTGGTGTTCATCGAACTTATGTGTGACTTCCCAAATACTAAGATAGAAACTTTGGTAGAGCATCTGATTACTGATGAATCTATGTTTCTTATCAGTACATTAGATCCATGGTATGGAGATATCATCATTTATCTCCAAACCCAAACCTTTCGGCCTGAAATTTCATGTTCAAATCAACGAAAGATCCATTACCAATCTCAGTAATACAATATTGTTGGGGACACACTTTATCGTCGTGGTGCGGATTCTATATTTCGATGATGTTTAACTCATGAGGAGGATGAAAAAGTTTTGAATGACTACCACTCTAGAGCGTGTGGTGGTCATATGTCTGGGTATGCCACAACCCAAAAGATATTGTGCGCTGGTTATTTTTGGCTGTCATTATTCAAAGATTTCATTCTTGCGGTCCGAAAATTCCACAACTGTCAGATATTTGATCAAAAGATGTGTGCACCACCAGCTCCTCTTCACCCCATAATTGCTGTCGGTCCTTTTTCAAAATAGGGCATTGATTTCATTACATGTAACCTACACTCGGCTAGGGGGCATGGGTATATTATTCTCGCAGTAGATTATTTTACCAAATGGGCCAAGGCGATGCCTACATTTTTGGCAGATGGAAAAACTGCAGCTACGTTTGTATTCAATCATGTAATTGCTCATTTTGGTGTACCCCAAGCTATTATTACTAACCATGGGAGCCATTTTCAAAATATCATGATGACCGAACTTTCTGATCAACTTGGCCTGCGCCATGATAAATCTACTCCATATTACTTGCAGGTTAAGGTCAGGTTGAAGCCATTAATAAAGTTTTAACCACCATTATTAAAAGGATAATCGGAATTCATAAATCAAATTGGCATATCATGCTTTTTTCAGCGTTATGGGCATATCAAATCTCAGCAAAAACTGCAACAGGGCTCACTCTTTTCAACTGGTTTATGGTTTATAAGATGTGTTACCTATTGAATGCCAAATACCGTCACTCCAATTAGCCATAGAGTTACTACCAACTGCCTCTGAAGAGGAAAAACGCTTTTTGTATTTAGCACAATTAGATGAGACTCGGCGCACCACAACATTAGCAGTCGAAGCTCATAAAAAACATGTTAAATCTCAATATGATCGAAGTGTTACACCTTGTATTTTTTCAGAAGGTGACCTAGTCTTTGTATATGATCAAGCTAACGATAAGCTAGGAGCTAGGAAATTCGAACCAATGTGGCATGGTACTTACATTATCAAGTGAGTTCTTGTAAAAGGGGCTTATGAATTGACTGATTATGACGGGGTCTCTTTAGATAAACCTAGAAATGGACTTTATCTGAAGAGATATTATGCTTAATTCTTGCGTGAAGATCTCACTTGTACATTAGTTATTTTTCTAAGTTAGATGTTGTAGATTAGATGAGTGTGTCTAGTTTAAGTTTTCTTTTACTACTATCAATGCTTATCTTGATTACTCTTGATATTGCAGATGTCGACATCCCTTCAAATTTACATTGGTTTTGTTGATGGTGCATGTCATAGTACGTGGAATATTTCTTCCATAGCCTGGGTTATTTATTCACCCACTGATGAGTTACTTTCTATGCATGGGGTAAGCCTTGGTCAAACAATGAATAATGTTGCAAAATATAGCGTAGTGATTGAGTTATTATCTGTTGTCATTTCATTTGGCATTCGATTTTGATCATTAGGCTAGATTCATAACTCATTGTATTACATTTAAACAGAATATATGCAATTAAAAATCCAATGTTATTGAGATTATTCTTGAAGGTTCGTCTCTTGGAAAGACAATTTGATTACATCGAATATCAACACATTCCAAGAAATTTAAATACATTAGTTGATGCATTATATAATAGTGTTATAAATATACATTTACAACGTTAAAATAGTAAACCAAAACAACATTCGATATGTGTTGAACAAGATAGCCAGAGAAATTAGTAATATCATAGATAAGAGTTTTTGTTTTCAAAAATATTACATCGTCTGCATCATAGGTTTAAAACACCTTATGATCTGAAAGATAGTGATACAAAAAACAAAATACAATATTCTACGATGATCATCCACTATCCGTGGTGATGATCATGGTAGTAAACTATCGCCCGTGCCACCCTGCGTAGGAACCTCCTAAACTGGCCAGGAACACTAGTAACGTGTCTCTGGAGATGAAGAGGAATATCATCTGTCGATGTCTCTAGGATATCTATAGTCAATCTCTCTAGGTTGTGCTCCAAGTCGATAAGGATTTCTGTTGCCTGATTTCGTGGCTGTACAACAGGCTCTGTTGGCTTCTTTTCGAAGCAGAGGAGAGTGGCTGGCCTTCGTGGACCAACACCTTCGTTTAAAATTTTTTTATCAGTATTGGATGATCAAAAAATAAAATAAAAATTAGAGTTAAAATACATCAAAATGATTCATTTACCTGATTCATCCCATTGTTCCCCTGGAGGTAAGGACATCTCGAGATCACCTCAAAAATCTATGCCTGCATACGGGAAATCCTCAATAGAAAAGATTTGGTTTTGAAGCCAATGAAAATATGTTGGAGTGAATCGAAATACCACACAACCATCGCCACCATGGCGGGACATCAGTGCAACCCAGCGTACCATGTGAGGCTCTCTAGGTTCACCAGGATCAACAGAGATTAGCTGAGGGGCAAGGGATGGAATCCTCTCCAAAGCAAAAGAAACCAAGATAGCACCATACCCAAAGTTTTTCAACTTTGAGTTTTTTGCTCTGGTCAATTGGCCTTTCATATTGGCCAATACCCCTTCACACCATTTGAAAATGGCACCTCTATAATAGTCGACTGTTGTCTGCATCTAAGATTTGGTAGCCACATGTGGAGCTACGCTCCCACACAACCTGGTCATGGTGAATGCAATGAATTTAATATCAAGATGTAGGATAGTATTTATATCTATACGGTTATCTTTGGGATCAGCTTCTTTGCTGCAGAACTCTTGTTTATAGCTAACAATAGGCATGCCACCTTGCCTAGCTTCGAACAAAGAAATATGTTCACCTCTTCTGGATAAACCAGTGAGAAATGAAATGTCTTCAAGCTCAAATTCTAGCTTATGATCACCGATGATAAAACATTGTTCTTGACATCCCATTTGTTCACCAACCAGTTCATTAGTTCCACTTGTGCCCTCATGCTATGAATTGCCCAAAATTTGTACAATCCACAATTTCTCAACACGTGCATTGTGGCTGATTTATTCATAGCCGCATCACCTACCTCTTCGTGCTTGCATTCTCTCCACTCCAACATTGTGGAATAATCTGCAAATGGGTGCATTTGAAGGTTAGAAGCTTTTAGAGTGAGAATTTTTAACCATTTTTGAGAGAATTTAATAAATTTCCCTTTCTCATGGCACCTCCGCAGTTTTTATATAGAGACAGTGCGGACCTTCGCACATGTTCTTCATAAAAAAAGTGGTAGCCCAATAATTTTCCTTTTGGAAAATGATCGGGGTCCGCAAGTAACTAATACATTACTCGCGGACCCCCGAGACCAGATTTTAAAACCTTTTTTCCCCTCAAAAAATGATTTCAAAACTTAATAAGGGAATTCAAATGGATGAAAATAAAGAGAAGAGTGTTTTTTATTACCTGGATTCGATGGTTTTTTATTTGAGTGGTCGATTCTCCCGTTATCACCTCCAGAAATTTTTCTGCCAAAAGCTCTCAACTTTCAACTCTGAATGCAAAAGGTGAAAATGACTTTGTTGAACTACTTTTTATAAGATTTTTTGATTGAATAAAATATAATTTTATTTTTTTTCCACTTTAAAAAGTTATTTTTCAAAATTTTTTACTTATTGGAAACAGATATGTTTAATTTTTCGAGTTTATGTGTAGAAAACAGGTTTTTCAAGTGAAAAGAATTATTTTGATGATGAGTACACTTTTATCACTTTTTCGGGCTCTTGAAAATTATGAAAAATTAAAACCCTGGAGTTCAATTTTAAGCCCTTTTCATACTCTCTAAACATGAAAATATTTCCAATTACTTGACTATTCGAACTCGTTAAAGGAAACGAACATTCGTCCTTTCAGTATAAGTTTACCATTTTTACGAGCTGAAATGGACTATTTATGAAAAAGGTATATGTTGACTAATCATGGTAAATAGAGTTCTCTCCTGCATTATTTTGTCCTTTTTTGGGCTTGAGTGACTAAATTTACGAAAAATTACACCCACAGAGTTTTCTTCAGTTTTTCTTCTGACTCCCTAAAACTGAAAAACACCAAGTTTCACCTATACTCAACTCGTTAAAACTTAACAGTAAAGGACCTGTAAATTACAAACAGGAACAAACCACTCCTTCTTAGGGTTCGATTTTAATACTAATTTGGACTCATCCGAAGGATGAGCTTATACAACAAGCAAATGTTATCCTCCTCAAGCTTGTCAAAAATAAAGAGGTACTTGCCAAAAATAGTGGGGGTAAGAGAGAGAAAATGAATCCAGTTGTCACACTTTGTTTCAAAAAAGTAGTATACCACTCTTGAACACGACACTTTTTTCACACTCATACTTGGGTTGGGAAAATCCTTTGTCTAACAATTAATCAAACCACATTGAAATTCTTTAGACAATTTCTGGGTATTAGCTTTAGGTCAATTGTCACCAAACCATCTGCAGTTTCGTTATGTGTTCAAGGGACAATTCAAATAAACCATTCATTGCAAACATTTGTCTCAATTCGCGTTGACTATCCCTGAGTCATTCCTTGCTAAAATTTCTTCAAAACTTGATCTAATGGTTTTGTGTCGTGGGCTTTCCTATGATGGGTCACTTTCTATCAACGACAGCTCATCATCTATAAATTTGATCTAGAATCCTATCAATACCTTGGGATCTGCATGCCCTAATGGTATACTTCTTTCCTTCGACGACAGGTTGCATCATTGACCTTTGATCAAATGACTCCATGAAGTGTTCGACTGCAAATCATTCATTCACACTTCGTGGATTGTACTGAGTACTTTGAGAGCCATTGTCATTATTGGCAGTTTCTCTCACACTTGTTAACAGTTCACATCATTGACTGGTAATCAAGTGGTTTCTACCATGTTTTACTTCGACACAATCAATCGCATGGATAGAATCGTACTAGTTCGGGAAGCAGATATCAAGACCCTGGATCTAGTTTCTACCATCCAGGCTACGAGGAGTTTTATTATTCATGATACAGTAGACTACTTATGAAAAATGGTTGTGTCCACGCTGTGTCTACTATTGATGTAATTCTTAAATCATTTCTGTATCAAAAAATGTAGTTATTTTTAATCTGAGTATGGGAATGCCTACCTCAGCGATGATATACATATATATGTATTCATTAAATTTTTTTACAGGTTTCGATCGGTATGTCCACAACCCAATCCTCAGAATGATAAAGCACTTCACTCTTCAGAACTACTTCAAACTTCGCGCTTTAGGGGGGAATATATTACACTAAAAATTGTCACCATGACATTTAGCTGTCTATATGGGTTCATCATTACCTATATTATGCTCACTTAGAGGTCCAAAATTATAAAGTTCCTAAACCAAGTCTTGGAATTGGAGAAAAACTTATTAAAAGCCTAACTCCGTACTTTTCCTAGTCATTACCTGCAGTACCACAGTTTCTTCCTCTATAACCTGTGGCACATCCCACGCGTTCTACTTACTAAATTGTGGACCCTCGTAAAAGGTAAAATAAAATAAAAAGGCAAGTTCTAGAATCCCAGTTGGTCGATTATTCTCCCAGCTGGAGGCTTCTAGAAGCATAATCTGGTCGAGATTCAATCCCTCCATTCATGAACCTCTATCCCTTCATTAAAGGAGGCTATCCCTTTGTATTTGGAGCTTAATCCCTTCATGAAATGAATTTATCCCTTTCTTATTGGCACTGAAAATACCTCCTTTCTGTTATAAATTGAGATCATGTTTCAGTCTCAAGGGTACTTAAAACTTGGTTGTTTTGAGCTGAATTGCTGAAGAAATCATACTCTCTTTACTTGACATCATTGACATGAGAATGATTACATACTCATGTCCTGATTCATGCTAGTTCAGAGAGATGAAGGCTTGTCAAACCGATGGAAAACGGTTGTTCAGGACCCCGGAAGAACCTGTATGACATCAAGGCGACAAGGCTGTAAGGTTAATTTTTATCATACAAGTTAATACAAATGGATTCTATTTTCTCATTAATTTTTTCATGTATCTATTTGAGTAATTTAATTCTTGGATTCCTTGATCACTGAGATAGATTAGTGTTTCTGAATTATTATATCTTGCAGGTGATTTTAATCCTTTTTCCTGTCTTTGGATGCAAGTCTTATATGCTAAATTGACCTCTTTTGGAGCGACTAGATTGAAGATTACAGCAAGTGTTGGACTTTAGGTAGGAGAATCTCCTCTTACTTAGTTAATTAATAATTCTGAATCATAATAATCTAGAGAAAATGGTTTGCATTTTTCTTGTTTGTTTCTAGATATCATTAGGATACTAGGGAGATCATTCTTGTCCGCAAGAAGGATTTTATCCGCATAACATGATGATATGTTAACATAATTGAACTTTAGATCATTTATTCACACTTAATAGAATGCACTTGAGTACCTTAATGGCCATTTCCATTATTGGTGGTTTCTTTTGTATTTGTTAACAATTTTCATCATTGACCGATAATCAAATGGCTTCTACCATGATCGACCTCGACACATTTATTTACATGGTTATATTCATACTATGGAAAGATAGATATGAATACCTTGGATCTTGTCTATTACATCTAGGTTGTGATGGATTATTTTGAGTATTTATGATTGTTTCATACATCAATAGTGTATTTTTGTTGTTTATACGGTTTGTATTGAGTCATGTGGGCATGAATCCACAATGTATGTTTGGTGGAAATTTCCTTTCTTATTTAACATGGATATTTTCATGTCCATAGTTATTATTTGAGTCACTTGTATTTTAAGTATGGGAATGCCTACCTCATAGATGTTGTCACTGTACTGTAAATCCTTGATTGTTGTTGGAAATATTATAACGGGTTGCTGGCGAGAAATAAGGTCTTTGAGTAAGACCCAGGTTCAAGAGAGAGAGGCCAACAAGGTTTCCGCAATAGTCCAGCACAACACCAGCATTTTCACCCTACTCTGAAGAGCAGAGAGTCTCACTCGAGGCGTGTCATGACCTTAGTAAGGTTAGGAACAGATCAGATATCGACTGATCACAACTATAGAGCAAAACAGACAGAACTAGGAACTGCAAACAAATTTAGCTACCATGCACAAGAGGCTACTCATGAAGCATATTCAGGATGCAAAATTAAAATTTAAAAGTGGCAATAAATTCATCATAACCAAATGCTTAACATGGAACTCAGGACATCAAACCCAGGTAGAAGTATATTTCATTATTAATAGCGGACAGTTACATTACTCCTTAGAGTTTATTACAGAAGGACGGATTACAAAATTTACAGAATAGAACAAAATCGAACATAACAGAGCTCTCCTACGGCTCTCTTCCTCGGCCCTCTACTACACTAACCTCCCGTCTATGCTAATTGATTGCCTATTTGTTCATTTTCCAGCGTAACTATCAATTTTTCCTCCTTTCCTGCTTTGCTATTTTTCCTTTCTCCCTGATCACTGGGAGTTCCACTACCTTTCCTTGTCTCTCCTTCCTGCCATCTATGCTAGCTTCCATAACTACCATGCCACCTTCTCTTCAGCTCTCTGCAATCGTGACATATCCCTGTCTACCGTGGTTGTGCTCTGCCACCTGTTCTCCACGACTCAAAACCATTTCATTTTCAAAACAAGGGCCCCAACAGGCCCCAACCACATGCTATTGACTAGTCCCGAGTCAATCCCTTTATGTTGCCTCGGTCTCCATTGGTCCGCCTACCTTTATGGCTGGCCCTGTCTTCTCCATTTCCTCTCCCTGTCCAAACAAGGGCCCCAACTTGGGAATCTTTTCCAACGCTAAAGATTTGAGTTCGTCGAAATTGGTAATGGCTTGTTTCCATTCCTTCATGAGTTTTTCTGTTTCTGTGGCAATTAGTTCAACTTCCTTTTCTCCTGCAACGACCGGCAGCTTGCTGAATACTTCCTTAATTTTGATTTCGGCCTTAGCGGCCATTTTATGTATTGTCTATATAGTATGCTTTACTAGTTGTCTCAATTCTCGTAGAACCTACTTGGTGGCAGCCGAATACTCTTCGATCTTCTGTATTTTGGTCTCCAGTTCCTCCGCTTGATTATACAACTGGTTAATGCCAACAGGGTCTGTGGCCTCCTTTATTTCTTGTGAGACTTTTTGTAGTTGTGCAGAGATTGGTTGATTAGCGAGGTTGAACACTTGTGCAAATGTTTCATAAGGTTGTAAGCTTCTTTCACCATGGTCCCCAGGGTTTCCTGCATCCCAGTTGCTTGTTTCTTCTTCCTCATGACCCTCTCATCATATATGACAGCAATATCTGGCAATTCCAGTCTGGTCATGAGTGCTTCCTTTAGCTCCTGATTCTCCTTGCTAAGATTCGCACAACCTTTCTTCACGTGGATAGACATCACAGTTGGCTAGAGATCCTTAAAAAAATTTGTCACCTTCTCCAGTTGCTCCTGTAGACTTTCCTTCTCTCCCTTCAATTAGTCATTCTTTTCAGTAAGTGCACTAATCTGCATTTGTTGCTATTCAAACCTCTACTAGAGGTCGTTGTGGATTCCTTCGCCCTGTTGTGCTGCATGTTGGATGAAATTTTATAGTTTTTTTGTGCCCCGGGTCTGCATACTCTCATCCCCAGACATGTATTGGTGTGGCAGTGTCTCTCTGAGTGGTTGAACGTTGGAAATTGACCTAGCTAAGTGCTCATGTGGTGACGTCAGTTGGTTCTATTGTGGAAACTGATTCCCTAGGTCTTTCATGGTTGTGGTTGGCTGAACCTGTTGCAGTATCAAATTTTCTTGCTGAAAAGGGTTCAGCTCCTTGGGCAAGGGCATTGTATCTGTGGTAAAAGATCCCCCGTGAATTAAAAGGTCCTAGAAAGTGCTTTGTCCAACCAGGGTTTGGTTAATCTAGGGTACCAATGATGTACTTGAGTTAACTTCTACCTCGTTGTCTCCATTTGTTTTGACTGGGTCTGAAATGGTTGCTGATGTGGATGGAGTGCGGGTGGAATGGTCATTGGAAGTGAATGATATGTGAGGCGATGAATGGTGAGAGCAAGGTGAAGATGTATGAGTGTCAGGTGGAGATGAAGTTTTAACATTCAAAACTAAGAATGGGTTGAACATAGGTAGCTCAACAGTTACCTAGGGGGCCACCTCTGGCTCCTCTTGAATTGGTACTCTTGTATCCATAGGCTGCGTTTGATCTTCCCCAGTGAGATCAACCACCTACCTAGGCACCATGACTCTTTCTTGCTTGGCCTTAGGAGCAGCTACAGATGGTTTAGATGCCTTACTCTTTTTTACTAGAACTACAGTGATTTCTAGGGGTGAATTAAGCATGTTGGACGGCAGGGTATTGAGTATGGGTGCAACTATGTATAATGTTCCGAAATGGAAATCAACAGATTTTTCTCCACTAAAATGTTCCTTTATCAGAAATATGAACAAGGCTATTTCAGAGATGTACTGAGTGGGAATTTACCAAATATGTCACCTCTAAAAAGAGGATGATATCTGGAGTCTATTTGGCCCCTTCTCATGCTCTGTCTATAGCTATGTAAATAGTCCTCCTTGGGAAAACTCGGGAAGCAAGAAGTAAAAATGCATTTACAGCCATGCATGCAAATCAATACTGAAATGAACTCTTGGATCCCATAGATATAGAAATAAAAAATATAAATCCAAGAATAGAGCTAAAACAAAGAAAAATAGGTGGGCTAAACTGATCTCCCACTACTAGTATTTCCAGGAAGTGCTAAAACCCCAAGACTGCAAAATACCAGAGTTTTTTCTTGATGGACTGCACAGTCTATGTGATGGTTTATACTTATAAGATGAAGGAAAAAATATATATATACTCATATATTAATAAAAAATTCTCAAGGAATGAGATGTAGTCTCCTTATACAAAAATCAAGACAACCCGACAAGGGTTTCTTATCAAACTCTCTGAGTACAAAATGTAATATTCAAAAATTTATGAATACTCACTGCAACATGAAGCATGAGAGTGTAAGATTCTGATAGAAATCTGATCTGATGCATATCCTTCAAATGCTTCCTCCCATGAGAGAATGAACCTCTCAATCACAAGGAAAAACCCCAAAGAAGCCACCAAACCCTGCAATGAAATCTGCCTCCCAAAATAACGCAGTTCCTAGCTACAACTACGTTGGAAACTCTGAGAAGAGTGTGGTCTGATACCACTGATATGAAATCTGCTCCAAAGCCCTCCAAATAGATCTATGGATGAAAGGAAATCTCCATCCAACAAAATATTAGCTCAAAAAGTGAGATTTCAATCCCTTCCACTGCTGCACCCAACAACACTACACAAACTCTAGCAAAGTTGTGCTGATGAATATGGCTGAAGCTCGGCCTAAGAACCTGATGTGGAATGTTGAATAAAACCTCTCCCAATGATCTCCTCAAAGGAAAGAGGTGGGATTCCCACCCAGGAACACCCAAGTGCTAAACAACACTGCTACTCTGCTAAACAGCAAGAGTAAGAAAATGTCAAGAGAGACATGAATAATGATCTAAAACATGAATAAAATTGCTCCCATCCTCTTCCTCATATAGAATACGAGTTTTATTCTCCTTGGGCCCACCCAATTATGTCTCCTCAATCAAAAGATGCACTTCCCTCCAAAATTGCGTTATTCTTCCTAGGGTTTCTTCTCCTCCAAGACTGTGCAGTTGACCAAGTCAAGGTAGTTGCATGTTATCCTTATTCACACATAGAGGTGTTTTATTTAGCTTGAAATAATGTCTCCTTTTACACTTGAAGTTTTTTAATCCTCCTTAGGAGACTTATGGGCTTTTCTACCCATTTATTTGCCGACTATAGCTGTTGCTAACTCTAATGTTCCATTTAGCTTGGAAGCTAAAAATTTGGAACATTACAGTCCTCCCCTCCAAAATATTTGTTTGTCCTCAATAAAATGCATAAGGAGAGAAAAATATCTCCCCTCCCTCTCATGTGGCCTCCGTCAATAGTCTCCATCACTACATCAAGAGAATCTACCAATAAACTTTCATCCAATGCTTCCTCCCAAGGGTGCAAAACCAAAGTGTTTGCATCAATCAAAAGGGGGACAGTGTGGATGGAAACATGCTAGCTGCCGCATGGCCTCCAAAAAATAGGAGTGATGATCAACATGGTGAATGAGTGCCTTGCTCCTCCATGCAATCATCCAAATGAAGTGATTCACCCTCCAACATGGTAACTCATGAAAATTCTCTTCCACCTTGTGCTCCTGAAATGAAGGTGGGCTGAATAAGTGAACATGATAGGCAAGAGGGCCTATCCCACACTTTCCTCTTCTCCACTCATGATAAGTGTAGAGGGTATGCTAATATTTGGCTGAAACATGATTGCCCTCCAATGGCAAGAAGAAGACTGAGCCTCCAAAGACTCTTCCTTCAAGATCATGAGTCATGCCAACCCAAACTATTCCATTCAATATGAATGGCACATAATCACCACATGGAATCCAAATCAAAAAATGCATGAAAGTTATGTGCCAGTTTGGATGATACATATGGTCTTTCTGGTGGATACAGCACAGTTCCCCTAAGTGCTGCTTGATAATGTCATATGGCAAGTGTTCCTGCAACAAGTTACAAACTGAATATGTATGTCCTCCCAACATGGGAAAGTAAGCATCAATTTCTATCAGTTGTACATAGATAGAATAACAATACACTTTCCCTAATTCATGTACAGATGGGCTGTTCTCATCATAAACATTGGCCCTAAAGTGACCATGAAACCCAAAAGTACTCTTGCTCTTTTGAGGAGCAATGCACTGTGCAAACATGGTGAGAAAGTAAAAATACTCAATAGAGTAATCAAAAAGTACATAAATGCATTCTCTACCATAAATAGTGAGTGGGATGAAAGTGAGATCCTCCAATAAGTCCTCCCATGAGAATATGCTCATAAAAATCTGCAAGAAGGGATACCTCCTCCCTTTGGAATATCTCATCCTTAAGAACATGCTCCTATGTGACAACATTGTAGGCCTTTGTAACAAGGCTCCATGACTTCTCCCTTTGACATTCCACATGCCAAAGCCATCCACCATCATGCTTCTATGTGAAAATATCTCCTTCCTACATGGAAGTCTCTCATGATCCTTCAATGTTGAAGGGTAGCCTCCTTGCACCATGAATGTGCCTTCCTTCTCTTCAGAAATGTTATGAAATGTATGGGATGAATTTTTCCCATACTCTCCCAAGTGCAACCATAGCAACAAAAAATTTTGTTGCTGCCTCATCTCTCGCTCATACAAGCTTCCTTTAAACAAAAATACAGCAGCAATACATGGAAGCAAGATACAATAATAACAAGTTGCCAAATGACAACCGGAGAGTGAATCTAGGTCCTCCTCATGGAACCAATGCGGTGCCTCCTTGGCCTACATCAAAACAAGAAATAACAAGTTCTTTTCTAGCCACTTGTTTTCTGCCATAGTCATCTTAAAATATGAGAACATGAAGTCACAATGTGGTGTCATTGGTGCACACCGAGAGACATATGGCTTCCCCCACAGCTCATCAAAAAGATAGCCAAAATCAATGCTACAAGTAGCTACAAGTACATCATCATATAGCATGCAAGAAGAAGAAAATCTTCTTGATACATATTGCTGCTCAAATAATGAAAATAAGTATAATATAAAATGTGAAATTATACCTCCTCCATCTTGTACTTGAGGTCTTGAGCTGAACTGGCTCAACTGAAAATTCTCCCTCGCCCTCAATGAGTAGGAAGGTGGTTGTGACATCCTCTATATCACCATCTAGGCTATGCATCTCTCCATATGCTGATATATGTCATGATGGATTCCCTCCCAAGTGAACTCCTCCGTCAACTGGAAATATGCATCAAGGTACATAGAAGAGAAGTCCTCAAGTGCTGCATGTAACAGCTTTTCCTTGAGACTAGAAGATCTAATCAAGAAGATCCTGTCATAGGAATATATGACCCCATAATCCACCATGTATATTTCATCTCCCTCTGGGTCATCAAGAATCATGCATGCACCAAGATCCTTGGAGTACTCTACAAAAAGTTGAGACCTCCAATAAGGATCAATCCTCCTCAGTGACAGCGCTAGTGATCTGGCATGTGAAGCTCCACTCAAGCTGTTGCCTGCTACTTTGACATCCCCCATGCCAAAGCTCTTCTCAAGACTCTTCCCCTCCCCAAAATCCAAGAGTGGTGAACCCAAAGACAAGACATCTCTTATCAACTAAAGATCAGGTGGCCTCCCAGGTGGGATCCCTCCATGGAGTGAGACATCAATGTCAAGAGTAGACTGCATATGTGATTGGGCAACCTGGCCCCTGCCCTGACTGGGCAAATCAGTCTACCCCTTTCTTGCATTGGCTCTCTGAAATAGAGAAGGGTGTGTGCTCCTCATCAACTGATGTTTCTCTTCCTCCCTCTCCTCTTCTTCCAGCTGCAATGCTACACAATCATGTTGTCCACCGATTGTGCTTCGACCTCTATGTATGAGATCCTGGGGAAATTCTTGTAAAGGCACGAGAATCCCTCCTGTGGGAGAATGTGATCCTCCCTCCTCTACATGAGGCACTGGATCTGCTCTAGATATGATAGCATTGTTTCCCTCTTCTTCAGTAATGTGTGTGGGAAACCTTCCAACAACTTGATCCCTTTGTGAAAAAGAGACCCCCATGTCCTCTTGTTCAAGAGTATGAACTGAAGGTCTTGCCTCCGGCAATGTGAAATGCAAGATGTCAGCTCCATTCCTCCATCTCAAGATAGATCTGGACCCTTGACTGCGTTGTGCACTATGGTGTGCAGCTGCATGCTTCTCCTCACCATGTGAAAATCTAGATTCTGCTCTAGATTCATCCTCCTCTGGAGATCCCATCTCCAATCTTGTGTTCTTCAGCTCTCCTTGAAAGCTCTGTATACATTGTGGAAGAAGTTTTGTCAGCTTATCTTCCCTTCCTTCTGCACATACTGAAGCTTTCTAGTTTCTGTCCACTTCTTCTTTCTCTGAAATGCAATGGCTTGAGATCTCATTGCAACCTCTTCTTCTTTGAGACCCCTTTGGACACACAATGCATCTTCCCTCTTTTTCTTGAGATCTAAAGATGGATGAGAGTAAACTCATCTTCTTCATCCTTGAGCCCTCTACTTCTGAATTTCAAACTTCACAGGCTGTGCCAAGTTCGAAGCTCTGATACCACTATAATGTTCCGAAATGGAAATCAACATATTTTTCTCCATTGAAATGTTCCTTTGTCAGAAATATGAACAAGGATATTTCAGAGATGGACTGAGTTGGAATTTACCGGATATGTCACCTCTAAAAAGAGGATGAGATCTGGAGGTTAGTTGGCCCCTTCTCAGGCTCTGTCTATAGCTATGTAAATATTCCTCCTTGGGAAAACTCAGAAAGCAAGAAGTAAAAACGCATTTCCAACCATGCATGCAATAAAATACTGAAATGAACTCTTGGATCCCATAGATACAGCAATAAACAATCTAAATCCAAGAATAGAGCTGAAACAAAGCAAACTAGGTGGGCTAAACAGATCTCCCACTACTAGTATTGCCAGAAAGTGCTAAACCCCAAGACTGCAAAATACCGGAGTTGCTGCTTGATGGACTGCGCAGTCTATGAAAGGGTTTATACTTAGAAAATGAAGGAAACAATAGATCTACTCATATATTAATCAAAAATGCTCAAGGAATGAGATCTAGTCTCCTTATACAAAAAGCAAGACAACCCGGCAAGGGTTTCTTGTCAAACACTCTGAATACAAAATGTAATATTCAGAAATTTCTAAATACTCACTGCAACATGAAGCATGAGAGTGTAAGAGGCTGATAGAAATCTGACCTGATGCAGATCCTTCAAAGGCTTCCTCCCATGAGAGAATGAACCTCTCAATCACAAGGAAAAACCACAAAGAAGCCACCAAACCTTGCAATGAAATCTGCCTCCCAAAATAACACAGTTCCTAGCTACAACTGCGCTAGAAACTCTAAGAAGTGTGTGGTCTAATACCACTGATCTGAGATCTTCTCCAAGACCCTCCAAACAGATCTCTGGATGAAAGGAAATCTCCCTCCAACAAAAGATTAGCTCAGAAAGTGGGATTTCAATCCCTTCCACTGCTGCACCCAGCAACATTGCACAATATCCCCAAGAAACTGCGTTGATGAAGATGGATGAAGCTTGGCTTGAAAACCCGATGTGGAATGATGAATGCAAGCTCTCCCAACAAGGCTCCTCAAAGTAAGAGGTGGGATTCCCGCTCGGGAACACCCAAGTGCTAAACATCAAGAGTAAGAAAATGTCAAGAGAGACATGAATAATGATCTAAAACATGAAGAAAAATGCTCCCATCCTCTTCCTCATATAGAATATGAGTTTGCTTCTCCTTGGGCCCACCCAATTAGGTCTCCTCTATCCAAAGATGCACTTCCCTCCAAAATTGCGTTATTCTTCCTAGGGTTTCTTCTCCTCCAAGACTGCGCAGTTGACCAAGTCAAAGCAGCTGCATTTTATCCTTGTTCACACATAGAGGTGTTTTATTGAGCTTGAAAGAATGTCTCCTTTCACACTTGGAGTATTTTTTATCCTCCTTAGGAGACTTATGGGCTTTTCTACCCATTTATTTGCCGACTATAGCTGCTGCTAACTCTAATGTTCCATTTAGCTTGGAAGCTAAAAATTTGGAACATTACACTATGGAAGGTGATGCAGAATTTGAGGCCTGAAACTTTGAAAAAGTAGGAAATAGGGGGGAAGCACTAGTGAGATTTTTCATTACCTGATTGAAGCTCTTTATTCTCGTGTCCAGCTCCTCCATTGTCAAAAGAAGCCGTAGTCGCGACACTCTATTGAGTGTCTCATCCTGTGTCTCCCCTGGTAATTCTTTTGGCTGCATGCCCTTGAATGTGTAGTGATGGAATCCGCTCTTGATCTCCATTCCTACACCCGGTCAGGAGTAGACTTCAGTGTGGAATGCCTTTTCTTCTACTTGAAACTTCAACGGTCTCATTTTAAACGTTGTTTCGTCCACACAGGTGGGCCTGATATAGGTATGTTTGTGAGTGACCCCGAATCATATTTGAGAAGAATAATTGTCCAGCAAACTCCTCGAGACCCTTTGTTGCCTCGCCACTGTGTCCACCATCTACGTGTACCAAAATGTGAACACCTCTTCATTTACCTCCTTTGTGTTGGGGTCTCCCAAGATATTCCAAGGCGTAAACTTCATCACCAATAGCTGACCACTTGTGAGTTCTGCAAGCTGTCTAACTCCCGAGAAAGTCCATTTCCACATTGTGAACGCCATGATAAGGTAGTCGTAGATGAACCCAGTGGCTCTTTTGTAGTTATCCTCGCAGGCTTCGAACAATTCATTCAGTAGAAATGTACACCAATTCAGCTGGGTTCCTTGGAGGCAGTGTTCCGCAACTGAAATGGTGTCGATGGTGTATTCACACTTCGTGTAGTGCCTCATGGTCTTGCCTACAATCAGGTAACGGTAAAACTTAACTGTTGGGTTGTTTATGAGGTCTATCTTCACCCCCTTCCCTCCTCTTTTAATGTCGTCTTTCTTATAATAGTCACATTCTCCTGCCTTCTTTGCTCTTTTGGAGATTGTCTGGAACATTGTGGAGACATCCCTTCCTTCTACTGATAATCCTATCAACCTATGAATATCTTCTACATGCATTGGTATCTCCCTCCCTAGCCATAGTGACTCGTACTGGAGTCTTCTCAGCAGGAATTTCATACACTGCATCGCTGCTCCTGTGGTTTCAAACACAGGGAGGTTCCTCAGGTTTAGAATTTTTGACTGTTGGATGCCACTAAACTCTGGAAGTAGCCTTGCTGCTTCTTCTCCTCCTTCGGTAGCATAATTTTCTATGTAAACATGCCTCTTCATCGCCAGAAATTGGTAAGAATCCATGAAGTCTGTGTCAATCAACGATGCATTGTCATATTTTCCCACCAACGATTCCATTCTCTGAATTCTCTCGTTGATCTCAGGATCGATGACTACTGGTGCTACCTTGGTCATTTTTTATCTTCTTTTGTATACTTGCAATGCTACCCCTGCTCTTTCTTTGTAAATTCCTGTTATTGGATTCTACCTTTGGACTTCTTTGATAAGATTTCACTTGCTGCTGTTGCTTTTGTTTCTTGTTCTAACTCGGAAATCTCCAGCATTCTCGTGCTTTCTTCTTTCATGCGGGTTAAGTAATGTAACTAGCACGAATGAGGTTGATAAGACCCCATAAATAATTAATTTTTTCTACCTCCCCTGCAACTATAATCATGCGATTGGTTACCGCGATGATGGGTGTTCTGACATGGCTGACTATGACTTCGAGATTTGGGCAGACGTGATGGGTAATGATTATGGCTTGATAGGGAAAATTTATTATGGTATGGATGTTACTAATTATGGCAGTTAATTCTCAAATCCTAGTAATCCTACGAACTGACATGGGTATGATGCGTTATGATGATGGAATGATGTTCGACATGCTTGGCTCTCTGACATGGATGACACGATGGACACTACCCTCACCCTGACCACAATTGGTTGCAATGCGATCTTCGCATCGCAACTATGAGTTTTTGATGTTATTGCAGTTTTTGCTTCATTGGGATTTCTATCTATTCTCTTCTCGGGTGCGAGAGAGTTATTGACTCTACCTACTCTATTCTACCCTACTGACTCCTCTCGGTTGTGAGAGTTATTTGAAAAGGAAATAATGAAACTTACTTGTGATACAGCTTCAGGCATGCGCCATTCACCCATCCTGGTAATACTTGGTCGTCCAGTTGTGCTAACCGAACTGCTCCTAAATCTTAGATTTCAATCACATGGTACGGTCCTAGCCAATGCATTCTGATTTTACCTGGGAACTTTTGGAATTGTTGTCATACAGTAAAAATTTTCCTCCGACCGTAAACGTTTTATGTTTGATATGACGGTCATGCCAAGCTTTCTGCCTATCTTTTTGGACAGTCTGATGAAACTCTGCTAGAAACCTGTCCTCTTCAAGTTCTTGCAGCTCATGTAGTCACTCCTTCAACGAGTCTTCCTCTGTTAAATGTAGTGTTGACGCGATTAGCAAGCTCAGTATGACAAATGCAGTCGGTACTACTGCATCCCTCTCGTACACCAGCTGGAACGGAGTCTAGTTGTTCATTATTTTGACAGTTGTCCTGTACGCCCACAATGTTGCTGGTACATGCTCATTCCAGTCATCTCAATCAGCATTGAATTTCTTTACAAAGTCTTTAATGTCCGTGTGTACTATGGGCCACCATAAACCTGCTTGTAATATCTTTCTTGCGGTGGGTTTTTCCCCAACGTGTCCTCCCACAACTCCACAATGACACTCCCACAATATATCCTCCCTTTCATGGTATAGGACACATCTCTGCAAGACTTGGTAACCCCATCTTCTATAGTTGTCCCGCTATTAATTGATACCCTGCTGCTCTAAATACCAAATGTCGTTTCTGAGTCGGTGTATATTCAATCGGACGCTGTCCTGTTGCCAGATAGATTGCTATCTAATCTAAGTAGTCTGGGATGGCTTCTACTATAAAAATATCAATGTCTGGCAGCTGATCATCCAGGGATGCGCCATTTTCCCCATTTTCCAGCGTTGATAAATGGTCAAGACCCACGTTCAGTCTTCCTAGTTTCACTATCATTTCAAAGGTGAACTCCTAAAACAGTAGGAGCCATCTACAGATCCTTCCTTCAAGGACTGGTTTGTTGACTAGGTACTTCAATGCTGAATGGTCCATGAAGAATTTGAACGTACCTCCTAATAGGTAGTGCTGAAACTTCTGAAGGGAATACACCATTGCTAAAGCTTCTTTTTCTGTTGTTGTGTATTTTCTTTCAGCTGTCAATAACTTCCTGCTTGTAAAATAAAATAGGTGATCAACTAAAGTATCTCCTGGTTGAGCCAGAACTACTTCTAGTGCAATGTTGGAGGCATCAATATGTATGTGGAATTTCTTGTCCCAATTAGGATGAACTAATATGGGCGCGCTTGCCAATTTTTCTTTCAGTGTATTAAGAGTAGTAGTACAGTCTGTTGTCCAAATGAATTGCTCCGATTTCCGCAACAGCTTATCCAATGGGGCTATTATCTTCGCGTAGTTGTGGATGAATCGTCTATAGTAGCCTATGTGGCCTAGTAGTGACCTTAACTACTTCAGGGTTTATGGTGCCTCTATGTTGATTATAACTGCCACTTTTGTTGGATCCACGCAAACCCCTTGTTTGCAAACAACATGTCCTAGTAGCATCCCAAAGGGTACTGCAAAGATGAACTTCTTAAGGTTTAATGAAATTTGGATTTGTCTGCATCTATCAAACATTATCCTTAACAACGTTGGATGATTCTTCAACAGGCTGTAAATTTTCCAGTCATCTATATAAACCTCCAAGAATTTATGGATGTATTCCCGAAATGTTTCTATAACAATCCGTGAAAATATTGTCGGTGCATTTTTCAACTAGAAGGGCATTACATGATATGCAAATGAGCCCCATTCAGTTGTGAAAATTGTTTTCTTCTTATCTTCTTCAGCTATCCTTACTTGATGGTATCCTGAAAATCCATCCGTAAATGAATAAGCTTCATTCCCTGCAACATTGTCGAGCACCTCATCACTGAGCATAGTGGGGAATGGATCATGTATGCATGCATTGTTGAGGCTCCTGTAGTCAACACATACTCAAATTTCAGACTTTTCCTTTTTACTTTGTATGACTATAGGACTTACCCACTCTGCTTCTTCCACCGGAAATATCAACCCTGCTTTTAGCATTTTATCAATCTCTGCCTTGACTTTCTCTTTCACTCTTAGATTAAGATAGTATGGTCTGTGCTTTACCGGTCTTTCGTCGGGCTTAAAAATTATATGCATTTCCCCCATGTCTCCTTTTATTCCTTTTAGCTCCGCTACTGAGGATGGGAACAAGTCTTCATATTCCTGTAGTGGATTAAATATCTCCTTAGTCGTTTCTGCATCCCAGTAGTCACCAATTGATGCAAGTTTGGGCTTTTTAGGTGTTCCAATGTTCAACTTCTTGGTCTTCAATGGTAGCAAATGAATTCCTTTTGTTGTAGGTTCTTCTTGAATATCTCGCTCCCCTTATTTTTCTTCAAAATATAGATGTCTAAGATCTTCTAGATCATCATCATCCATTTCATTGTTTATCTTTTTGCATGCTACAGACTTTCTGACACTTTGTTTCAGGAGTGTTTGTTCTTCATCCTCCTGAATCTCTGGAAAAAATAGTACCCTTTTAATGTCCTGCAACGCCTGTGTGACTGGTTTTGTTTCTCCTTCAAAGGAAAAGCATTGCATAAATGGATCCGCAATTACTCGCCATGTACTAGTTCCTCTTTTCTTCTCTTCAATTAGGTACCAAACCTGGGGAATTGGATCCAGTGAATGTACAAACTTGTGCACCCACAGATCTTCTGGGTACCCTGATTTCCTCCATTGGTACTCACAATGTTGTAAATGTTTACTGCGGTGAGAATCCCCTTGGTACTTTTTAGTGAATTGTGGTCCTTCCACTTCCTTGAATCTGGCCCTCAACGTTGTTGCAACCCCGTCCCATCCTGACAAAGAGTTGTGGTGGTTGCTCCAACCCCTTTGTTGACGTGGATTGTAAAGCCACATCCATGAGTGGGACTCTATGTTCCACTGGAACTTTATCTTCTATTTTGGAAATAAATGTATTTACAGCATTCATATTTGATAACGTCGGATATTCTCTTACCTCAGTTCTGATCCAATTGATTCTTCAAATGTTAGCACATCTTCTTGTATTGGTCTCATATCCCCTTGCTGCCAATCATCCCAGACTATTTCTGAGCCCAACTCTAAGCTTTGAACACTTCTCCAGCTTACAGTCCCCCAGACTATTGGGTTGATATAATCTTCTCTTTCCCCTACTGTAATCTGATAAAGATGATCAAGAAGATTAGAATCCTCTCTGTTGTCGACAGTTTCTATATATCGGGGTCCTTGATATGGGTCAAGTGGTTGGGTGGGCCTGACTTCCCTATCTTCAAATATCATTAGTTCCTTTTTCAGATCGACCACTGCATAGTTATCAAAAGCCCAGTCTATCCCCAATAATGCTGGGTAGGGATCCTTATCACCCATAATGTCTATCACCTCGAAGTCTGTGTATGTCTTTACTCCCGCAAGATCGACTTCAACTTCCTCTAGCCTGTCGATAGGCACAATGCAGTACTGGTTTGCTATGTGGAGCTGGATTGGTGAATATGTCAGCTTTGGTCTCCCTAATGCTTCTCATGTCTTCTTTTGCAGAATGTTGACATCTAACCCTAGGTTAAGCATGGTTTCCTTAATTTGGAATCCCATGACTTGAGTGTTTACATGGAATTATTTTCCTGTTATTCTCTTATTTCTTTTGACTCTCCGTATGTATTTATGTGTTGCATCATTTGACTCCTCTGGTTCTGTGGTTTCCTACACCACCATCTCCAGATTTTGTTTCAGTTGCTCTAGCATCGTTTCATTGGTTACAATTTTTAAAAATAGTCGGAACCAGACTTCAATTGTTGTTCTTGTATTAGTATGTTTCTCCTTGTCCACCATCGGCTTTGGTAACTCAATGCCTTTGCTCCCCCCAATTTGGGCAAATTTTTCCACCACTTATTTAAAATATTGCTTCTATCTATCTGGCCTGAACACTGGCTTTGGAGATGTTGGCTTTATCAGCTTTATCAGTTCTATATTCTGTGCATCTTCCCCTATTCTCTTTCCTCCTCGTGTTACTGGCTACATTATGCATAGCTTGAGTCTCTAATATTCTTGGCTCTACATTTACCAGATTTGTTCCTCTTTGTCTGGCTCTTTCTTCCCATCTTTTAATTAGCTCTGGGAAGTCTTTTGTTGCGTGTGTATTGACTCTACACTGAGAGCACCATGGTATTCTGGGAAGTGGACATTACCTGGCTACATGGCCTTCTTGTTCACAATTGTAACACCTTACAGGTCCTCTTCCTCCAGCTCTGCCTCCTCTCATTCCTCCTCCTCGTTCCCTGGGAGACTCATTCACTCTATATGATGGCCTATCCAATCCTTCTGCCAGTGCATCCAGGGCCCTACACTACTCTATATTGTGCGTTGTGGAAGCACAAAACTCATAATATATGTTGTTTAGAATGTTGTATTATTTTTGTAAAATTGGGCATAGGCGTGGTGGATGACCAATGCCTTTACATATTTCATAGTACTTAGTTGCGGTATGAATCTGTTGCGTAGGGAACCCCGTGAAGTGGGGTTTCAGTGGGTATAACCCTTGCGTATTTTTCTACGCAACTCCCCCTACCGGTGGTGTTCCTTGTGTCCCCACTGCTGAGGTCCCCGCATTTTGTCCCCGCAATCTTGGGCATTCGGTGACCACGTGTCCCTCCATCAGACAGTGCGTACACCATACATGGGGTCTTGTAGGTCACATTGGCTGGATATCCTTCAAATTTTCCATTAGATTGGCGATCTAATGTTGTAACCCCAATATGGAAGGGTCTTGATATGTTGCCCCTTCTTTGAATTCCTCCGGATAGCTCGCCATAGCCTCTATCTTCATAGCTTGCTCCAATACATCTTGTAATGTATCGATATTATGTTGTGTTAGGGGAGTTCTTGTCAACAGAAGAAGGGCCTTGATAAACCAATCTCTCTGATGATTCGGATCAATTGGGTAACTCAGTTTTCCAATCGCATCCTTAAACCTTATCATCAGATCCCATGCAGTTTCACCTTCTCGTTGTTTAATCTCCCACATCTCTCATAAACCATGTTTATCTGTCTGAGGTAACTTGAATTCTTTGATAGATTCTTTCTTTACATCATCTATCGTTGGGTTTGGATGAGCTTCGGACCATTTGATAAACCAAAAAAGAGCTCTCTCCCTTAGAGTAGTCTGAAATTCGATCAACTTAACTACCTCTGGTGTCTGTCGAGCCCTCTATATGGCTTCGCAGAGATACCAGTGCTGCTCCACATCATCATTTCCCCTCCCAGAGAACTCTGGGTATAGGGTAAATGATCCTGCCATACTTCTTTATGTGGATAATACTAGAATAAAACCTCTATCTCTTGGTTGTGAAATTGTGCTACTAGCACTATTGCTAGTAAATATTGTTGTTGTATACTGAACACTATTCAACTTGCTAAACTCTCGTAACTTAACAAAAATTTCACCTAGTGGCCGATAGAGTACCAGGGGAAGTTCGAGACTAGAGCTACTTGAATTTTTTGGAATAGAGTTACCTTGAGTTATGGGTGTCGGCCCCTCTCGGAATAGCTACTCCATCACAACATGCAACTCCAAATCGGACATCTCCTTGGGGCGCGCATCCTCCACGTTGGAATTTTCTCCCTTTTCTCTTTGGGTTGGGCTCCTATATACTTGCCTAGCTTCCTTGATGGTAGCTCCTATTCCTTTGGATTGCGTCTGACCTTCCATCTCCTTTGTCATTTGCAGCACCTTCTCCTTGTCCTGTCGACTACTTTCCTGCTTCTCCAACTCTTTCATCACTGTTTCCCGCCACTTCTCAGCGATTTGTACCCTCCAATGTGCTCGTCACTCTCTCAATCTACTAGAGGTCTCAGCATCCATATCCCTATTCCCCCTTCCAACTTACTTGTAGCATCTCTCCCTCAGCTCCTTCCCCTAGTGCTGGAGGTTTAAGTCTCCATCTCGGATTTTTGAAATTCCATCAATCCCTCGTCTACCATTAAAGCTTTGATCCAAAAAGAAATTTCCTTCAACAACTCTCCTCGCAATCTAGATTTGAATGCATCCTCTGCTTTTGAGAAGGACTGGTAACACTCAGCTGCAAATTCCACTATATATCCTTCCAAGGTAGATTGCACCCAAAAATCTACAACTCGGGTCAAATCGGTATCTAACCGATGGAGTGATACCAGGTCCACGTGCAACCACTTGCGATAGATCTTACATGAGCTTCCTTAGACTGTCTTGACTTGTAGTCTCCGCAACCAATTATAGAGTTCCTCTGGAAACTTTCCCCAGAAAATTTCGTAGAGATCACTCGCAGATTCAGAGAATAGAACCCAATCCTTAACATTTTTCTCCCTTTGTTGTCTCAACTCAGCTTACAGCGCTATGAAATGATCTAAGTGGTTATCCCACCAGCTTCGTATTTCTCTCTCCAAGATCTGTGATACCATGATCTAGCTCCTAAATGAAATTTAAGGTCCCAGAAATGGAACCATTTGTTGGTAAGAAAGAAGGTCTTTGAGTAAGACCTAGGTTCAAGAGAGAGAGGCCAACAAGGTTTCCGCAGTAGTCTAGCACAATGCCAGCATTTTCACCCTACTCTGAAGAGAAGAGAGTCTCACCCAAAGCATGTCGTGCCCTTAGTAAGGTTAGGAATAGATTAGATATCGATTGATCACAACTATAGAGAAAAACAGACAGAACTAGGAAATGAAAATAGATTTCGCTACCTTGCATAAGATACTACTCATGAAGCATATTCAAGATGCAAAATTAAAATTTAAAAGTGGCAATACCTTCATCATAACCAAATTCCTAACACAGAACTCAGGACATCAAACCCAGGTAGAAGTATATATCATTATCAATAGCGGACAGTTACGTCACTCCTCATAGTTGATTATAGAAGGAAGGATTACAACATTTACAGAATAGAACGGAACAGAATAAAACTGAATAGAACAAGCTCTCCTACGGCTCTCTTCCTTAGCCCTCTATTGCACCAACCTCTCATCTACGCTTACTGATTGCCTATTTTTTCCTTTGCCAGCATAACTGTCAATTTTTACTCCTTTATTGATTTGTTGTTTTTTGTTTCTCCCTGATCAATCGGGAGTTTCCGTCCTCTCAGCTTGTCGCCTCCTTCCCCGCCATCTGTGCTAGTCAAAATTTCATGCCACCTGCTCTCCATATCTCCGCAATCGTGATAGCTCCCTGTCTACCATGGTTGCACTTTGCCGCCTGTTCTTCGCGACTCAAAACCGTTTCATTTCCAAAACAAGGGCCCCAACATGGGTCCATTCCTTGATTCAACACCTTTGCATGATAAATTATTTTAGTCATCACTTGTTTTCTAACTTCATACTCTAGGGGGAATTTTTTTACAAGCTATTTTTTTTTCATTCATGGAAATTGATGTATTATCCCTATCATTTTCCATCGAAAGTGTTATTTCCAATAATCCGTGAATAATATGGAAGAAAATCATCTTCCTGAAAGATGAAAAACTTGTTAAAATCATCCTAAAAACCATAATGTAAGAGGATTTCACAAGTTACACGTGACATATTGTGACATATCTGATTGTCACAAGATGCATATTTGTTAATATGTGACATTATCGAAGGTTTTTTTACGACAAGGTTTCTTGACTAAAAGAAAAAAATAAAAAGAACACAGAGATTCTAGAATATAAGCCTCGTGGATGGCATCTACTTTGATCAGTTTTGATCTAGATCACATCCTTGATTTTTCTAGATCATAACCTCCTTCCCTTATCCTTCCCAAAATCTTACAAATATAACTTTCTTCCATTCAGAGAGGGATCTTGGTTGATTTCAGAAAGGCTTTGACTCTATGATCTTGATTAAATCTCTGCTACAATATCAAACTTAAGATATAAAGGCTTTTAAGGAAAGGTGTTGAAATGAAGAATAGATAGAATGGGACTCTACAACATCAAGGCATCATGTTGTAACCACTTCCTCTGCAATTAATACAGTTATATGTTACATTATCACAATCATTGTTTCTGTGTTTGATGATTTTTGGTATATATCTCCTGGATCATATATATATATATATATATATATATATGTATAAGTCTTATCCAATTATTTTTGGATTAAATGTGATTTGATGTTTTTCTTGTTTTTGTTTTTTTCAAGTGTCTTCTTCATGAGCATTACGGATAAGGCTAGAAGTTATAGCAATTCAGGAAACTAACAAGGAAAAATATCAATAAAAAGTTATGGGCTCATATTACTTCTATTTTTATTTATAATTTGATTGTGAAAGACTTAGGGAAATATATATGTTCATATGTTGATATCTCGAATTTTTGAAGATTTTCTAAAAATTTCAGAGCTTGGTTCACAATATTTTCGGAGATATGATCTGTGGAAGTTAGGTCTTTTTTCAGGCTCCTAAACAGGTCATCGTGGAATTTTCGCTATAAATTTTTTTCTACGAAGGTTAATAATCTGAAATTTTTATGGTGCGAAGCTGAAATCCTGAGGAAATTCGTCAAAAAATTTTAGAGCTTGGTTCGCAATTTGTTTGGAGATATGATCTGTAGAAGGTAGTGCTTTTTCAGGCTCCTGAATTTCATCTCAAAGAGGTGATCGTGGGCAAAAGTTCAATAACTCTCTCTTCCGGGCATCGGATTGGAGTGTCAAAAAAAGTCGCAAGTACACAGACTGAAGTTTCTGAGCTATCAATTTCAGAGACAAAGGACAAAACAGTGACACGTGGCAAGTCGTACAAGTTCGCTCTACTGAACCAGTCCAGAATTAGGTCATCGTGGGAGATTGGACACAACTTTGTCTTGGAGCATCAAAATCAGGTCAGACCTGTGGCATTTGAAAGAAGCTTCAGAGGGCTACTACAGGGCTGAATTTCAGATATAGAAGATTTTCAAGCACAGAGATAATACAATTTCAATATCGAGCTCCTCAAAGCTAGTAAAAGGTGTGTATTTTTTTTCCGAATTGCATAAATCTTGTTTGAAAAATCAGTTTGAAGTGATTCCAAGGGCCTATTGAGCATATATTTCAGTATTTGGTTCTGAAATTCCTCCTAAGAAGAATTCAACACCCATTAAGCCCTCATAAATCTATACTATGATGCATGAAGAGGAATAATTGCAAGATGAGATATCAAAATTACGGTACCAAGTGCAACAAATTTTGATCTTACGAAGAGCAACCAAAGATGACATAGATGGTTTAAAAGAAGAAATGGAGGCTAAGTTGGATAGTTTGAAGGATAAAATAACAGCTAATATGGATGATAAATTAGTGGAATATGACATTGAGCATCAACAACAAGTTCTCCAACTCTCAAAGGATAACCTAACTTTGGTGCAAAATCTAATGAAACAACAGGAATATCAACATCACATCGAAAGAAGTTTTGAAGCAGTCACAAAAACAAGAACTCGACAAGTACGATCAATTTCAGAGTATCTCAGCAAGTGGAAGAACTTTCATGTAGAAGATTCCACATGGGAGGATGAGAATTTTATACAGAAGCATCAAGAAATAATCAAGCGTTGAGGACAACACTTGTTTGAAGGAGAGGGGCATGTTAAGTCCCTATATTAATAGTATAGCCCCTTATTATGTTAGTGTAGCCCCCCTTATTGTTATTATTGTACCCCCGTAACCCCCATATTGTTATTATTGTGCCCTTACATTATTATTGTTAGGTCGGCTAGGATTACATTGTGGCCCCACTAGGATTATATTGTGGCCCCATGGACTCCTATATATAGAAGGAGGTTTTGTTAATTTGTATCATCGAAAAAAATTTTCATTTATGTAATGTATTGGAGGTTTCCCCCTCGAAGTGGCTTATTTCTAAGGCGTTGATATCTCTTTTCTTCTATTTTTGAAGCTGGTTACACAACATCATCTTTATTTTATTTTTAGATTTGGGTATGGATCTAGGGAGATCGTTCTTGTCTAAAAGAAGGATTTTTCAGGTAACACAATGGACTTTCTAGCCATAGTAATTTTTCATGAAATCAATTTACAATGAATTTGGATGCTTCTTATTTCATCCCCTAAAATGTTGCAACCAGGGGGGTGCCCAAATAGTCCTTAATTCCAATAGTATATAACAATTATGTCTTTGCATGCATTTATTATAGACTAGATTCCATTTATTAAACAAGGTCCAATATTTGTCCCATGATTATTCTCCAACCTTTACTTGTCTAATGGTATGGAGGTGGTCCTCAAGCTCTATAATAGACTTTTCGAAACTGAATTTGGTTATGGGCTCCACTAAGGAATTCTTAGCTTGATTTTGTGCTCCGCTCCTCAACATTTTGAAGTATTATTTAAATTTCACTCCTTTCATACACTCTAATAGGTAGGAATTAGAGAAACTGGGGTTTGACAACTCAAATAATTCAAGTAGTTTTGCAAGTTTGTGAACAATGGATGGGAACTCAGACATGAAGATGGATGAAAATTATGAAGGCACTGGATTTATTAATGAACTTGATAAGTGTGTATTAACTTTATTTTGATATGATGATTCTAATTCGTATTGTGCCATCAACTTTATTGAAGGTCCAGTTTTTAGTTTTGGCTTGTGTAGAGCATGTGAATATGCCATCATGGTGTTTTTTGGTGTTTAAATGTTTCATCAAATTAGACAAGTCATCAGTGCCATAATTCATGTCAGTTATAAAATTTCTATTGGGTTTTGGATGTTGGTCAGGTTAGAATACTTTGTTGGCCCCGATATTATAGTTGGTTCAAAACTTTTGGTCAGGTCTTCTTGTCGATTCGAAAACACTATTCTTTTTATAGTGTTTGTGATGTATTTGTTGGAATTATTTTTAATGTTTCATAAACACTTCTTTTACATTTCTCTTTTGATTTATTCAATAGCCTCTTGTCCAACAAACCTCTTAAATCCTCGACTTGTTCCATCATATAGTTGCATTTATCTGTTATAGTAACATTTTCGTTATTACTTATTTTTTGGGATAATATGTTATAATAACTACTTTTAATAACTAAATTATTTATTACTAAACCTAAACCTTAATCTTAATTTAACTAATAAATTAGATTTTGAATATTGTACATAAGTTAGAAGGTTAGATTGCCATAAAGTGGCCTTCATCCTAACCCATGCCCATTGGTGCCTCAAGGAGGTTTTCCCCAATGCTCATGCCCATGTTGTTATACATTATACTTATTTTGAAGGGATCCATTAATGATGGAGTTGAATAGATTCCCTTGAGAAGTTCTTAGTTGGATCAAACTTGAAGGTCGAATGTCTTAGATAATAAAGGGGCCTAGCCAAGTAGCTTATAACTTTCTAAGATTCTCTTTCACTCAAATATTATATTATAGTACAATATACCCTATATTTATATCCTTTTCATAGATGTTTCTACCACTCCATGCCTTCTGGTGTTGTTTTTAAGCTTGTTGATGATGGATCACATGTAGTCAATCTTCTTCTAATTTATGTAGTTGGTAGAGATGTCCCTTTTTTATTTTTTCAATGTCATACATCAAGACAGTCGACACCTCGGCTCTATTTTTTGTGAAATGAACTAGAATTATAGCTTCATGAATGTAAGCTAACTTGAACAAATTATGGCTAATCAATCACTCGTAAGCAGTCTAGTATGCCCATAAAAAATTTGGTATTTTGTCATCCTAGTCATCTCTATCAATTATGCATATTTTCATAAGTCTTTTATGAAGAGTTTTATTGAGAAATGTGACCATGCCATTATCTTGCAGGTGCTATGTTGTTGTCAACCTCTGTTCAATCATAAATTTTTGTAGTAGCATTTTGATGCTGGCATTGAAAAAGTGTGTGCCTCAATCACTGATAAGCTAGCAGGAATCCAAATATTGTCACTATAGTTTGATAAATTAATTTGGTTGCTACTTCCTTGGTACAAGATCTGATTGGCTCAACTTCTTCTAAATTCATTAAATACTTTATTGCAGTAATTATATATTATGTATTGGTCCTCTTTGATCTTTGCGGGAAGGTTCTAAAATAATTGATGGAATAAATTTCAAAGGGAAGGGTGGGGCTAATGGACTGCAAATTAATTTCATTTTTCCAAAGCATTCAACCCATTATTTGACATATATCACATTTTTGGACTTCTATATGATTTTGGCCACCACAATATTTCCTAGAGGATGTCCCTTACTATCGTGTCACTTTAAAAACATCCGCCTGTTAGGCCCTTATGATCTTTTCAAATTACACCTTGGTGTTAATGTTTTAAGGGAGACCAAAGAAGTCACTTGTATTCTCCCAACTTAAATATTTTTCCATTAATTAATGTAAAAGGAGTTGTTTTCATTTCTAGAAATTTCTTCTTTTCTTTAGTAAGGTATTTTAGTGATTTTCCTTAATGTAAAAATTGTAAAAAAATTGTAACCTATACAAGGATGGATTTTACTTATAAAAGATATATGGCAGGTAAATAATCACCAATTCCTATTGGGTATTCTCCTATATCTATTCAGAATGGGTGTTCTGGCCTTATGTTCGTTTTACCCGGTCAAAATATTATTTCAAATTCAAATTCTTGAAGTAGTAACAACCATTGACATATTATCCCCTAATGTATTGGCTCATTGACAAGGTATTTCAAATCTTTAGGGTTAGTGAAGAATGTGAATGGATTGACCAAGAGGTAGTGGTATATTTTATGCAAGGAAAAGATCTTGGCTAGGACTTCTTGTTCCATTGTCAAATATTTTTTTTCCACTTTGTTTAATTTTTTACTAGTGTACACATTTCGGTGGTCAATTGTGTTGTTTACAAGCTGTGCTAGTATTTCTCTAGCTGATACATTGGAGGTTTTGAAATGTACATGAAATTCTTTAGAGAAACCAAGAAATTTTAGTATCATAACCTCTACTAATTTCCTTTTCAATATTTCAAATGATTCATTACATTATTTTCTCCATAAATATTGAACATATTTTATTAGTCATTCATCAATTGGAAAAGTGATATCAAAGTAATGCCTTAAACATTTCCTATAATACCCTATATCTCCTAGAAATATTTTAATCTTATTTTGATTAACAAGGTACTTCAAGTCAAGGACCACTTTAATATTTTCCATGTCAACTTCAATTTCTTATTTACATACATTTCCTAGTAGTATTTCAATAGGTGTGGAAAGAAGACATGTTTTAATATTAAGAGATAGATGAATCTATCTACACCTTTCTAACATGAGTCTAAGTCACCGCACATGATATTTCAAGAGACCATAAATAGTCAAGTCATCAAAATAGACAATCATTTACTTATATATATACTCCTATAATTCTTTAACTACAATTCAAGCGAAGATTGTCGAATAATTTTTCAATGTAAATGGCACAACTTTATACTCAAAATAACTAAATTATGAGACAAATGCTCTTTTTTTCTCGATCCACTTATGCTATTAGTACCTGATTATAGCTTGAGAAATTTTTTTTGAATGGATAACACTCATTCCCTACAATTTTGTTTATAATTTTATTGGCGAATAGATTTGGGAATGGATATGCTATTGTTAATTCATTAATACCACGAAAGTCTATGCAAATTCTCAATTTATTTAGGTCATGTTTTTTTAGCTGTATGACCATTAGTATTGTTGATTTGAATTTTCTATAACATAAATAATTCTAGCAACTAACATGTCTCAATTTCCTTTGGTATAATGGGTTTGTACTTATGGGAAAATTTATAAGTTTTTTTCTTAATAGGCTTGGATCCATGTATGAGGTTGATCTTCATTTCTCTCATTTCATTTACAAGTCCCTTCAAGTATTTATAGTCTCTTGCAAATACATCTTGATACTCCTTGAGAAGGTCGGTGAAATCAATCGTTTATTTGTCCAACCAATAATCACCCATTCAGCATCATTAAAGATGTCAAATTCTTTGATTTTTAATTAAAGATCCATCCATTCAAGGGCCTTCAACTTATCAAGTTTCTTGTTTCCTAATTAAATTCTTGGTATGCGGGTGGGAAGTCTGGGTTCTCAAGTTTATCTTTTTTCTCTTTAGATATCTAAATTATTGTTCTAATTTTTTTATTATTCTCTAAGTGATCCTTTTTCCATAGAAAAATATACCTTGGAATACTAATGTTTTCCATGTTGTCGATTCAGGAAACTACTCTTTGGACTAGTTGTTGGCATGATATATAGTTGCATGTTAAATTCAATAGGGAGTTGAATTTAATTTTTCCTTTTTTCATTAATCTTGCATGAGTTTATTTATTAATAATGTAATTAATTTGTTTAGATACTTTGATTAATTCTTTCTCACCAGGATTAAACTCAAAATATTTTAAGAAAATTCTCTTCAATTTATTCCAGTGGAGTGTTTCTCTTCGAGATTCTTCAAATGTGTGCCACTTTTTAGGAATATCATTGAGAGTACTAAGGAATATATGTGGCCAAACTATCTCATATTTACACCCAATTCTTTTCCATTTTTTGATGTCGACTACCATGGATAATTTATCTCCCCAAAAATGTTCAACAAAGTGTGTGGTATAAGTCATCAAAGTATAAAGTTATGGGGCATCGGTACACATGTTAGGTCCCTATATTACTAGTGTAGTCCCTTATTGTTGTTATTTTAACCCCCTTATTATTATTTTCGTACCCCTGTAACCCCCATATTGTTGTTATTGTGCCCTTACATTATTATTTTTAGGTCGGCTATGATTATATTGTGACCCCATGGACTCCTATATATAGAAAGGAGGTTTTTTCATTTGTATCATCCAAGAATTTTTCATTTATATAATTTAAAGGAGGTTTCCCCATCGAAGTGGTTGATTTATAAGGCATTGATATCTCTTTTCTTCTATTTTTGGAGTTGGTTCCATAAAATTTGGTATAAGAGCTTTGGATTCCAGGTTTTCGCTACTTCAAGCAGGTCATCGTTGAATTTTTGCTATAAATTTGTTTCTATGAGATTTCAGACATGAAAAATAAAAACCCATTTTGAAGACATCCTGAGGAACTTCATGTAAAAAATTTCAGATCTTGGTTCGCAATATTTTCGGAGATATGATCTGTGGAAGTTAGGGTTTTTACATGCTCCCAAATTTCATAAAAGAGGTGACCTTGGGAAAATCTTCGTAACTCTCTCTATCTGAGCATCGGATTGGAATTATTTAAATAGTGGTCGAAAGTACACGGACTTTAGTTTCTTTTGTATCAATTTTAGAGCTGAAGGAGGAGACAATGACACATGGCACACCGTACAAGTTCGCTCTACTGAACAGTCCATAATTAGGTCACTATGGGAGATTGGGTATAAATTTTCCTTGAAGAATCCAAATCAATTCAGACCTGTAGCATTCGAAATAAGATTCAGAGGGCTACTATAGGACCGAATTTTAGATATTGAAGATCCAAAATCACAGAGATAATTCAGTTTCAATATCGAGCTCCTCAAAAGCAAGCAAAAGGTGTTTATTTTTTTTTTTAATTGCATAGGTCTTGTTTGAAAAATCAGTTTGAAGTGATTCCAAGGGAATATTGAAGCATAGATATTAGTATTGGGTTCTAAAATGCCCCGTAAAAATAATTCAACACCCATTAAGCCCTCATAATACTCTACTATGACTGAAGAACAGGAATAAGTGCAACATGATATATCAAAATTACAAGAGCAAGTGCACCAAATTTCGCTCTCGCAAAGTGCAACAGAAAATGAAATGGAAGTTTTGAAGAAAGGCATGGAAGCTAAAATGGATGGTTTGAAGAAGGGAGTGGAAGCTAATATGAATGGTTTGAAGAAAGGCATGGAAGCTAAGATGGATGGCTTGAAGAATGGCATGGAAGACATGGAAGAAACAATGGAAGATATGAAGAATGATATAAAAGTAGACATGGAAGGTTTGAAGGAAGGTTTGACAAATTTGATACAAGAAATGATTCCTAATGGCAAAAATATAGTATAGGAAACTCATAATGAGAACAAAATAAATGTTAATCGTGATTTCATAAACTCTAATGTTGGATTGAAGACCCACCATATTCCAAAGATCAATATGAGGAAGTTTGAAGGCAAGGATCCCGTAACATGGATACTACGGATGGAGCAATATTTTGATCTCAATAATGTGCAAAATACACAAAAGGTATGCCTTGAAACTTTATATTTAGAACAAAATACATTTGTATGGTACCGATGGATTTTCTCCCGTAAAAAAAATTGTCACTTAGTCAATTTTTATGGAGGAAATGATAGCACATTATGAGGATACAAAGTGAAACACCTTCTTTAGCTAATTGATAAATCTCAAACAAAAGGGTTCAGTGGTGTAGCACATTGAGGACTTCCAAAAATTAAATATAAGGGTAGTTGATATTCCATAGGAACACAAAATTGATGTATTCATATGGCCATTAAAGGATAACAACCAACATGAGTTTTGCATTTTGGAGCCTGATTCATTGGAGAAGGCATTCAGGTTGGCAAGAAAAATTGAATGTAAAATTATGGTGACAAGGAAGCCTACCACTCACATCTATAAATATGGAAGTGTTGCTACTCCTGTACTTCCACAACCTACAAGGTTGACACCACAACAATTGGAACAAAAAATATCAAAATGACTTTGCTACAATTGTGATAGAAAATACACTAAAGGTCATAAGTGTGCTGAGAAGAAATTATTTTACATATATTGTGAAGAGGGGTAAGAAAATGAATAATAAACTTCAAAAGAAGAGGATATACACCAGGAACCAACCCTATAGAAAGAAGAAATGAGTTTGATCATATCCTGTAATGCATTGGCAGAAATTTCCACTCCTCAAACTCTCAAGATAGAAGGAAATATCAAGAAGAAAAATGAAATAGTGTTGATTGACTCGGGTAGTACCCATAATTTAATTCATTGTAAGGTAGCCAAGGAATTGAATTACTTCCTATACCCAACCAGAATTTCAAGTGCTGGTTGCAAATGGAGGAACTATAAATTTCTCTAGAAAATGCCATAATATCAAGCTAACCATGGGGGAATATGTATTGAATAGTAAAATTCTTTCCATTCCAATGGGAGGTTTTGATGTTGTACTAGGAGTACAATGGTTACAATCTTTGGGGATGGTAGCTTTTAATTTTCAAGAACTTTTCCTAAAAAAAATTTCGGAAGGAAAGGATGTTGAATTATGGGGTATCACAGGGAATTCGAGAAAGATAATAAGCTCTAATTTTATGACAAAGATTTTGGAGAAAGAACAACGAGGTGTAATTTCACAATTATGCTCATTATAAGTTCCAACATCAAAATCATCTATTTCTTTAGATATCCAAAAATTCTTGGACAATCATTCCAAGGTGTTTTAAACTCCCAAAGGATTCCCACCTATTCGTGATCAAGATCATGCTATTCATTTGATTCCAGGAAGTCTTCCTCCAAACATCAGGCCTTACAAATATCCTTATGTCCAAAAGAGCGAAATTGAACGTATGATTGGAGAAATGTTATAGGTTGGTCTGATTCAACCGAGTCAAAGTTATTTCTCTGCTCCAATAGTATTGGTGCACAAGAAGGATGGATCATGGTGCATGTGTCTGGATTATAGGGAACTCAATAAGCTCACTATTAAAGAAAAATTTCCCATTCCTATGATTGATGAATTATTGGATTAATTTCATGGAGAAATTCATTTTACCAAGTTGGATCTTCATTGATATCTTCAGGATATCATCAAATTAGAATGAAGACTGAAGATATTCCGAAAACAACATTTCAAACTCATGAGGGTCATTATGAATTTTTGGTCATGCCTTTTGGCCTTACCAATGAACCTTATACATTTCAAGGGTTTATGAATTCCATTTTCAAACCCTTCCTTATAAATTTTGTGTTAGTATTTTTTGATGATATACTAATCTACAACAGGTCTTGGAAGGATCATGTTCAACATGTTGACAAGGTGCTCAAACTATTGGAGGAGAAACAATTATATGCAAAAACCTCCAAATATTTATTTGGAGTACAAGAGGTGGAATATCTGGGTCATATTGTATCTCAAGAGGGTGTTAAGGTAGACCTTCACAAAATTAAATCCATTAAGGAATGGAAAGTCCCTACAACCATAAATCATTTGCGAGGATTTCTCGGGTTAAGAGGGTATTATCACAAGTTTGTTAAGAATTATGGGAGAATAGTAACACCTCTAACAACATTATTAAAAAAAGATGCATTTTCATGGACTCCCGAAGCAACTAAGGCCTTTGAACATATTAAAGATACAATGTCCCTAGCACTGGTCTTAGCTATGTCGAACTTCACAAAAACCTTTATTATGGAATGTGACACCTTAGGAAATGGAATTGGTGTTGTTTTAATGCAAGAAGGAAGACACATTGATTTTGAAAGTCGTCCAATCAAAGGAAAGTATTTACAGAAAGCTATTTATGAGAAGGAAATGTTGGCAATGTTACATGCACTAAATAAATGGTGACCTTACTAATGGGAAGACACTTCAAGCTAAAAACTGATCATGATAGTCTTCAATATTTTTTGGAACAAATACTATATTTATAAGAGAGAAAAAAAATGGGTCACAAAGATGTTGGCAAACACTAGAACGAAAATATCATTTAATTCATCAATCTTTGGAGGAAAAAAGCAAAGTGTCATCATTGGATGAAAAATGGATCATGTTCTCTAAAAAATAATGATTTGATCATCGAGATGATAAGGGGATGTTTGTTGTCCCAACCATTCTTACTACCCTTCAGAAAAGGGTAATGCATATGGGTTATGACTTTAAAATCATCTACAAAAATGGAATCTAAATGTTCTTGCAGATGCACTCTCAAGAAAGGATGAAGTGGTGGAAGCATTGTTTTTTTGTCATTTCTATTATCCAACCAGATTGGATAACCAAGAAAGGGATGAATGGAAGAAGAACGAAGAAGTGTGGACACTCATTCAAAATTTTCAACAAGATCCTAGTACATCTGATCCATTTAGTTGGAAAAATGATCCTTATGGTACAAAGATCGCTTATATCTTTGTAAGAATTCCCAACTAAAACAAAATATTCTTTTGGAATTTCATACTTCTCCCTTAGGAGGACACTCAGCATTTTTAAAAACTTACCACAGGGTGAAGAAATAATTATTTTGGGATGGCCTTAAATCTGATATTCAAAAGTTTGTGGTGGAATGTTTGGTTTTCCAGCAAAATAAAGTTGAGACAATTAAGACCTCGAGTCTTCTACATCCTTTATCCATTCCAAGTCAAAGTTGGGAGGATATTTCAATGCATTTTATCACATGTTTACCTAATTCCTAAGGAAAGTGTGTCATCATGGTGGTAGTTGATATAATTACCAAGTATGCACACTTTTGTGCATTATCTCATCCATTTAAAGCAAGTACAGTTGCTACTACATTTATGGAAACAATTCAAAAGCTACATGGAAACCCAAAGATTATTGTAAGTGACAAAGATTCCATTTTTACAGGAAATTTTTGGACGACATTATTTTCTTGTTTGGGTACTCAACTAGCTCATAGCTCATCTTATCATCCTCAATCCGATGGGAAAACTGAGATAGTGAACAAATGTTTGGAAGGATATCTTTGTTGTTTTGTATCTGATAAACAAACACAATGGGTCAAGTGGTTACTTCTGGCTGAATGGTGGTATAACACTTCCTTCCATATTGTAGAAAAAATGACCCCATTTATGGAACTTTATGGATATCATCCACCGTTCATCACATCATATTTAAGAGAAAATTCTAAGGATCAAGCAGTGGAATATCACATCGAGCATCAACAACAAGTTCTCCGACTCTTAAAGGATAACCTAAATTTATCACAAAATCAAATGAAACAACAGGAAGATCAACATCGCAACGAGAGAAGTTTTGATGTAGGAGACTAAGTATTTTACGGCTACAACCATACAAACAAATTTCCCTCAAACAATCTAAGAAGGATAATAAATCATCACCAAAGTACTATCATCCTTACAAGGTGTTGCAAAATATTGGTGCTATGGCATACAAATTGGAGCTTCCAGCTTCTTCTCGAGTGCATCCAGTTTTCCATGTTTCATGCTTAAATAAGGTTATATTTGACAAACTTCCAGTTCAAACAATATTGTCATAACTTGATGAGGAAGGAAAAATCATATTGGAACCTGAAGCAGTCACAGAAACAAGAACTCGATAGCTACGAAATTGATCAATTTCAGTGTATCTCATCAAGTGGAATAACTTACCCACTGAATATTCTATATGGGAGGATGAGAATTTTAAACAGAAGCATCTAGAGCTACTCAAGCATTGAGGACAACACTTTTTTGAAGGAGAGGGGCATGTTAGGTCCCTATATTACTAGTGTAGTCCCTTTTTGTTGTTAGTGTACCCCCCTTATTGTTATTGTTGTACCCCTGTAACCCCCATATTGTTATTATTGTGCCCTTACATTATTATTGTTAGGTCGACTAGGATTATATTATGACCCCATGGACTCCTATATATATAAAGGAGGTTTTTTCATTCGTATCATCCAAGAATTGTTCATTTATATAATGTAAAGGAGGTTTCCCCCTTGAAGTGGCTAATTTCTAAGGCGTTGATATCTTTTTTCTTATATTTTTGGAGTTGGTTTCATAACAACACACCATCTTGTTTCTTGTCTAATAAAATCATGAACAAGTATTTGGATTCTTCCTTGTTCACTTTCTTATTTAAATACTTCATCAATGTGGTTTGATGTAGAATTTTTTTCTTTAAATATTAGGGGAGTATTTAATTCCTTATTTAGATCTATTGTGAATAGTGTTAGAGATTCTTTTGGATTTGTTTCATATACAATAGGATGTGATTTTACTATAAATCATGGTCAGTTCTTCCTGATTTCTAATTCTTTAATCGACCGGGATTATTTTGGATTTGTTTGATATACAATATGATGTGATTTTACTGTAAAGCATGGTCAGATATTCCTTATTGGTGATTCTTTGATCAACCAACATTCCTTAGCCTTAAATTCTTAGTTATCGATTTTCCATTCATAAATCTCGATATGTAAATTTTGTCCATTGGAAAGAGGTGAGCCTAGAATAATTTATGCTACTACATTAGGCTCCACAATTTATTTGTCCTCCTACATGGCTAGGTATATTTGTTTTTCAACTACATTATCATCAACCCATGGTTTTCCTTCACTAGGATCGAGCGAAATAACAATATTTCTGTTGTTACCCTTCAATTTTATTATTCTCTCTCAATAAAAATAGTAGCTTTCATATTTTGACACCATGGTCATCTCACTAGAGTTGGATAAGTTGGTGTATCTTTTACTAAGTTGATGAATTCAAAGTCAACGAACATCAAGATGCCCATTATTGAAGTTTAAACATGCTTTAACATATCAATGGGCTCTAGGAGTATCTAATAAACTAACATTAAATAGTTGGGAATTCTTTGAAGGTCTAGTATTTCTAATTTTACCTAGGTATCTCTGGGAATAATATTAACTTGAAATCCAAAGTCTATATTAACTTGATCTATAATATATCCATTTATTTTGAGACCAACTTGAGGATTGTAATCTTCAAAAAAATTATCCATGGACAATTATCATAGCCTTATGAATGAATTTTGGTCTTCTTTATATTATTGAATTATATAGAGTAGCTCAATTAATCAACTAATTAATTATTCTTGTTTTAAAAATTCTAGAAATGCATATTCAATGTTATCTTTTGTCGACATTTTATTTCCAACTTCATTTTTAAATAAGTCAACTACCTTTCACATAATATCATCATGTTATTATATATTTGGGTATTGGTCAATGATTTTTTATAGTCAAATTATCTCTTTCATTATGGGTTTGTTTTCTTATTCTGCTTTAGATATTGTGATGATGATTAATTTTTTCATGTTAAAGACTTTTTTCTTGGGAACTAAATGGAGAAAATAATTAGCACATCTTATATTCATTTATTTTTCAAGAATTTTTGGACAATCCTCTAGGGATTGAACGAACAATCCACACATATTACAAAAAATTGGGTCAGTTTTATCTTTTAGTGTAGAGTTTATTTTGATATGCCTCTTTTGCCAACATGTGAAATAGTATATTCATCCTCGACCACAACCTCAGGCTTGTCGAAATCATCCATTAAATACACCATGATTATTTTGGTTTCCTTGATATTCTTCATGGCCATGATAGCCATGTTATCTTTCTTGATATAAGCTTCCTCTTCCTAGTTGAGATGTTATAATATAGTGAATTTTATGCATTAGTTATCAGTATTTTTATACACCAAGAAATATTATATGACAATATACATCATATATAAAGAGAAGGGCAAATAACATAACTAGAGGAGATATGTTAGCACTGGAATCAGCACTTGGATTTCTTCAAGAACCTAACCAAACACATCCTGAGCTCTAAGGAAATTTAATGATTTGGTTTATAAGATTGGTAGGTGGTTTAAACTCCCACTGGCTAAAAAGAGATTTCATTCAAATCCATTTTTCTACTAACGAGAGTATTTGGTCTGATGTGGTAGCAAAAGAGTGAGTTTGTAGCCTATGAGGGGAAGCGAATGTGAAATGGAAGAAGAAATTGTGGGTCTACAAGGCAGAAATCCACTGCTTTTGGTAGAAAATAACACAAGTAGCAATTTGTCAATATTTCAACAAGAGAAATCTATTTCTAGACTTACAATATTCTCACTGAAATATCAAGGAAGATAAATTTTATAAGTGATGCTTTTTACATTGTCATCATGTATATCTCATCAAGAAATATCACTATGTGAGACCAATAAAATTTGATAAAACACATGAACATGTCAAGAGACTGATAAAAAAACATAACAACATGAGGGATTGCAAACTGCCACTGAAGATAATAAGATATGGAAACACAACTAAAAATTAACAATACACACACCAGATTGGTAATAAGTCCTCAGAAGTTTCTTTCAATTTTATTCACTAGAAAGAGTATTGATCATATGAGCCAAGATTCTAAAACAACGAACCTTTTTTACATAACAGTTCGTCACATATATACAAAAATATAAAACTGTCATATCCACAAAAGGAGTAAACCTGTTCCCAAAAGGTATTACGATCTCGTGCAAGAGATGAGGCTTATCCTAAAACTCTAATACAAAGTGCTATGACATAATCAAAATAAACAGCATCAAGGCTAACAATTCAAAGTGGTTGCATGATGTGGCAATCTATGGGAAGACTCATCTTCTATTCTGGTACTGCAACCAACTCCACAAAAAGTGTAAACATCAGTGAAAGTGACATGTGATTGTTCTGTGAATGTTGCATGATTCCTTGTGGAAACGTGTTGGTGCTGAGAGTAATGGTAGAAATATTTTTCATAGAAACTTTGTCGATCTTCCTTTCCTTTGGTTTCTTGTTTGTTGCAATAGGGTCTCGAATTAAACATGGAAATAGTGTTGGAATGGAAAAACCCATATAGATAGGTTCCAAACAAAAGGACCAGGCATGTGAAAGATATGAGAAGGAGACACGTTGAATTGTGGGCCAACAGGAGAAATAAAAGAGGAGTGGGAAATATGGAGGTTAAACAGGTTATGGAGGTGGATTGAAACTGATAGCGGGGTTTCATTTTCTTAGCGAGAGATATTTTTAAATTAATGATGAGTGGGAGGATAAAACCTTTTATACTATTATCGCAATCGCAGATCGGGGTCGGAAATTTTTAAGCATAAGACATAAGAGGGATGGAATGAAATTTGTGATTGGGGTGATCAAGAGATTGATAAAAAAACATAACAATATGAGGGATTGCAAAGTGCCACAGAAGATAATAAGATATGGAAACACAACTAAAAATTAACAATACACGCACCAGATTGGTAATAAGTCCTCAGAAGTTTCTTTTAATTTTATTCACTAGAAAGAGTATTGATCATATGAGACAAGATTCTAAAACCACGAACCTTTTTTACATAGCAGTTTTTCACATATATACAAAAATATAAAACTGTCATATCCACAAAAGGAGGAAACCTATTCCCAAAAGGTATTACGATCTTGTGCAAGAGATGAGGCTTATCCTAAAACTCTAATACAAAGTGCTATGACATAATCAAAATAAACAGCATCAAGGCTAACAATTTGAAGTGGTTGCATGATGTGGCAGTCTATGGGAAGAATCATCTTCTGTTCGGGTGCAACCAACTCCACAAAAAGTGTAAACATCAGTGAAAGTGACATGTGATTGTTCTGTGAATGTTGCATGATTCCTTATGGAAACGTGTTGGTGCTGAGAGTAATGGTAGAAATATTTTTCATAGAAACATTGTCGATGTTCCTTTCCTTTGGTTTCTTGTTTGTTGTGATAGGGTCTCAAATTAAACATGTAAATAGTGTTGGAGTGGAAAAACCCATATAGATAGGTTCCAAACAATAGGACCGGGCATGTGAAAGATATGAGAAGGAGACACGTTGAATTTTGGGCCAGCAGGAGAAATAAAAGAGGAGTGGGAAATATCGAGGTTAAACAGGTTATGGAGGTGGATTGAAAGTGATAGCGGGGTTTCATTTTATTAGCGAGAGAGATTTTTAAATTAATGATGAGTGGGAGGAGAAAACCTTTTATACTATTATCACAATCGCAGATCGGGGTCGGAAACGTTTAAGCATAAGACATAAGCAGGAGGGAATGAAATTTGTGATTGGGGTGATGACATGGCAAGGATATTTGGACCGAGGGGGGTTTGAAATGCAGAGAGGAGGACACGTAGCAGGAGGAGCGACGGAGAAAACAACCATTCAGACCCCCCCCCCCCCCCCACCAAGCATTGTTAAGAGAAGAATGGAGAAGGGGAGCTAAAAAGGCATGATAACAGTGGATCAAAGGGCAGGGAAGATCACTAGGTGTAATGGCCAGTGGAAATTGCAATCGCATTTCGGTTTTTATAAAGGATCCTTAAGCGCCTATCCTCATTAGCTTGCGAATTGCGATATGCGATTGGGTCCCACCAATATCACACATTGCACTTCAGCATTTATAACATGATCCTGAGTGCCTATCCTCCATAGCTTGCGATGTGTGATGGGGAAAGGGTGACTTGGAAGGGAAAGGTGGGTCCCTTTAGTATCGCATCAGAAGATTTGTGGAGTGGCAAATGAATGTGGCAAGGATTGTTGCGATATGCGATTAGCAACGATGACATGGCAAGAAAGGGTCCCACTCAATATCGCAATCAGGGAAATGAGGAAGAAAAAGTGAATGCGGTAAGTGAACTTTGCAAAAATGTGATGTGAAAAGGTAGGTGGGGCCCATTAAACAGCTTTTAAAAGCGGATAAGTGATGATGCGGGGGTTCTGCACAAAACAGATCCTTGCGCACAATAATAGAGTGTGTGTTTCCTTTATACAAAATCCTCAATCACAAAATTCAATAAATTCTACTTAGACTCGATTCAAAATACATATGAAGAGAGAGGAAAATAATAACTAAATAATTGCATAAAATACAAGCAAAGATTACAAATGCAAACCCTTCCTTGGCCGAATATTACAATTGTTGGCCTCTTGGCTCTCGGCCCTTTACATAAACTCTCACACCATTTCTCTCTATCTCTTTGTGTCTCTCTATGTCCTCCATCCTCACACAATCCTCATATTTATACATAATTATGGATTAATTCCAATCCATTATTTCCTCCACACAAATCTCAACCAAATCCTAAAATATCTTTATCCCTTCTTTGACTCAACTAAGTTCCGTTTAAGGAATTTCTAATCCCTAAGATATCTACCCAAACAAATTCCACTCATATCCTCAATTTCTTAAGAGAATATTTACAATAAACCTCACACTTAGATATTTCTCTTAATTTATTAAAAATGAGCATAATAATTTATAAAATAATTAAAAAGACATCACCCCTAATTACACAATATTTTAATGAAAATCAAGCAGGATGCTCCTACATCAAACTCCCCATGTAGAGAAGTTTCCATAGACTCCTGCCTATGAGGTCTGCCACTTTTCTATAATAATGTGATAGCCACAAGTCTCAAATAGCTCGCTCCCTCTAGGATTCCAAACTCTGTTTTGCCGATGGTATTTTAAAGTATCAACTCCATTTTGTAAATTTGCACAGAATTTTCAAAATACTATTGAATGTAACTCTCGCTTTTCCATACCACATCATCTTTATTTCGGGAATTACAGACTTGTGTAGAATCACTGATACCCATTCTTCTGGTCTCCAAACTCTGAAAGAATCTCGAACTGGTTGTACATCAGCATCACTCATTCTATAAACCGCATTACATCGGCCTCTCCAACAATTTCTTTCACCAATTCCTCGGAGTAATTCCTCTTTGTCTGATGCTTCCGTCTCCAATTGTGTTGAACACTTAACTTCCTAAAATGAAGAATAATCAAGAATTTATCCTTGATCACAACGATGGTCATTGACTGCTCCTATCGTAACAAATTTCTCATTCGGTGATGTACCTGAATTCATCAACAAAATATTAGTTTTAAAAATACAAGACCTTTCGACCTCTTTTTTTGCTTCAAGCACCAATCTCCCATCATAGTCCTTTTGGATTTCAACAAATCCTGTTTCGAACTGCTGGTTGCTTTCATATTTATCCTGCTGGATCAATACCTCTATTTCCTTTATGTCTCTAAGGACATAACTTTCTTGCTGCTCCTAATCTTTCATCTCATCTCCAAATACTTTTTGCTCAATTTCTTTGATTTCAACGTCATATTTATTAATGTTTCCTTCTGTACCTACAGCCACATTATTATTTGAAAATTTATAACATTCACTCAACTCTATAAATGTTAAAAACATTTCATCCCTATCATTCACGGCAACTATAATCTCTTCTGTATCAGGTTCTGCAAGTTTCATCTCCCCTTCAGGTTCCTTAAGCCATCATTCCAAGAACTCTATTTCCATGTGAAATATTTCTAGCATTTCATCACAACCTTCACTCTCAGTTTCATTATTCTTCTGGAAATCCTCCTGAGTTATCTTGTTTTCTGTATCGTCACATTGCAAAATTATGTCATCAATTTCATTAAACAAATTCATTTGTTTACCTCCTTGGAATATCACTTCAGCATTTTCGTTATGCTTCTGATCCATAAAATCTTCAACTGGTTGTCTTACACCAAAAATGAATTCATCTATGATTTCATTTTGCTTCAATAAATCAGTACCTTCCTTCTCTAAAAGGAATTATCCATTATACTTCACCTCAAAGGCTTCATTTATCTTTGTGACAGTTTCACCAGACTTTCCACCATCTTCTGCACATCCTGCAAACATACACAAACTATGAGTTTCAAAAATACAAGGCTTCGTAGCCTCATTTGCTTCTCTTGTCAACATATCTTCCAATTCTTTTGAAATATTCCAATAGTCCATGAGATCTTTCTCATTGATCTCTTCACCCAGAATTTCACCCTGTTCTAGGTCACAAATGGAAACTTCCATTTTCATCTCAGCGTCTCTGAGTTCTTCACATCTCAATTTCACACTCATCATCTGCTCGAGCTTCTTCAGCTCTTTTGTCAACTGTGTGTTTACCTGATGTTCCATTTTTGCATGTAGTCTCTGCCATTCCACTTTCTTCCTCATGGTCCAACCATTTCTCTAAAACAATTCCATCAATAACTCAAGGTGAACTGTTATCTCAGCTTTCTCCCTTTCATACTCTTCATCAGTCAACTACTTCCATATGCCATTTTCCTTGGCATCTTCCTTCTTCTTTCTTCGGTTGAGGTCTTTCTCAGAACCTCTGAAATGATTATCAACAGTCATCTTCTCCACCTTTGTGAACTTCATCTTTTCACTTGTGGATTTCATTCGAATCCCCTTTTCAGCAAGCCTTCATACTTGCTTGCACTTGACCTCTTTCGGTTCTCTGTCTTGGAATCATCTCTAGGAAATTCTCTTGATCCTTTTTGTTAAAAAAAACAACTTCAGTAATGCTTGTGTTACAATTACCAACTCTTTGGGTGCTGGGTTCCACCGATCATGCACCCAATTACATTCAAACCTTTGACTTGGCTTACGACTCTTTGAATTCGGACTTTACATCAACTCTTCTTCTTGGATGAAAAATACACCCTCTTGTACAATAACTCAATGGTTTAACTTGACTCAAGCTATCCAAATTTTCATTTTACCTTAATATCTTATTTGACTTCAAGGCTTGACCCAATAATTACAATAGTGGATATTTTGACTCTAATTCAAGTTATACAACATACCGATGAACATCCACTCTTAATACATTTTCATGATGTAAAATCTTCACTCTCTCTCATACTCCATTCTTTTGAAAATATCATCATTCTCCCATTATCACTTCACATGACACTTAAGCCATTAAATAGAAATGCACTCCATTTTTTCCAAGATTTATTTTATGATGAAAACAAAATAAATCATTAATTTCCAACATTTAAAATACCTATTGGAAATGAATTTTCATACTTTACGTGCCCTTCAAGGTTATTTAATAAACCTTTTCTTTGCAATTTATATCTCTGGAACTGTTCAAATTTCCTTTGATGACCCATGATTTCTTTCTCCTTACTTAGTGGACATTATGCAACAAAACAAAATTTCAAGCTAAAATTGTAGAATAAATTTAGCCTTGTTACTCTAGCAAATCAATCAAACTCAACCCCCTTTTTATAATGTGTGATTCAAATCCTGAGGATAATGCTCTACAATTTAATCAGACTCTCTTCCTTGGATAAAGACAACTTCAACTCTCAAATGATAAATGACCTCGACCTCACTAAATAGTCTTCTATTTGACCTCTGAGGGAAGGCTTCTAGATGTTGTTAATAAGAGGTTCTTGACCTACCAAACCCAATACAATTAAGCTCAGAAATATAGACTATTAGTTTGCAAAACAAGGAATGGTTTACCTCAAAAACTCAAGGTCTTCCACCTTGCCAAATAAATGCTTAGAGATCCAACGACTCTCGTTTGCTGAACTGATGTCGATCATGCCTAGGAAATAATTTATACTGAGGAAAAAATAAGAAAGAACTACTCCACTACAGGATTGAAAAAATCAAGATTGTTGTCGTAGAGGTTCCTTATTCCCATGAATCTAAGAAAGAATGCAGATCCGTAGTATTTTAAACCGGATCTAGAAGCTCACACACTCTCGTTGCTTCTACTCAGCAATCCAATGTTTAGTTGACACTTTCGTTGCTCACTGGTATTCCACATGCCTTGCAGATATCATAGAAACCTTACTCTCGAAGGTCCATACTCAAGTTCACCACAATGACCAACGCAACTCACAGATCTAGAAATTTACAGTGGTTGAGATCCAATTCACAACTCATTTTTTTTTTTTTTGATGCGCAACTCTGATTTTTTTCAAAAATACAAAACTGCAACTTACATTAGTCGAAATTGATAATTTTGATTCACAAATCACATTGTTAACTTCATACTTCATTCAATGTAATGGCATTCTGATGCAATGTGGATACAAAGGAATTGTTACCCTACAGGAAGCAGTTTATAAAAAAAATGGATGTCGTCTTGCAAGTTTGTGTTATGGTTAACGCAAACAAAAATTTTATTATCATTGTTATATAGCCATAGACCCGTGCTGCCAATGGTGACACTGGTCGAAATGCAGTACTGATTCAAGTTGTATGGTAATCGGCTCTTCCCTTTTGTATCAGACATCCTACCCAAATTTTCCCAATCAAGACAACCTTTACAGGATCATTAATGTTGTACTGTCGAATATCTCCATGTAACCAATTTACAAAATAAATATATCGATCATCCAAGGAAATTAAGATATCCGTTATTAACCCAGGAAATTCTCGTAGAATCCAGTTTTGAACCTTCAAATATGGAAATGTTACTGCAACCTCATGGCTCCATGTTCCATCTAGTAACTTGAAAAAAAATGCACCAAAGCACTACTTAAAGCACATTCTACATAGTCTGTGTCTTTGGAAAGATCATGAAGAAACCTTACCTCAAATGGTATATGTCCAGTGCTTCTCAAGTCAACATTTTCTTTAATGAACCTTCAGTCCAACTATAAACAAACAAAATTCTCCCATAGAGTCCCTCTTAAACATGTTGAGGATTGAAACTTTGTGAAAAAACTGACGTACTCCTCATGATACTGTAGAACGCACCATAATGCGATGCTTCCTTTATTCTTCGTAATCTACATATCGGCATGAATTCCGAGAATTTAACCAAGGTATAAGACAATCACCATGATAAAGATGCAGGCGGGAAGCTTCTTTCCTGACTCCCCTAAAGGAATCACATGCTTACAGATTGCACACAATGCAGCACCACTTTCAATTTCATCTTGACATATTACAATCGCAGGCAAGCACTTGATTACAGAATTTGCAGTTGTGGGAGCTCCTCTATCTTTTCTGATAATGTTAACACCGATACGAGGGTTTCTCATGCAATACTAGTAGACATACTAGAAACCTTCAATGCTCACATCGGTCACCCTCTTTCACTTCACAACCTCTACAGAAACTCACCCAGATCTCAACTTGAGGCTCTGATACCAAATGATGCAGGGGTTCTACACAAAACAAATCCTTGCGCACAATAATAGAGTGTGTGTTTCCTTTATACAAAATCCTCAATCACAAACTTCAATAAAGCCTACTTAGACTCGATTCAAAATACGTCTGAAGAGAGAGCCAAATAATAACTAAATAATTGCATAAAATATAAGAAAAAATTACAAATGAAAACCCTTACTTGGCCGAATATTACAATTGTTGGCCTCTTGGCTCTCGTCCCTTTACATAAACTCTCACACCATTTCTCTCTATCTCTCTATGTCTCTCTCTATCCTCCATCCTCACACAATCCTCATATTTATACATAATTATGGAATAATTCCAATCCATGACATAAATCTCAACGAAATCCTAAAACATATTTATCCCTTCTTTGACTCAACTAAGTTCCATTTAAGGAATTTCTAATCCCTAAAATATCTACCCAAACAAATTCCACTCATATCCTCAATTTATTAAGAGAATATTTACAATAAACCTCACACTCAGATATTTCTCTTAATTTATTAAAAATGAGCATAATAATTTATAAAATAATTAAAAAGACATCACCCCCTAATTACACAATATTTTAATGAAAATCAAGCAGGATGCTCCTGCATCAAGTGAAAACTTCGTTAATTCAATGAATATGGTAAAATTCGTCTGAATCATAATATAAAGGATTTTTCTAAAACATTTCAAATGTTATGAAATGGATCAAAAAGAAATGATGGGTCCCAACAATATCGCATATTAGAAAGTTTGCAGGATTCGGCAATGGTTACATGTATAAGGTTTGAATATGAGATAGAAGGTAAGGTAAAAAGTGTATAATATGATATGGTTGTTAGTGGGTGTGTGAAGCTGCTTTTTAACTATAAAAAATGAATTTTAATAGTTAAAAAAGGGTTTTGAAAGAAATGAAAAGCTGGACTTTGGTTTTTTTTGTAAAAAAGAAAGGTAAAAGAGGGAAAATGAAATGAATGAAGGTAGAAATGAAATTTTCTCACCACTACACTTTAAGAGCGACACTTTCATCTTACAACCAAACTAAAAAGGTAGATTGATTCCTTGGAGAATGATGATCAGACTTTGAAAATATTTGAAAAAATTGCAGTGCTAACAGTGGATCCTATTGGGGAAGAATTCCTCCCTGTGAGGCTAAAAGGACTGTAGAATCAGTGCCTTAAAAACTCTTTAAACTTAGAAGACTTCTTGGAAATTATGACTAGAACTGAGCATTGATTAACTAGACTCAAAACTGACCATATATACAGACACAAACACCATTGGGCATGGAGTTTTATTGAAACAGCACACTAGATATTTACAATGGAATGACTCAACTGACTTACTAAAAAAAGAAATTTCTAAGAAAATGACCATTAACTGGGCCTCCAGTCAGCTGATCATCATCCAGATATTTGAGCAGAAAACTATTGTTTTCCAAAATTTCAGCAATTCTAAAAGGCCCAAACCATAGATTGTCAAACTTACCATTCTTTCCATGGTCTTCTCTCCTGACATCCAAACACAACACCAAATAATTCTCCTAAAATAACTGTTGATTTTCTCTTTTGTCAAAAACAAATTTGACTTTATTTTGATACTTTTGTACTTTATCCATCAGTGATTCTCTGATTTGGTGCGCCTCTATCAAATGCAGCAGTCTCCTTTGGATTTCATTTTCATCATCAACTCCATATTGCAGGAACTTCATCATAGGAAGAGATAATTGCAAAGGCATCACAGCATCAGTACCATATACAAGTTGAAAGTGAGACATTCCAATTGATTTTTTACCACTTACCCTATCTTCCCAAAGAGCATGTACCAGCTGAGTGTCCCAATTTTTCTTATTTTTAGACAGCATTTTCTTAATGATCCTCACCAAAATTTTATTGGATGACTCGGCTAATCCATTACCTTGAGGGTAATAATGCGTGGAATGAGTCAATTCAATTTTTTATTGCTGACAGAAGTTGTACATCGTAGTAGACTTAAAGGCCATTGCATTATCAGTCACTAATTTCTATGGAAAACCAAATCTGCACAAAATATTTTCCAACAGAAATTTGATAATTACTGTATCAGTAGCATTTCTGGTTGGTACAGCTTCGATCCATTTAGTAAAATAGACTGTAGCTATGAGAATCCATCTATGCTCTCCTAATGAAGGTGGATAAATTTCACCAATGAATTCTAACCCCCACTTCTAGAAAGGAACATCCGCTGAAATAGGAATAAGAGGTAATGGTAGAAATTTATGTTTACCATCAAATTTCTAACATTCTACATAGCTCTTGACTTTGGCAAAAACATCAGAGAAAAGAGTTGGCCAATAATAGCCAGCTCTTCAGATTTTTCTTGCAATGGCTTTCCAATACAAATGCCCTCCACACACTCTTGCATGTATCTTTGTCATAATCTCTTGGGATTCAACTTCATCTACACATCTTAATAAGACTCCAACAGGGTCTTTCCAGTAAAGTTGGTCTTCCAAAATGAAATACTTCACATCTCTCAATTTGAAAACTCTCCTAGTTTACTTCTCCATTTCAGGGAGACAGTTTAAATTTAACAAAAAATATATTTAACAAAAAATGTACAAATCTAACTGAAATTTTTTAGGATAATTAGAAATACCTTCTCCATATTTTCCTTTAGTTGCCTCTGCATTCATATTTAAAGCTATCAAATTCCAGAATTTTGGTCAACCATCGTCCTCTCCTGCCATCTGTATCTAGCTGCAACAATACATCATTAACAGTAATATTTGGCACAAAAGCAACAATTTTTGAATGTAGCACATAAACTCGAAAAGACTTCAAAGCCTTAACTAGTGCATATGCTTGTTTTTCAGCCAGGCTGTATTTTAATTCAGCGTCTCTTAAAGCACGGCTGAAAAATGAGATAGGCTACTCTAAACCTTCTTTGTTCTTCTGTAACAAGATAGTTGCAATTGTCTCTTCTAAAACATATGAAAAAATCAGAAAATATTTTTCAAAATCATGACTAATCAAAACTAGAGCTTTAGTCAAGGCAGACTTGATTGCTAAAAAAGAATTCTTTGCTTCATATCGCCATTTAAATTATGCATATTTTTTTAGCAACACATTTATGTGTTTGATCAGCTCTACAAAGTTTGGAACAAAGCGCCTCGAAAAAATGATTTTCCATAAAAATGACTGCAATTCTCTTTTATTCCTTGGAAAACCAATCTTCTGAATAGATTCTACTCTTCCTAGATCATTATAGATGGAACTTTCTGTTACAATATGTCCCAATAATTTCCCTTCTTGGACAGCAAAGGATGACTTTTTTGGGTTCAAGGACAAACCAAACTTTCTACATTTGTCAAAAACTTGTTTCAAATGTTTCAAGTGATCTTCATCAGAGTTTGAATAGACTGTGATGTCATCCAAATATATGACTACAAATCTATATTTTTCTCCTGCAAAGGCAATATCCATTTCCCTCTGAAAATTTGTGCTTGCATTCATCATACCAAATGGAATTTTGTTGTACATGAATGTACCCCAGGGTGTGGTAAATGTTGTCTTTTATCTGTCTTGCCTGTCAACTGAAATCTGATTATAACATGAAAAGCCATCAATCATTGACAATATTTTGGATCCTACAACCTTCTACAAAATATAATCCATCTTGGGCAGTGGATAGTTATCTTTTAATGAACACTAGTTCAGGTTGCGAAAATCAACACAAATTCTTATCTCTCCATTCTTTTCCGAACCAAACCTATATTAGCTACCCAGTTAGAAAATCTCAAAGGCAGAATTACCTTTGCTTCCCATAATTTTCTGATTTCTTTCTCAATGATTGGGAGCAGCAATGGATTGATATGTTTGATTTTTTGTGCTACAAGCTTTGAATCTGCTTTCAAAGGAATCTTGTGCTCCATTTTTCTTTTACCATAATTTTTCATCTCACTATAAGACCATGCAAAAATATCAGCAAATTTTTGTAGAAGCTTGATATATTTTGTTTTGGTTTCAAGAGAAAGGAATTTGGACACTTTGAATAATTTTGGTTGATCTTTTGTGCCAATGTTACATTCTATTGTACTCTATCCATCAACTTTACTTTCAAGCTTGAGAAAAACATCATTGCATAGAATTATTTCGGTAATAATCACATTCAAATGAACTTTGTCGACGTGTTTCGAACCAACCAGTGTGGTTCATCATCAGGACTAGGTGAACTGGTTGGTTCAAAACACGTCGACAAAGTTCATTTGAATGTGATTATTACTGAAATAATTCGATACAATTTTAAGATGGATCACATAAGCCAAAATTCGAAAAACATAATTATCGAACAATCTTTCTAAAGGGACTAAGCCTTTAGGAATATAGTTAGTTTTCAGATCTATAATGTTCTTCCTAGCCATGGTTTTCTTAAAAGGCTTTCTATTTTGATTTTCAGCAATGTCTTGCTCATCATAAATTTGTATATATGCAAACTCTTCAACACACTCTAAAAATTTATGAATTTCCTTGTCATCCTCAAATACTTGCTAGTATTTGATGTTATCAGGAATTGAAGGTCTATTTTTTATTTGATCATTGGTTGCCTTGAAATATAGAGGAACTTTGAAATTACTAGAAGTAATAGCTAGTGAATCAGCCATTTAATTTTCCTCTCTAGTGACAAAATTTATATTAAATGCTAAAAAATGATGCTCAATCAAGTCCCAAACTTCATTCCTATAATTTTTCAACTTGGAATTTTTCACTTGGTAGTTGTTTCTCACTTGCTTTATCACCAACTTTGAATCACCAAATGAAATTAGCTGCTCTGCTCCCAAATCTTTCATTGCGTTCATACCCAACATAAGCGCCTCATATTCAACAATGTTTTTAGTGGTAGAAAATTGCAGTTTATATGATATAGTTACCCTTTGCTGAGTGGGAGAAAAGAGGACTACACCGGCTCCTAATCCTTCTCTTGATGAGGCTCCATCAAAGTACAATTTTCAGGTATGTCCTCCCTCTAAATGTTGCTCATTTGTACCTTGAAAGTGTTGATCTTTAGTTATTTCTAGCTGGAAATTTTTATCATCAGCAGCAAGGTATAGTATTGATGACCCTAATTCCTTTTCTTCAGCATATATGGGATGGTTTGAAGGATTATGTTGATCACTAATGATGTAGACCATTTGGGTTTCCCTATAGAGCCTTCTGAATTCCCCTCCAAACACTAGGATTGTGGCATATGACATGTCCATCTGAAGAGTGCCTCCTAATATTTTAGACCAAGATCTAGAAAGTAGCGTCTTGAATCTAGAAGGTATGTCTGCAACTACGATGTCCATCACTAAGCTCTTCGTAGGCAGCTAGGTAAGGGAAACAACCAATTCCTTGATCATTCCTAGACACTTGAATTTTTTGGAATCAAAGGTTTATAGGTCATGGTATTGCTTGGTGATCTCTAATCCTAATTCATCCATGACCTCCTTTGGCATCAAATTATGAGAAACTCCAGAATCTAGTAAACAATTATGCAGCAAGTTTTCATGTATATAGAGTGATAGGTAGAAAGGTGGTGAGTTATCATCATTTTGGACTTGGACATGACAGCCTAGATAAATAGTGGGATGCTCATCCTCAAGGTTTACTGAATTGGGAGAGAGGGGTGGTTGTAGTAGACTTTTAAAAGACTTGTTATATGCTGCATTTTTCAACAATTCTAGAAGTGGGACCAGAATTTTCATTTTATTCAATTCATATTTGAAACTGAAATAAATTGGAACTAATTCCTTATTTTCTGCAATGATTTTGACAATTGGGGCAGAATTTTGAGGTGGAGGAACCTCATTGACCTTGGCCTTATGTTTAGCATCTTGCTTATCTGAATCTGATTTTTGTTGAGGTTACTGAATAGGACCTTTGGACCTCAAAGAATAATTTCTGTTTTGAACTTATTATTGTTTTTTATCATTTTTTGCATAAATTTGGGTATTCTCATCATCCGAAAACAAATAAATCCTTGACTAGTATTCATATTCTTGCAAAGTCAAACATGTTGACTGTGAGGTTTCTCCCACAAGGATTATTTCATCATTTTCTTCTTCATTTTCTTGTTTTTCTTCTTCGGAAAAAATATTCAAAGGAGACTGAACATTTTTATCATCATCATTCCTCCTTGGGCGTTGTAGGAATTTTTGAGGTTGAAAAGGCCTCCTAACGGGAGCCTGATTTCTATTGGCCTCATTTTGATTGGCTCTAGCAGTAGGTTTGTTTTCAAAGTCTAATTTTGTTATCTTAGAAGAAAATTCCTTGAAAAAATTGGGCAATTGATCAATCTTTTCTTCTGTTGTAAGAGACTTAGAGGAAGAAGGTTTTTCTTCTTTCATTTTCTTTTTGTCTTTTTTTACTTTCTCCTCCTCCATTTTCAATTTATTAGATGCCATAAGATTGGACTGCACTCTAATTACAGCCTCTTGCATATGCATCAGTGTTTGTGCTTTCTGAGCTCTCAACCATAAAGAAAACTCATAATCTAGATCATTTGCAAAATCTATCATAGTTGTAGTCTCAGTAGGCTTAATTTCTTCAAGAATTTTCTGATAAATCTTATTAAACCTCTTGGAAAAATAAGCCAATGACTCATCTGCCTTATTTTTCAGAGTTCCAAATTCTGTAAGGTAGTACACATAGTCCTTCCTATAACCCCATTGCTTCACAAATACTTCCTCCAATTCATCAGTTCATGTTATTGAGTTTGGTGGCAGACTTCTAAACCATTTACGAGCTTCTCCATACAAACTTTGAACGAAGAGTTTTGACCATACATCTTCATGCTCAATGTTCTAGTTGTCATCATAAACATAGAAAGCAACTAAGTGTTCCTTATCAGAAAATCCTTCTCCCTCCCCAGTGTATTTTGGAAGATATTTCAAGTAATCTCCCTAAGGAATTGGATGCAAGGGATGAGGGAGAACAAGTGGCGCATATCTTGCAGCCATTATCTGTTGCATCCTTGTGAGGTAAAGTTGAGCCATGGCTTCCTGATTTAAAACTGATAGATGACTGGTTGATGTATTTTTTTGGTAACTAGGAATTACAACCTGTGGAATTTGAATCTGAGTTGAGACAACAAAAAATTGGAATTCTCGAGCTGATTCTTCAAGTTTTGGGGCTGAAAATAGTGGATTTTCAAAGAGATTAACATAGGAGGTTTTGACTACACCTTCTCCAGAAGAATCAGATTCAAATGTTGTCTCTTGAGGAGATGAGGTAAGTTCAACTTTATTTTGTTGAGCTAGGAAGTCAGATAAGTTAAAAGTGAGGCCTTCAGAAACATTCCCTTCTGGTTGATGAGAAGAGGATGAACCATCAGCGAGATTTCGAGATAAAGGAAAATACTCTTGCTAAGGGGTGATAATAGATTGGTATTTAGGATGATTTTGAAGGAAATTTAAAATAATCTTAAAGTCTTCTTCAGTTAAAACATCCCTATCAAGAAAATGTTCAATAGCCAATACTTTCTCTAACTCTCCTTCTGTCAGCACGAACTCTTCTGATTCTTTATTAATACTTAAAAAATATGTTTTTTCCTCTTTGAATAGAACAATACTTATCTCAGATTTACTAGGTGCTGAGTGAGAAAAAATTTTAGCTGAGCCTAGGTTAACAACATCTACTTTATTTTCTATGGGAGCAGTTTCAACTTGAGATTTTTCAGCAGAATCTTTTGAAACTAAAACTTATTTTGATTCTAAAGTAGATAAAGGTACCTTTTTCTTTGGAACGTACTTTTTTTGTACCTTCTTCACTAATTGAGATGTGGCCTCAATCGATCTCTATTTTCCTTTTTCATCTTTAATAATCTTCTCTAGTTTAGCAACTGGAGTCACAGTAGGTGATCTCTGAGTCCTCCTTGTAGAAGGAGGTGTTGAAACGCCCCTTCCTCTTTTTGGAGTCGCCAGGTGAAACAATTTGCAGTCTTCTTCAAGTCACCAATTCTTGTTCACCATCATGAATTGATTATTAGAAAATCCAAACAAGAGACTCGGTTCAAGGCCTTCATCTCCTCGCAGACGCACCAAAATATGTTAGCACTGGAATTAGCACTTGGATTTCTTCAAGCACCTGAGCAGACACATCCTAAAATCTAAGGTAATTTAATGATTTGGTTTATAATATTGGTAGGTGGTTTAAACTCCCATTCACTGAAAAGATAATTCAATCAAATCCATTGTTCTACTAATGAAGGCATTGGGTATGATGTCGTAGAAAAAGAGTGAGTTTGTAGTCTGTTAGCCAGCTATAAAATTTTTTATATCAAATGTTGTCTAAAAAAATTTTTGGAGTCTTTAAGGAACAAATTTTACTGCTAAAATATGTTACCTCTTGAAGACTCTCGAAGGCCTCATGCCTCTGTCCAAAATCTTCACTGCTGTGCTCATTTTACACTTAGAAATCCTGCCGATTTCCAAGACAAAATACTGCTACAAACTCCTTTTTCCCTTTTCCTTTACTCTTTCTAAACTAACCTCATTTTTATCCCTTTGTTACCCACAAAATCCTTCATTTTCATGTTTTTCCCCTTTTCCCCTTCCATCAAAACCCCTTTGATAAGGTTTAAGACCACTTCTTTGCCTTATCAAAGCCCTCAAAACTCTTGAAAAACATTGAAAACTTCCTAAAAATACATATTCTTGTGTAAAGGTTTAAGCCCCTTGGGCTAAGTCCTTAACCATTTCCACTACACACGCCTTGGTGCTGAAACCAAGCACTAGCCATCCAAGCGCCTATCGCATCGCAAAGAGTTGAGCACATAAATATCTTTCCATGGTAAAAGCTCTGATGCCAATTAGTCCTGTGCATAAAACCCCTAGTCATATTGCTTTCCATATAACCCACGGCCCCGCAGTCGGGCGCCTATCCACTTCGAATAAATATTCTGCCCCCGAAGCACAAAACCTTTGTGTATATTTTATTTTTGGGTTTTTAATGTTTTTTGTCGTTATATTAAAAATAAAACCGGGCGGAATTCATTGCATCGCTTTTGAGAGGAAAGCATCTTTCCCCGATCGGCAGCGTTCAACGCCATCGGCCGACACGTGGCATGGGCAGTATGGAAAAACCATTTTCCCCGGGCGTTAGAGGTCGGATGTGGAGTGAGCGCAATATCGATGCGCGCCATCTGATCTGAGGCCATCTCATCGGACGGTGATCGCGCTCAAAAGAAGCCCGACAGATAGACTAAGGTACGACATGGTATTAAAAGCATCTCCGTCGTCGATCTTATTTGTGGATCGATGGCCCAAAAATAGTTGCCCTGGTCCCCACAGCCATGACAGCAGTCCCGCAGAACCGGTGGCCCTGAATACCTAGTCAGCATCCACGCGGCAAAAAATGATTGGAGCGGATCTCCACGGGTTCCTCGCCCAGTCACCGAATGCGGACCTGGGAACATTATTCAGCAAGGTTTTATTAAAAATTTTCGAAATCCAGGCATGTTTCTAAGGTTTTGTGTTACCCGATCTTCACCGTTGATCACGTGGGCCGATCTCATCCGACGGCCCACATTCGTCCCAATCTCCCCACTCATTTTTTCAACCATTTTTTGTCAAAACAAAGGTTTTAAACCTTTTTCTCCACTTTTTATTTTATTTTTTTGAATAATGTGACCCCTTCACATTATTTATTCACCTTCACTCCCAACCATCGATCTCTGCGCGATCGACGGTTCCGATTTAATTTTTCCTCCGCCTATCCTTTGACTTCCTCTAATCAATCTCGACCGTTGGAAGATGCCATCCAACGGCCATGCTCTCTCCATGCTCCTTCTAAAGCAGTAAACCTATATATGCTGGATTTTATAATTTTTTTCGTATTTTGCAGGGTTTAAATGGTTTTTCCACTATACTGAAGAAAATTTCAAAGGCTGAGGGTGACGATCCTCCCGCCTTCGATTCATCAAAGGGAATCATTCGCAGGATTCAACTCCGCATTTCATCAATGATTCATGAGGCATTGATGCCATACGACCCCTGTGCAGCCCTGCACACCAAAAAACGCAGTGAATCAGGCACAAATCAAAGAGTATCAGTGTCTAAGACAGGAACGCACCAGAATAGAAGATTGAAGACATATCTGTGGGGATTACATCTAAGATGGTTTATCAAAATCCTAATCTCTAATTAAAACACAGTTAAAAGAAAAATTATAAAGGTTCATCAGACGGAAAGCCTCCACCGCCACAGCTAAGGCAAATCGATTCCTCCCAGCTACCACAGTGCCACCTGTGCCTCAAAGCATTCATATCAGAGGCCGAAGTTATTGATCAGGATCAAATATTTTCCTCAAGCGTAGCCAGAAAATAAATTCTGCAAACAACTTAATGACAAAATATCAGCAGAATTACTTTAACACAACACAGAGCCTCAAAAGTCAATAAGAGCTCCCACCGAGCTTAAATATCGATGCAAACCATTAATACAGAGGACACCTATGTAAGCTTCTTCATTGAGCCCCCCAAAGGCCGAGAAGCCATGTATTAATTATCTTTGGAGATCTTTTATCAGATCTCACCTCCTCATTCTTCTATAAATAATACTGCAAAGGATGAGAGAGGGGTTGGTTAATTTGGCTACTGAACATGGAAATGTAATTGAGTTTGAGACTTCTATCTGTAAATAGTGTTCACTGGCTCTTGGAGCTCTGCTTGTGATTAGATAAGTTAGGCTGAGAAGTGAAGATGATTGCTAACCTAAAGCATTGGACTTAAAGCTGTAACTGGTTTGAAGCATCAATACAAGCTGATTTATGGGATCCTAGTCTATGTCGACGGTGATGTTTTTGTTATTGTAAATCGTTATTTTGTTTCTATTTTCACTGTGTTATATTATCTTAAAACAAATAGCTGTCATAGTTAGGATATACGTATACATTTTCCATCTCGATAAAATCTTTATCAGATATTTTTCTTTATAATCTGTGTTGAGATGATTTAGTTAGTTTAAGCATTTAATCGTTCCCTCTAGATCTTATTGTCTTAATTGAATATTAATCTTAAATATTTATGTTGATGATGTTAAGTAAGATGAACTAAGGAAGATATGTGTACAATTCTAAATTTTATCCCACAAAAATTTATCTGAATGTTTCCCTTGGAATGTATTTAAGCTAATGGACAAGTACTTACGGATCTTGAACCATTCTTTTATTTATCATTTGTGTTTCCCTATTTTTAAGTGTTGCTATGAAAGTGTATCAAGTGCAGCTGAACAAAAGTACTAGGCTCTCAGTTGCCTCATGTCTTTCTTAGTGTTTGTAAGTATTTAGTTTAAGTACCCCGGATCTGGTATCTTTACTTCATATGTTTAATTCCCCTTCTTGTTGTATCATTTCATTCCATAAATCAAACTTTAAAGAGATCCTTTGACATAGATGACTTGCCCCATGGACCACTCTTGCCTCTTTCTGCTTCAATTAAACCCTATTATGACTCCATATCCCAATGGACTAAAACCTGCAATTATCTATCTTCCTGGCCAAAGCTTGTTCTTCTTGCTTGCAACTTCTCACCTTTGAAACTATTTGCATTTAGAACTTTCCACCTCAAACAGTAATCAGGCTCAACCATCCAAAAATAAAACAAACCCTTGGCCTTCATAACTAGCCTAATATCATTACCCAAACTTCAAAGACAAATCCATCTTTGCACTTATTGGAGAGATCCCTCTCCGGATTCAGGAGGGCTAGATCCTAGAATCCCAAAGTGGTTGAAACGATGTTCTCCCTGCAGTCGTACTTTTTCCAATCTTGCTGATTATAGGGTGCTAACATAGTCTATGAGGGGAAGAGAATGTGAAAGGGAAGAAGAAACAGTGAGGCTCTAAGGCAAAAATCCACTGCTTTTGGTAGAAAATAACACAAGTAGCAATTTGTTAATATTTCAACAAGAGAAAGCTATTTCTAGACTTACAATATTCTCAATGAATTATCATGGAAGATAATTGTTATAGGTGATGCTCTTTACACTATCATCGTGTATATTTCATCCAGAAGGCTCACTGTGTGAGACTAATAAAAATTGATAAAACACATGAACATGTCAAGAGACTGATAAAAACACGTAACAACATGAGGCATTGAAAACTTCCACTGAAGATAATAAGATATGGAAACACAACTAAAAATTAACAATACATACACCAGATTGATAATAAGTCCTAAGAATTTTCTTTCAATTTTATTCACTGAAAAGAGTACTGATCATATGAGCCAAGATTCTAAAACCACACCTCTTTTTTACATAGAAGTTTGTCACAAATATACAAAAATATAAAATTGTCATCTCCACAAAAGGAGTAAACCTATTCCCAAAATTTATTACGATCTTGTGCAAGAGATGAGGCTTATACTAAAACTTTAATACAAAGTGCTATGACATAATCAAAATAAACATCATCAAGGCTAACAATTTGAAGTGGTTGTATGATGTGGAAGTCTATGGGAAGACTCCCCTTCTTTTCTGATGCAACCAACTCCACAAAAAGTGTAAACAACAGTGAAAGTGACATGTGACTGTTCTTTAAATGTTGCATGATGCCTTGTGGAAATGTGTTGGTGCTGAGAGTAATGGTAGAAATTTGTTTTAGAGAAACTTTTCCACTGTTCCTTTCCTTTGGTTTCTTGTTTATCACGATAGGGTCTTGAAGTAAACATGGAAATAGTGTTGGAGTGGAAAAACCCATATAGATAGGTTCCAAACAAAAGGATTGGGCATGTGAAATATATGAGAAGGAAACACGTTGAATTGTGGGCTAGTGTTGTGTAACCATCTCCAAAAATAGAAGAAAAGAGATATCAACGCCTTAGAAATGAGCCACTTCGAGGGGGCAACCTCCAATACATTACATGAATGAACAATTCTTGGATGATACAATTTACAAATCTCATTTCTATATATAGGAGTCCATGGGGCCATAATGTAATCCTAGTGGGCCACAATGTAATCCTAGCCGACCTAACAATAATAATTTAAGGGCACAATAATAACAAAATGGGGGTTACAAGGGTACAATAATAACAATGAGGGGGTTACACTAACAACAATAAGGGACTATACTAGTAATATAGGGACCTAACATGCCCCTCTCCTTCAAAAAAGTGTTGTCCTCAACGCTTGAGTAGCTCTGGGTGCTTCTGTATAAAATTCTCATCCTCCCATGTAGAATTTTCAGTGGGTAAGTTCTTCCACTTGATGAGATACTTTGAAATTGATCGGTTTCGTAGCTGTCGAGTTCTTGTTTCCATGACCGCTTCAGGTTCCAATATAATTTTTCCTTCCTCATCAAGTTCTGGCAATATTGTTTGAACTGGAATATTTTCACCTATATCCTTCTTTAAGCATGAAACATGGAAAACTGGATGCACTCATGAAGAAGCAGGAAGCTCCAATTTGTATGCCATAGTACCAATATTTTTCAACACCTTGTAAGGACCATAGTACTTTGGCGATAATTTATTATCCTTATTAGCTTGCTTGAGGGACATTTTTTTGTATGGTTGTAGCCGTAAAAATTCCCAATCTCCTACATCAAAACTTCTCTCACTGCGATCTTGAACTGCCTGTTGTTTCATTCGATTTTGTGCCAAATTTAGGTTATCCTCTAAGAGTTGGAGAACTTCTTATTGATGCTCGATATGGTCTTCCACTGCTTGAACCTTCGAATTTTCCCTTAAAGATGATGTGATGGATGTTGGATGATATCCATAAAGTGCCATTAACGGGGTCATTTTTGCTGCAGTATGGAAGGAAGTGTTATACCACCATTCAGCGAGAGGTAACCACTTGACCCATTGTGTTTTTTTATCAGATACAAAACAACGAAGATATCCTTCCAAACATTTATTTACTATCTCAGTTTGACCATCATATTGATGATGATAAGATGAGCTATGAGCTAATTGAGTACCCAAAAAAGAAAATAACTCCGTCCAAAAATTTCCTATAAAAATGGGATCTCTGTTGCTCACAATAACCCTTCGGCTTCCATGTAGCTTTTGAATTGTTTCCATAAATGTAGCAGCAACTGTACTTGCTTTAAATGGATGATATAATGCACAAAAGTGTGCATACTTGGTAAGTCTATCAACTACCACCATGATGACAGTATTTCCTTTGAACTTAGGTAAACCTGTGATAAAATCCATTGAAATCTCCTCCCAACGTTGACTTGGAATGGATAAAGGTTGTAGAAGTCTCGGGGTCTTAATTGTCTCAACTTTATTCTGCTGGAAAACCAAACATTCCGCCACAAACTTTTGAATATTAGTTTTAAGGCCATCCCAAAAAAATTCTTTCTTCACCCTGTGGTAAGTTTTTAAAAATCCTGAGTGTCCTCCTAAAGGAGAAGTGTGCAATTCCAGAAGAATCTTTTGTTTTAGTTGGGAATTCTTACAAAGATATAAGCGATCTTTGTACCATAAGGAATCATTTTTCCAACTAAATGTATCGGATGTACTAGGATCTTGCTGCAACTTTTGAATGAGTGTCCATACATCTTTGTCCTTCTTCCATTCATCTCTTGCTTCGGTTATCCAGTCTGGTTGGATAATAGAAATGGCACAAAGCAATGCTTCCACCTCTTCATTCTTTCTTGAGAGTGCATCTGCAACAACATTAAGCTTTCCTTTTTTGTAGATTATTTCAAAGTCATAACCCAACATCTTTGTGACCCATTTTTGCTGCTCTTATGAAGATAGTCGTTGTTCCAAAAAGTGTTTAAGACTATCATGATCAGTTTTTACCTTGAAGTGTCTTCCCATTAGGTAAGTTCGCCATTTCTTTAGTGCATGAAATATTGCTAACATTTCCTTCTCATAAATAGGTTTCTGTAAATACTTTCCTTTGATTGGACGACTTTCAAAAGTAATGGGTCTTCCTTCCTGCATTAAAATAGCACCAATTCCATTTCCTGAGGCATCACATTCCACAAAAAAGGTTTTTGTGAAGTCTAACGTAGCTAAGACAGGTGCTAGGCACATTGCCTCTTTAAGATGTTCAAAGGCCTTAGTTTCTTCAGGAGTCCATGAAAATGCATCTTTCTTAATAATGTTGTTAGAGGTGCTGCTATTCTCCCATAATTCTTAACAATAATAAAAATATGGGGGTTACAAGGGTACAATAATAACAATAAGGGGGTTACACTAACAGTAATAAGGGACTATACTAGTAATATAGGGACCTAACAGCTAGCGGGAGAAATAATATAGGAGCGGGAAATATGGAGGTTAAACAGGTTATAGAGGCAGATTGAAAGAGATAGCGAGGTTTCATTTTTATTAGTGGGAGATATTATTAAATAAATGATGAGTGGGAGGAGAAAACCTTTTATACATATATCGCAATCTCAGATCAGGGTTGGACACGTTTAAGCATAAGATACAAGTGGGAGGGAATGTGATTTACGATGGGGGTGATGATGTGGCAAGGATATTTGGACCGAAGGGGGTTCAAAATGCGGAGAGGAGGACACATAGCAGGAGAAGCGTTAGAGAAAACAACTTTTCTAACCCCCACCCCCCGCAATGTTAAAAGAATAATGGAGAAGGGGAGCCGAAAAGGCATGAGAACCATGGATCAAAGGTCAGGGAAGATCACGAGGTGTAATGGTCGGTGGAAATCGCAATCACATTTCGGCGTTCATAACAGATTCCTGAGTTCCTATCCTCTTGAGCTTGAGAATTAAGATATTTTATTGGGTCCCACCAATATCGCACATCGCACTTCGGCATTTATAACATGATCTCGATTGCCTATCCTCCAGAGCTTGTGATGTGCGATGGGGAAAGGGTGACATGGCAGGGAAAGGTGGGTCCCTTTAGTATCACATCGGAATATTTGTCGAGTGGAAAATGAATGTGGCGAGGATTGTTGCGATATGCGGTTAGCAACGATAAAGTGGCAGGAATATGTCCCACTCAATATCGCAATCGGGCAAATGAGGAAGCGGAAGTGAATGCGGTAACTGAAATTTGCGAAAATGCGATGTGAAAAGGTAGATGGGGCCCATTAAACAAATTTTAAAATTAGATAAATGAAAACTTCATTAATTCAATGAATATGGTAAAATTTGTCTGAATCATAATATAAAGGATTTTTCTAAAAAAACTTCAAATGTTATGAAATGGATCAAAAATAAACGATGGGTCCCAGCAATATCGCATATTAGAAATTTTGTAGGATTCGGAAATGGTTACATGTATAAGTTTTGAATATGTGATAGAAGGTAAGGCAAAAAATGGTATAATATGATATGGATGTTAGTGGGTGTGCGAAGCTACTTTTTAACTATAAAATTTGAATTTTAATAGTTAAAAATGGGTTTTGAAAGAAATGAAACAGTAGACTTTGGGTTTTTTTGGAAAAATGAAAGGAAAAAGAGGGAAAATGAAATGAATGAAGGTAGAAATTAAATTTTCTCACCACTACACTTTGGCAGTGACGCTTTCATCTTAAAACTGAACTGAAAAGGCAGATTGATTCCTTGGAGAATGATGACCAAACTTTGAAAATCTTTGAAAAAAATTACAATGCTAACAAGATCTAATAAAAGCACCCTTATATTATATAGAAGTCACAAAAACCAAAAAATATATTCATAATAATGAGTACGTACATTTATATACTAACTTTAGACAATTAAAACAATTATACTGTCTAAATAACTAGGTCGGCCAACTTGAGAGGGAGTTGACCAACTTATATTGTAGACCAAAATTCATATTTTAAACCAAAAATTAATCCAATATATCGACTCGATGGGACTAGTCAAGTGTCCCCTCCAATATATGTCCCTCATTCAATGAAATAAGGACGCTAAATTAGCACTGAAGTATTATTTCCCCTATAAGGTGTTGCATAGGATTGGAAGTATGGCTTACAAATTGGATTTTCCTTTGTATTCATTTTTACATCTAGTCATCCATTTTTATTGGTTAAAGAAGGTAATTGGTGACAAGATCACAATCCCAACTATTCTACTAGAGATTAATGAGGAAGGGAAAATAATACTAGAACTAGAAACATTCTTGGAAACAAGGACTAAGTAGTTTAGAAATCAAGAAATTATTGATTACCTCATCAAATGGAAGAATCTATCAGTGGAAGAAGTGACATTGTAATATGATTTATTAATGCAGAAACACCCACAAATTGTCAACTTTTGAGGAAAACACTTCTTTGAAGCAAAGGGGAATGTTAAGCCTTATATAAGCCCCATGTTAACCCAAAAACCCATTATTAATCCCTATATATTGAGTGCTTATGCTTTCATTGTTATATTGCTATATAGACTAGAACCTATCATGATTCCACTTTGTTATAATTGTATCCTTTGTCTCTTCTATATACTAAGGAGACTTAAGTCTTAGAATCATCAAATATTTTTCCCTTAATTGTATTAATTGTAAAAGGAGGTTTCCCCCTCGAACGGGACTATAATTATTAGTTTCTTATCATTTTTAAGGTGCAAGGTTCATAGCATAAACATCTTAGGGTATTTTTTTTTTATTATTATGTACATGTTCCAAAGGATAATAGGAGTAAGTTGGATAAGAAAGTTGAAATGTGTATCATTATTGGGTATAAAAATGGTTTGAAAGGTTATATGCTTTGGAATATAGAAACTAAGAAGGGTTTTTACAGTAGATGTGTGTTATTTATAAAAATCAAAGATATTTTCAAATAAGAAGTCCTACCAATAATTAGAAGAAAAAGGACTATATACTCCAATATTGATGAGATCAATCTGGAAAGGAGGCAACCAAAAAGGTATATTGCACTTGATTTCCCTTCAATTTTTTCCTTTTTTATCACTAATTATGATCCTATAACTATTAGGGAGGAATTAGATTTAGGGAATGGAAAACTATGGAAAAAGGCCATGTTTAGAAATGGTGTCCTTGGAGAAGAATGAGGCATGAGATCTAGTGGAGTTTCCTAACAAAAGAAGTCCCATTGGAAATAAATGGGTGTTTAAGAATAAGTTGAATGCAAAAGGAAGAGTGGAGAAATGCAAACCTTGGTTAGTAGAAAAAAATTATTTCTAAGATTTGGGAATTGACTTTGATAATATCTTTTCTCCTATTTCCAAGCTAACTTCTATTATATTTATTTTATCTATTGATTGTTGGGTATGTGTTATATTCTTTACACGACTAGATATAGGTGTTATTACATTATTTTGGGTGTAGCGGGGGAGGGGGGGTGATAGCTACCCTGCATGGGGTTCGATGCAGCACCAATTATTTTTTTAGGTGAAACCACTCATGGTGGGGTGGATGCACCCAGGGTTTTCCACATGGTTTTACATGTTATGGTTTTGGCCATGGTATTTTGTATATTTGGTCAAGGGAACTATGGTTATGTTCTAATCCAGGGTTAATGTATATGGGGTTTATGAATGCTTCGACATGTATATAATGTATTGTAACATTGAAAGGAATATAATGAAAAATTAATTTGGTTTCCCGATTTTTTAGTTTTAGGAGAAAAATCTTTGTGTATATTTTATGTTCTTTCCATTGTATATTTTCTATTTTTTTAAGAATTTGTTTGTAGGTAATTTATGTTCAAGCTTAAAACCTTCATCGATGCTAATTGTTATTTTTAAGTAGAACATATGGATGCAAAGACAACATTCTTAGATAGGGATATGGATGAAGAAATCTACACGAAGTAGATAGAAGGCTTTGCAATGAAGGGAAATAAATAGTTGGCTTGCAAGCTAAAAAAGTCATTATATTGTTTAAAACAATCATTAAGGATGTGTTATCAAAAAATTGATATTTATATATTGGGATTTGGCCTCACAAGAAGTAAAGTGGATCATTGTGTATATTTCAAATTATTTGTTGATCATCTTATATTTGGTCTTGTATGTGGATAAAATGTTTCTAGTTGGAAACAATAGGGAAATAATTTAGGATGTGAAAAAACAGTTGTCCTCTAAATTTTACATGAAGGATCCCAGTGCTACAGAATTAATTTTGGGCATAGAAATTAGAATATATTGTGAAAACAAGAAAATTTGGATAAATAAGAGGAAGTAAGTTGAGACAATATCGAAAATGTTTAATATGCAAGAGTGTAAACTAGTAAAGTTCCCTTTTCCCATAAATGTAAATTTATTTGCATATCAATGTCATAAAACATAGGAATATGAAGTGGGCATCTCTCATGTTCCATATTCTAGTGTAGGTGGAAGTTTGATGTATGTTATGTATTGTACCAGATTGAAAATTACACATGGAGTGTGAGTATTGAGTAGGCATATGTCAAAACCAAAGAAGGAGCATTGGAAAATAGTAAAGAGGGTTTTAGGTATTTGCATGGAAGTACTGGATATGGATTTTGCTATCAAGGAAGACAAATATTGGATAGATGGTTGGACATGCATGACTTTGTTAATGCAAGGTAGGACAGATATTTGGATTCAAACTTATCTACAGGTGGGTATGTGTTTAACCTATTTTGAGGAGAAATAAGTTGCATGAGAAAGAGACAATATGTAGTGGCACTCTCAAATACATATGTTGAATACATGGAAGCCACTAATTCAAGCACATAAATGATATGGTTACAATATATATTATGTTTTGATATTAGGTTGGTAGAGCTAGCTATGAGGATAGATTATGATAGCCAGAGTGCACTCTTCATAAAAAATAACCCAACGTATAATTCTAAGACAAAGGATATTGATATTTAGTGTCTCTTTTTGAGAGATATGATTGAAGAAAAAAAGGTGTTTCTAGTGAAGGTGGGAACTTTGAATAATGTTGCAAATTCACTAAAAAAATCTATTAGCACTAATAATTTCTCTTCTTGTAGAGAAACAATATGCATTATTACCCTAGATTATTGATCATGTTCTCCTGCAACCCCTTATGTGTAAAGAAAACAACAAGTGGGAGAATGTTGTGTATGTGGTATATCCTTTGCACGACTAATCACATGCATTATACATTGTGATGGGTACAATGAAGAGGTCATCGGGGTTGGAGGTAGTACCCCCAAATTTTTTTTGGTGGTTTTTTCTATTTGTTTTTGGTAGTTTTTCACACACAATATTCACCTTTAGCAGTTTTTTGGTGCATCATGGTTTAGCCATTGTTTTTGTATTTTTTGTTAAGGAAATACAATTGTATTCTTGTTGGGAAAAATATTTATTTATATTTCCAACATTTATTTATTAAAGTGGATTCATAGACTTAAAGATGCAAGAAAATTTTATGTGGGATTAAAGCCCTAATCTATTATAATCTCCTACCGGCACTGATTGAGAAAAATAACTATTAAATAATATGTTCATGAAATTAAATACTAAATGTGAATAAACACATTGAAACTAAAGACTTTTTTCTAGTACTTGTCTTAAATCTCTTGGCAAAACCCAAGAACGCAATATTTCACTCTATAAAGCAGTGCTCATGCATTCAATAGCAAGTTGGATTTCAAGGAACAAAGTATTCTAGTTACGGTGGTTATTTTCTTAAAATAAAATGCTAAAGTTAAAGGCAATGAATTAACATTGGTGATGAACCATAGCAGTTTTTTTGAAATTTAGGTGAAAATAATCTCATTGTGATTGATTCGGAATATGAATTTCAAATGTAAAGGAGATAAATAAAATCTAATTAACTTAAACTAGCAAGATAAATAGGAAGATCATTGCCCAGGATTGAGAGGTCCTTCTCAAACTAACTAAAGTTTCCAAGCAAAATCATATTAGACTAAAGTAATGCACCAAATCATATGAATTAAGCAGAATTCATTGAAAGAAAATCAACTTTGTTTACAAGAGGGAAACTACAGGCTTGCTTCCACAATAAACCTCCTAATCAACTACCATTCCCAAGTCTATTACAAAATGAATGATCAAAACCAAAACTCTAATTTTTTCCTAGATATTTATACAAGAGGATCATTGGGGTGGATAAAACCCAATCCCCCAATCTCAAATTTTCCTAACTATGAGATAAATAAAAATCAAAAAATGATAATACCCAAGGTAAAATCGGGTAATTTACCTCCCATAATACAAGTATATCATAAAAAATACTTTACATGCTTTAAAGTTAGCAGGAATTCATTCCTCTCAATGTTTAGACAATCGATGTGATGTTTTCCTCAAATATGGTCACTATTTACAAATCTGGGCGAATTTGTGCATTTTGGGCATATTGGCATTAAATAACCGAGGATATCTCTCAAACCATATAGTATTTGGAAAATATATCATGATTTCACTAATTTACATATTGGTAAAAAAACAAATGTTCCAAGATTTTCATATTTTCCCTCATTACCTCTATTGAGGCATTAAATCCCCTCTACAAACAGAGGCGATCCCACTAGCCCTATAGTGGGTCTAGAAACAATCGAAACATTCTACGATACCGACTCCTAGTTACAAAAGTCAGAGCTACGATAGATAGCCTACCTCAAGTCCTACACTGTTGTTGTCGAAGAAGAAGCGCTACTTCCCATTCCTAGCTTGACAGATCACAATCCTTCTGCTTACCGCGTCCAGACACCTGTACACATGCAGAGAAGAAACGACGGCATACAACGTAATAATTCAAACATGTAACTATCAATCAGTGGGAAAGGATTGAACTAAATTGCATTACACATATGATCAATACAATAGTGGAACCAATAACGTATTCGAGCATATATTAAAATGTGAAAGAAAGATTACAACCGAGTTCCGACGTCACATTCTTCCTTTGGCAGAGCTTCCAGTGGAGCGTGTCTCACAAAGCTCGTCGGGAATTTAGACAAGGCTTTCTCTCTTACATGGTTCTCCTTAGCTCTACTTTCAATAGTCGCTCAGCTATAGTTTTCTTCCCAAATGTTCAACTAGCTAGCAAATGGAGAGGGCGGGATTTTATAGAGGGAGAAGGACAGGTTAGGCTCCCTATAATCATGGGGGAGAGTCCTATCTCTTAGGAAGGTTCCATGAGAGGTGGAAAACCACTTCCTAATCAGGGAGATCCGGAGGCAAACAACCCAAACTCATTTTGATGATCCACTGTGAAGTTGTTAGAATCAAACTTCCTCCTTCAATTGTTAAAAAAAATTCCTTAAAAGGCTTGTCACAGGCATAACACAGGGACAGAGCACCAGCTAGCACGCCCACTAGTGTGCTTTTTCCCCATTGGTGCGAGGATGAACTGGCTACCCGCGCCAATGCGAAAATATGGATTTTTAGGGCTTTCTAGAGGAATTTTTATTTAGGAGAAGTCTTGTCCTTATGTAGAAGGATGCCATTAAGGTATTTTCAAGACATTTTACTATTCATAGGTCACGGGAATATTCCTCCAATGTACGAGATGAGGGATTGCAGGGATGGTGAAAAAATTTTGTGTAACAGATGCCCTCTAAAGCATGAGGTTCCAGAGAGAGGGAGGGGTGAAATGTTTTATGAGAACGAGCCCAACTGAAAACACTGCCGTCGGAAAACTTGTGAATACAAATACAACTGATATCTCTGATACATGATACATGGTATGGGTGCAGCCATCCATAATAGAGTGTTCAAAAACTGGGATCCAAGGTATGGACGCAGCCATCCAGTAAATAAGGATCGACAAGTAGACTCCAGCATGGTCGTAGCCCTCCAATCCAATGATTCATGTAATAAATCATAATAATCCACAAAGAACCCGCAGCCTGGATGTTTATTGGAAAAAATCCACGGTCTTGCGCTCCATATCGACCCAAACAGAGTACAAGTTCGAGCATGCGAATATGTGAGCTGAAGTCGAACATGCAAGAACATCGTCTGATTACCAGCCAATAATGAAAGTCGTTAACAGACATGAGAGAAACCACCAATAATGACAATGGCTCTCAACGTACAAGAGGTACAATCCACGGAATGTGAATAGTGAGCTGGCGTCGAACACCCGCAAAATCATCCAATCGAAGGCCAATAATAAAAACCTTGCGTCGAATTCGAAGAACCTGCCATTGAGGCATGTAGGCTTCAAGGTACCTGAAGGGAGTCTCTAGATCAGCTTCCTGGATAATGAGCTGAAGTCGACAGGAAGTGACCTTGATCGAAGGTGTGCCATAATGTTTGTGAATCAAGACCAACAGAGGATCAGAGAGAGGTTGAAAACTGCAGAGGCCAACTTCTCTTGAACATATCGGTGGCACGACATTGGATTTGGCAGTATTTGACATCAAGGGATCTAAGGTCATGTTAACGTGGAAAAGAGAATATGAGCAGTCAAAAGAGATTACTCAAACCCATGAAGGCAAGCAGATAACGAGATGAGATGTTGCCAACCCGAAACGAATGCAGACAAGTGCCATCTTCAAGAGCGACATACTATCGACACGACTATAATACTGGTTCCATTTTCCCCCACCATTTCTGGCGAGTACCCCAATTATTTTTGAAAACAAGCTTGAAGGAGATACCATGTGCTTGCGATATAATTTTTTCCTTCAGAAAAATCCAACCTAGTACATTTAATGAGCCCTAGGAAGGAGGAACTCGAGTAACGTCATTACGAAGGAGTCCGATGTCATCAGTTTTTAACGAGTCTAAAAAAGGAAAAACTCGGTGTCTTTTCATGTTTAAGAGTTTGAAAATATAGTGGAAAAGAAAACTCCAGCAGTCCCTTTTCGTAGATAGTCCCACATATCCGAAAAGGTAGAAAAATACGTCTGGGAGAACCTCCTAGTCGCGATAGGCTAGGGTATTCCTTTTTCGTAAATAATCTATCCCAGCCCGAAAAAGGGGTAAACGTATACTAGGTAGATGTCGTTTTGTAGCCAATTTAACAAGCTCAAAACGACAAGCGACTCGGTGATTTTTTCTTTTTTGGAGAGTCAGAAAAGAGCTGAAAGGTAACTCCAGTAGTGAATTTTTTGGGTTTTTACCGAGTCTGAAAAAGTATAAAACACAACTCGTGTCGTCATCCTAATCGTGTGAAAACCTGTCGCTGCACAAAAAGCAAGTGTAAAACCCATTTTTCGACAAAAATATAGTAAAATATCAGAAAAACAAGTCCCAAAACCTAATTTTGATTTTGAAAAGTTATGAATATTACCAATAGTAAAAACATATTTACTTTTCACCTTTTTACCTCTTTGCAGAGCGATAGTGAGCCATTTCCTTTGTGATCTTGAGGTGACGACTGAGAGCAATCCAGTGGACGAATATAGATCCTGTCTTCTTCAGGTAAGAGCCACTTCCATTAGCCATCTTTTAAGCCATATTTCACATCTTTTAACTATCATTTGGTATCCCTGAGGGGAGGAATTGTAAAATTAGGGCCTCCGCGGTTGGTGTGGGTATCAGGCATGGACCCGCGCCAACCGACCCTTTTTCACACAGGGGCCACGCCAGGTGGCATGACTATCAGCAAAACAGCCGCGCCAACCGCGCAACCCATCATTCCGCTCAAATTTAACAAAAATAGGGCCAATTAATTGTTGTTTTAAGTACCCAAGAATCTTACAACGTGTTTATGACCAAATTGATGCAGGTACACAGCAAAAATGGTGATTGAATGGAAGGAAAGAGAGCACAGTGAGGAAGATGAGTTGGCAATGGAAAATGAGCAGTGTATGAATGCTCTCTGAAATTGCGGTTTGAAAAAATTCTTCCTAACACCATGTCTCCGGGATCAGCCCAAACTACTGCAATATCTTATTATCATGTCGGATGAGGACGAGGAGAAGTTTAAACTTCGATATCAAGTACTTGAGCTGGAAGTGTCAGACGTTTACGTCATCACTGGATTGTCGCGCAGGGGTCCAGTTCCTATCTTGACTGGCACCAAGCCCTCAGACGAAAACATGACAATGCTCATGGGCAGAGTGTGCACAGGGGCACACAAAGGGTCAGGTAGAAGAAAGGTATAAATTCAGACCGTTCCTGATCTAGCAATTAGAGTAGTACTACATACTATTACGATGGTTGCGGGGTCGCAAGCACCGCACAAGGCTACCAAGACACAGCTCCTTCTCGCGTCAGAATGCATGAATCCAATAGCGTTTGACTGGGCCACAGCCGTGACTATGAACATCAAATGGAAACTGACCAAATGCAAAAAGACCAAACTGAAACAGTTTGGATACAGGTCAATCTTGGTATCGTTCTTCCTGGAATGACGACCTATCTTCCAGGGCTAGGGGCTATAGTCCCGAATCCACCATTGAGAGAGCCACGGATGGCTCGGTGGGCAGCATTGATGCCCAGGGCAAGGGGCAGCCAGCAGATGTCATGGCGGCTCAAGTTCTTTGGATGGCTCCGACGACAGTTGATCATCATAGAGGACTGGCCCTATGTGGGCACTAATTTCACTAGAGACCCAGACCTTCCGCTCCCGAAAGGAGATGATTGGGATGAGGAGTTGGGTAAGACTCTTTTAATTTTATGAGTTTTATGATTTTTTGGTATACATGCATGTTCTAACAGCTAATCCTATACGTATGCAGATGTTGGCCCAGAGAGGCCCACCGGAATGTCACCAGTGGCGAGGAGGATGCCTCTCACTTATGACCTCAAGGTGAGGGGGGCGAGGGGGTCGAGCTTGTGCAGAACCTAGAGGAGATTGCTTGCGGAGTTCCAGATTATGATCTTCTAACTGATGTTCCCTTAGTTTATTAGAGGCACACTGTAGGGGTGCCAAGTCGACTCCACTGCTTACTGAGGCAATTGGTGAGGGCAGTGACGTGCTACCATGAGCACTATGTCGATTAGTCGCCTAGGCTTTTTATATGCATATTTTTTTAGAGACATGTCGTCTCCGGATGTAACTGAAACAAACATGTATATTTTTGGTTTTATATGATGCACACGTTGCAAACATTTGACATATATATATACATCTATTTTCTACATGGATCTTGTTTACATATGATGATGTTTTTTATAAATTGCGTAAATTTCTATCTAATGCCATGTTGGCTACTGCATCTGTTAGTGTATTCATTCATCTTGGTATATGTTGATATGTAATGTAATCAAAATTTCTTTCAAGTAAACGAATACGTAGATACAATCTTAAAATGCATGGGTTTCTAAATGAATAATGACCATTGAGCTGTAAAACCACAAGTTGTGAATCTAGATGTACAAGTAATGCATGAATACCGAGGTTAACATCCTCATTTAATAATTCCAAAATGGCACTATATTCCGTGACATTATT